>VWZD01002046.1:286223-424152 GCA_013396695.1 Sakesphorus luctuosus | reverse complement strand
CACCAGGGGACTGTCACCAGGTGAATGCCACCAGGTTAGTGCCACCAGGGGAGTGCCACCAGGGGACTGTCACCAGGGTAATGCCACCAGGGGACTGTCACCAGGTGAATGCCACCAGGTTAGTGCCACCAGGGGAGTGTCACCAGCTGGTCCCCACCACAGGTGACACCCCCACTGCTTTGATCTTCCATCCCACCTTGGATAAAAAATAGGTATGTTATATATTGCTACACCCATCTATAAATGCATAGAGATAACAGTTATAAAAATAGTTTATCTAAAGAGAAAATATCTATGGAAATTATCTATAAAAATAGACTATATCAAGAGAAAATATCGATGTAAATTATCCACAAAAATAGTTTTTATAAAGGGAGAATATCTATGTAAACCATCTATGAAAATAGTTTATGTAAAGAGTGAAAATCAATGTAAATTATATATAAAAATAGTTTATATCAAGAGAAAATATCTATGTAAATTACCTATTAAAATAGTCTTTATAAAGACAGAATATCAGTGTAAACTATATATAAAAGTAGTTTTTTATAGAGAGAATATCCATTATATATAAAGACAGAATATCAATGTAAACTATATATAAAAGTAGTTTTTATAGAGACAATATCCATTAAAATGCTTTATATAAAGAGCAAATTTCCATGTAAAATATATACATAAATTTATATAAATTATATATAAAATAAAAAGACAGAATATGTCAACTATATATATAAAATAGTTTCCATAAAGAGAGAACATCCATGTAAGTTAGATACAAAAGTAGTTTATAGAAAGAGAGAATATCTTTGTAAACTCTCTCTAGATCAGTGGTTTAAATAGAGAATATCTATATAAACTATATAAAAATTACTTACATAAAGAGCAAATTTCTAAGTAAAATATGTATTGAAATAGTTTCTATATAGAGAGAACATTATGTAAATTACATATAGATATATAATTAAGGGTTATAAAGTTATATACATAAATATAATAAATTATATGTATTTTACATCTGGAGAACTATTCTGACCACTGAATACACACTAAATTTAAGTATCTGAAAACAAGAGGCATAACCAGGAATGATAATTTACAAAAAGCATTCAAAACTAAGATGGTTTAGGTCAGGGGGGTCCATGGAAGCCTCAAAGGCTGCTGGAAATGAAATGGTGTTAAAGCACAGCAGGTTGGAGTTCAGAGCGTGGGTTTCTCTGCTCCAACAACATGGGACAGGTTGGCTCAATGCCATCAGCAAGCTCTGAGATGTTCTGTGTCCATCACAACTTCAAGAAGAGCCTGATTTCTGGGGCTCCTGTGATGTCTCCACATCCCCAAACCTCATAATTTATGGATTCCTCTCTTTAGAGATTTATTCTTCCCCAGGTTTTGTAGACTGAAATGACTTTATACCGAGCAATTCTGCTCCGTTTTGAGCTGATTCCTCACTTGCACAGAGCTGAGAAATCAGTGCTTGCTGCTGGTGCTGCACAGAGAGCAGATGTTTGCCATGGACTCCTGCACATCCTAACATGGAAACTTGGCTTTGTCAGCAGTGATGGATCATCTCAGAGCTGCTCTCCAAATGCGCCTTTGTTGCTTGTGCTGCTGCTTTTGTAAGGGAGGACTTCAAACTTATAAACTTTTAGGAGGTGAAATAATAAACTGACTTCTTTTCCAAGCAGGTGAAGGAATAAGAGATGCCCTTCCCTTTCCAACTGCACCAGCACAGACACTGGTGCTGTCCCATAAAGATCAGTTCCTCTTGTAAAAGGTCAGACACAACAGGGCAAACTCAGCCCCAGGTATCTCATGCCCCTTGGCCATCTCCTTGTCACACACACTTTTAAACCCTAGAAAAATTATACAGTGAGGTGAAGAGTTTAGTAGGAAAAAAGGGTAGAAAGATAAATAAAATAGCAATGCAAAAATGACAATTTTTATATCACAGTAAAATCACAGAATGGTTTGGGTTGGAAGGGACCTTAAAGCTCATCTCATTCCACCTGTGCAATGGACAGGGACACCTTCCACCAGCCCAGGTTCCTTCAAGTGCTCTCCAACCTGGCCTGGGACACTCCCAGGGCTGGGGCAGCCACAGCTTCTCTGCCCACCCTGTGCCAGGGCCTGCCCACCCTCCCAGTCAGCAATCCCTTCCCAATATCCCATCCAACCCTGCCCTCTGGCAGTGGGAAGCCATTCCCCCTTGTCCTGTCACTCCTGGTCCTTGTAAATGGTTTTTCTCCATCTTTCTTTTAGCCCCTTCAGGTCCTGTAAGGCCACAATTAGGTCATCCCAGAGCCTTTGGTTCTCCAGGAAGAACAATCCCCTCTCTCTCCCAGCAGAGCTGTTCCGTCCCTCTGGTCAACTCGGTGCCTCCTCTGGACTCACTCCAACAGGTCCATGTTCTTCCATAACAGTACATAAGAAAGAGTTCACCTCCATATCAATATTTAGGTCATTAATTTGAGAGAAAATACAGGACACCCCCCTGTCTTAATGCTCTGGACCTCTCTGGTGCTTGAGCAAAGTCATGTTGTACCTGCACACAAACCTCAGGCAAAGTTGTGTCCAGAGTGAAAGGAAAGGAGGGAGGAAGGAATTTCCTGCCCTGTTGTCCCTCCATCATCTAAAGGACACTATATGAGCATATTTCAGTTTTAGAAGATTCTAACTGTACTGGCACGACATACAGAGGGTTTTTTGAGGAGGTTTGGAATACATTTATGGTTCCCTAAAATGGCAATTATGAATCACAGTCTCCAGCAGGGACCAACATCCATTCCTTTACACTCTGAAAATGCATTAAAATACCCAAACACAGCTGAATTTTAAAGGGTCACTCAACAAGCTGTTGGGCTCAGAGTCAAATTGCTTTCCAAAACAGATGATTCAAGAGCTTTCTATCTTCAGAGGATTTGTGTGATCCTGCAGCCAACACCCAGCCCCCTGGGCATGGGTTTGTAAACCAAACAGCTCATTGTGTGTCCATTAGAGAGGAGCCAACAGAAGGAATCTGGCCACAGTTTGAGCAGGAATGGTGCATTTTCCCACTGCAAATTCCAATGGCTCTGTATGGATGCAGGACCAGAGCTCTGCATGGTCCCAGGCTTTGCTGCAGACATTGGGTACAACATTTTGGTTCAGTGGAGGGAGAGGTCATTGCCTGTGGTCAAGGGAAGTCTTTGTCCTTCTCTGCTGCTGCTCAGTAGAAAAATCAGGGCAAGAGAGGAAATACAGTCTTTTCTTGATTTCTGTCATCACCAGCTTACTCTTTTTTGTTTTTTTTTCTTTGCATTTCCCCCCCTTGCCTCTGCACAGTTTTCTTCTCCCAGCTGTTATCAGAGAATCATAGAATGGATTGGGTTGGAAAAGACCTCCGAGATCATCAAGTCCAACCCTTGGGCCAACTCCAGTCCCTTTACCACATCCTGGCACTCAGTGCCACGGCCAAGCTCAGCTGAAAAACCTCCAGGGATGGGGAATCCACCCCCTCTCTGGGCAGCCCATTCCAATCCCTCAGCACTCTCTCTGCAAAGAATTTGTTTCTGCTCTCCAACTTCAATGTGCCCTGGCAGAGCTTGAGCCCCCCATGCCCCCTTGTCCTATTGCTGAGCGCCTTATATTTCCAAGTTAAAATCCAGAACTTCAGATTCCCATCAGCATCTATTTAAGCACCTCCCAAATGCCAGGACCCTCCTGACACAACAAATATTTAATTTATACTCAGCACCCTTAAGCCTCAACAATACCTTGGTCCTTGCCTGGGCAACTCACCACTCATTAAGTCAAGGTCTCCATAACTAAACAGACACGAGCCCAGTGTGGATATGAACTAAATTACTTGAGGAGATGTAAGAAATCCAAGAAAAAGCAGATAATTGGACCTAAATCCTCACAAGGATGTATTACCACCCTAAACAGTCAGAAACTTCCTCCTCTTTAAAACGAGATTAGGTTGGACATACAAAGCTCTTCCACTCCTGTATAGATTTTTGTGGTGGGAGAATATCCAGCTGTATTTAACGGAGCTTTTACGAGATCATTAAGCTGCCTGACAATTATTAGGTTGAAGGTGGTGTTTGATTTTTTTAAAGTGCTTTGCATAATCATAATAAACATCCGTGGGAACGTTGAACAACCTCCCCAGAGCACTGCCCTGTGTTATAAAGAGCATCTTGCTGCCATCTGGGTGCAGGAGAGAGATTGCAAGGGACACGCAGTGTATTTTCAGCATCTTTTCAGGGAAAACTCAGTGTATGCTCACCCACACCTTACATAGTTCATCCAGTTGTTCCTTACAGGGTTAAATTCGGGACATTTCAAATTAAGCAATAAAAAGGGCATTTCTCTTCTTCAGGAATTAGAAATTTAAGACCTGGATGAAGCAGTGGCTTCATTATTCAACCAACCTGGTAATTGCAGAGGTGCCTGAAGGGTTTAACACTAACAAGGCCCAGTGGAAGTGGAAGACAATCTCATCACTGAAGGTCCCCCAATATTTTGCCTATTTCCCTCATTTATTCTCTTGGACATGAGAGGAGAATTTATACAATTTTGCCAAACAAATGCCCTTCACACTGTGAGGAAATACTTTTCCTACAAAAGTATTTTCTGTACAATGCAAATTCTGTTTCACTTATAGCAAAATTCCATATGGATGTTGGTGTTTCAGCAGAGCTGGAGAAGGGTGTGGAGCACCAGGAGCAGCTGGGGGGGTCAGCCTGGAGAAAAGGAGGCTCAGGGGGGACCTTCTGGCTCTGCAATCCCTGCCAAGAGGGGGAGCCGGGACAGAGGGTCGGGCTTTGCTCCAGGGAACAGGGACAGGAGGAGAGGAAACAGCTTCAAGTTGCACCAGTGGAGGTTCAGGTTGGAGATCAGGAAAAAAATATTCATGGTTAAGGTTGTAAAGAATTGGAACAAGATGTCCAGGGCATTGTGGGAATCACCATCCCTGGAAGTGCTCAAAAACCATGTGGATGTGGCTCCTGAGGACACGAGTTGTGGTGAACACGATGGGGGTGGTGGATGGACTTGAGGACATTGAAGTTCTTTTTCAATCTTAATGATTCTATGATTTTGTATTTTCATACACATAATTGTGCTGAAAATATCCAGAATCAGATTTAATGCCTGAAGATTAGGAAAACAGCATAAAAAAGGGGATACTATTAGAAGAAAAAGAATTCTGTGGCTCAGCCCAAAGGAGCCATTGACTAATTGCAGATGCCAATGAAGAAAATCTGAGTAACATCATCATTAAACACCTCCAGAACCAACTTCCAGCCTCCAGCAACTTCTGGGTCAGAGAATTCCTGAACAAGAAGCTGTGACTAATATTAGCAGGCAGGTGATATTGATTAAAAGAGGGCCAAAAAAAGGACTTTTTATGAAGTTTTCAATCCATATGGTTTGGGTTTTTTTTTACCTCGAGTCAAAATACATTATCTTTAAAGGAAAAAAAATAATCTGGGTAGAATTTAAACTACACAAAACCTCCAAGTATGAAGCAGCAATCCAGGTGAAGCAGAAAAAGCCCTTTCCATGTCCATGGGGTTTAAATCCAGTGGGACTTGGTGTGAGTCCTTTGAAACATCTTCCTCCCCAATTACAGACATGAGGCCCTGTCAGTGTCCAGAAAAACCCATGTCAGCTGCTGTTATAATTTTTATATTATTATAGTTATTGTGCAGCTATTTTTAGTTTTAAATCGGTCACAGTCATTCACCTGCAAGAAGAAAAATGGTCTAAATGTAGCACCACGTGGAGAATGTAAAAAGTGGCCACTTCCTGAGTTATTGGTGTCCCTAAAATAACCTCCTTCAAATACAAAATGGAATCTATTTTCCATATTCAGGGCATAATTAAAAAAAAAAAGTGACTGCACCAAATTTTCAGGCCTTTCCCCAAAGTTATTTTTAGTACTAAAATTAAGTATGAGATGCTGCATAATATAAGAATTTCTTATTATTATTTTATTTTAATGTTATCTAGAGGTGCAAAATGAGATTTAGAACGTCCGGACTTCTGCTGACTTTTATGGTATTTCCTGTGACAGAAAAATGGATAATTGGTGGATTTAACTATTTAAAACCTGGTTTATATCTCAAATTATTCTGAAGTGCAACAGTAATTACATTTAGGAATTAGCACACAGTCCCCACTCCCACCCTGGTTTAGTTGTGATATTCAAAGGAACATTTCCAAGCAAGCAGGACTTTTGCAGTTCATTTTTAATAATGAATGAATTGCACTGGAGGGCAAAACGTTTCTCACACAGATTTGGAAACTCTAAATTGTCTCCATGGTTTCCCCAGGAAACCTCTCTGAGCCTGATCTCTCTGGGCACGCAGAGTGGAGGAGCCTGTGGTGCCAAGGCTTTGTTCTGGCACCGAGAAAGGGCTTCTCACAGAAATTCCCATTTAGAAAATAAATACCAGAAAATCAAATTGGGACACTTGGGAGGACCTCCTGGGTCTCTGAGCACATCCACAGTGAGAGGGGAAAGGCAGAAATAGTGGATTTGATCTCCTGCAGCTCCCAGAGCTTGGCACACATGGGTGGAATGGGAGCAGGAGGAGACAGCCAAGGGGGCTGAGGGCTCGCTGGGGCCATGTCCTGAGTGCCAGGGCAGTGGCACAGGTGACAAACATGCCAAGGGAATTGGCACTGACATCAACAGCAACATTCTCTGCTCATCAAGGATGATGAGCCCATGAGGGAATCTTTGCTCTTCCAAAACCCTCCCTTGGATCTTTCAAACCCATAAAGAGCTGAATATCTTCATCTGACCTCTCAGAAGGTTGTCAGAATATTCCCATCCCACCGTTTGTGCCAACTGGGTCTCCAAAATCCCCGAGCTCTGTGGTGCAGCTCTCTGCTCCAGATCCCTCTTGCCCATGAAATATTTTGGGAAGCAGCATCTCCTCTGGCTCTGAAAGAGATTCAAGAGTGGGAATGTGGCACAGTGGATTCACAGCAAGAGATTTTCACGTGATGTCTCCCCCAAATGCCAGAAACCTGTTCTGGGTTGGAAAATAACATTTTAATAAATCCTATAAAATTCCCTTGATGTTCTGCTCAGCCCTGCAGTGACACAGAAGAAACATTTAACATCTGGATATGAATGCTGGATCTCAGACTTCATTTGAGAGCATCAAGAAACATGTTTTCCTGGTTATTATAATGTTCTCAGCCCTATATATACTCACATTTAAGGAGTTATAAAGTTTTCTAAGGGTTTAAATTAATTTCAAAATAATGCTGCTTGCAGAAGTCCTGTTTCCTTTGATGTTTCCTGCAGGTGCTTTATATCCAAAGGAATGAACCTGCTGGCCCATTGCATCCCTCCATCCACCCATCCAACCACCCACCCATCGATCCACNTCCCTCCATCCATCCATGAGCTCTCATGCTGTTCCAGGCCAAGGCTTCACCACTTCCTTGGACACCCTATTTCCTCTCACTGCCAGGACTGTAGGGCTGGTTGGGACCAGGCTGGGGATCACTCAACCCCCCAGTTTTTAGTTCTGTGCCTCTCTCCTTTTTTCCAACATGGCATTCAGATGCTTCTGCCCAGAAACAATCATTCCTTCCCCTTTTCCTCAGGCTCTTGCTCCCCTGCAGGACTGACCCCACCTCTGTCCCCTGGGGTGGCTTCAGGTTGTGACCCACGAGCTCTGACTCCAACTCCCTTCCAGCCACGTGTTGTAAAGGCAATCTCTCCTGAGCTACAGCTCTGTGATGAAGAATTCATAGTCCACCTCTTTCCAGAGGATCTGTCTCATTTTCTAATGCAGGTAATAGTGCCTTGATTCCTCAGCAAGGGCTGTGCTTGGTTATTGCTGCCAGAGTGAGAGGCTGTTCCCTCTCCTAGCTCATATTGCCTTGTCAACACGAATTTATCAGGATTTGTCTTCCAAGCCCTGCTTTGCTGCAGGGATCACCACATTCCCAGCAGGAGCTTTGCCATCACATCACTGACAGTGCAGACAAGGAATCACTGAGTCTGAGAAGGTACTTATAGTCTGTACAGGTCCTATAAGGCTAAATTATCAAAATAACTTATTTTAATATAATATATATTTTATAAACAAGTTTATAATAATATCAAGTGATTGATTAATATTATTTTTTTTCTATCTTATACTTTCCAGTCAGGACCTGCCCAGAGAAGTTGTGGCTGCCCCATCCCTGGAGGTGTCCAAGGCCAGGTTGGAACAACCTTGGGATAGTGAAAAATGTCCCTACCCATGGCAGGGGGTTGGAAAAAGATGGTCCTTAAAGGCCCCTTCCAACCCAAACCAATCTGTGATGTTCCTGTGGTTCTGTATTTCAACACCTTTCCATTTCTGTGGGCACATGTGCAGAGACCAACAGGTACAAAAGAGCTACAGAACCACAGCTGAGACAAACTGATCAAAAAGTTGATAGAATGGGAAGCATCTTTATCCAGTTTTATATCTAAACCAGATTCTGTGTTTTGCTCTGAGCAAGAACTTTCCTGTGGCAATAGAAAAGTGGCAATAAAATTGTAAAAATAATATTTTTGGTAGATTCCTGCCTTACTCCTGAGTGCAAAATGCTGCCCAGCACTTCATTTCTTCAGCTGCTTTTTAGGATGTGCGACTGTGTATTTTGACATTGGTAAATGGCATTTCAGGTGTTTGCAAATGGGTCTTAATTCAGTGTATTCAGTGGTTTTCCCAACAGTGCAAGATCCTTTCGCTCATCAGCTCCTGCCCGGAGTTATTTTAATGAGAACTGTGTCATTAATGGGGTTTTTTTCTTACTTATTCTTGGATATATTTTAAAAACACAGGAACTTCCCTGGAAGCAGAGCAAGGAATGCACAGGTAAGGGGATTTTATTCACATTTCTTTCATAATAACTAATCTTAGTTACTTCAAGTATTTTATTCCCAGAGCATTCACAATCAGCAAATCCCATATCATTTAATTCCAATTAATAGTAAGGCAGAATTTGCTTTTATTTATTATTCAAGCCAGTCCAAAACTGCTAAAAACTGTTTACTAAATAAATGATTCAGTGATAAATTAGTAGTTTGCAATCAATTCATAAACTCATGTAGAAAAAAAATGCCCTTATTTGAAAGAAAATAATAACTATATTGCAGATTACAATGAGAGCAGATTTCATTTCAGGTTTTGTGGCAGATTCACCAAGAATTAAATATCAGCTGTACTTTACAGTAACTCAAAATTGCCCAAAGATAAGGCCAATATAAATCCAGAAAGATACCCAGCTGAACCTTGACAGAGAGGAACAGGAAAGGCTGTGCCATTTGATTTATTAATCTTGTTCTTTTACTTTCTGACAGTCAATACAGCTCCTCTTTTTTACAGATAAAGGTGCTCTTTTGCTCAAGACTTTGTTTTCTGCAGCTTTTCTAACCCGACCCAGTTCTTTTATCTAAGAGCAGCTTTCCATCACTGTTGATTTCCCTGGTCATAGATATATACATTTATTTTGTGCTTCCTTACTAAATTATTTCTTTGCTGAATCCACTACTTAAGCAAGACTTGACTAAACCTCTGAAATCCACAATATCCCAACACAGGCATGGCAAAGAGTCACAAAAATCAGGGAGAACAAATCAGCTTCTCCTCTTGACATCCTGGACTTGTCCTGTCTCTGCAAGCAAACAACTCCCATCTCAAGCCTTCAGTTGTTATCTCTAACCAAGGGTGGAGAATTCAGTTTATTCCCCTGTCCATCAATCATGATTTCCACAGACACACTTGGACCTTGAAATTTATGTTCTTTGGAGTCAAGGGCTTGGAGCAACCACTGAACAGAATCCTGCCTTAAAAAAAACCCAGACTACTTCTGTGAAACACAAGGAAGTCAGGGCAAAGGGATCACAAAACCCTCCATACATACCTCGTTTAAAGGAAAACATTTGATTTCCTGTAGGCTCTTCAAACAGCACTTCTCAGTTTGGGTCACTGCTGGAGTTGGGAGGTCTGACATGGACTGTGAGGTCCCTTGGTTGTGGTACTTTCTGTAAAATAAAGAAACTCATTTTAACATCTGGGCCTTGAGATCTGATCAAACAATGTCAAAAGTCTTTGACTTTTTAGAGGCCCACAAATTCTGCCTTGACAAAGTGCTTTTCAGAGTCTCCATTTCTCAGTGTTCTCACTTTTGATTGTAATTACATCATTAATTGCAATAAAAGAGGATGTAAACTACAGCAGCATCATCCTATAGAAATCCTTCAAACTAGACTCTAAATAAATTTCCTTTGTTTTAATTATGAAGGGATTTACCAGGAGTTCAGAAACTCTTTACCTGTTTTATTTCAGATCTGGTCAGGATAAGCCTTAATCCTTCAAAAATAATGTTAAAAACTGCTGTAATTTTTGGATGTTTCATAAAGGGGCAAACCCAGAACTAAAATGCCATTTCAAATATAACAACTATGGAATTATTTCTGATGCTTCACGGCACTTACCAGGCTTGAGCAGAGACAAAGAGGTTTCTCCACAACTGGATTGAGCTGCCTTAGAACCAACAGCCCGACAATAAACATTTTGTAGCCCTTCCTTGTGCATATTGAGTTGTACAAAATCCCTCTTTTTCATTGTGCTGGCTCAGTTTTTGCTGCTTGGGAAGGTGTCTCTAGAGATGCTTTGAAGAAGAGCTGTGGGGAGGAGGAAAATGCTTGTCCTGTTCATTAACATTTTCCCCTGAACTTTATTCCCTTGGCTCCTCCACTTGTTTCTCTCTCAGCCCATCAGTCCTTTGCTGTCGATCCCAGCCTGCTCCTGCTCAATGACAAACACTCCAACTTTCATCAAAGGGATCCCATTGATCAACTTGGGAGACTTTGCAAAGCAGAAAAACAGCCTTTTATTTCCTTACAGGATTAATCACTTTAACAGAAATACCATATTTCAGAGCCTGAATTCCACATTTGCACAACATTCAAAGCATAAGGCTTTCCATGGGGTTTCCTGGAAGGCCAAAAATACACACAAGTGTTTCTCCACCCAAAGCATCACAACCATTTGAATCCTCTCTCTCCCACTCCAGGATGAAAACGCTTCACTAATGAATGATGAGCAGATGGCAGATCATTTTCTCAACTGGAGGTTCCTGGATTCCATTTGTCACTCTTTGAACACTTGGAACCTGAATGGTTTCTGTGTTCTCTGATGTTATTTGAGTAACAGTTACTTTTAAACATAATAAAGGTTTATATCAAGTGATGGGTTTAGAAGATTTTTTAGCTATAAATACACAGAACCTGAATGGTTTCTGTGTTCTCTGATGTTATTTGAGTAACAGTTACTTTTAAACATAATAAAAGTTTATATCAAGTGGTGGTTTTGGAATATTTTTTAGCTCTAAATACCAGTGTAGCCAGTAATGATTTGGATTTTGCTGTCTCCAAGCTGCAGTTGGGTGCCCAGCTCCAGTTTGCCTGCAGGATCCTTGGGCACACCCAGGAGTGTGTTCCCTTCTCCTGGCTGCCCCATCCCCACACGTTATACACAATTATGGTTCATGGCTCTTCAGCACAACAACTCAACTTTTGTCCCTTTTTTCACCATTTAGTGCAATTTATGTCCATAGTTCAGTTGTACTCAAGACACGCCTGTGTGGGTATCAGTGAGAGACAAACTTGCATCCCCCAGAGAAGATGCTCTGAGAGACATCTGGGTAAGTTCTTCACTGGGTAAGTTCTCAGATGTTCTACCTAAAAGACTAACACATGTACTTCCAATGTGTTTCTTATTTCAAACCCCTTCCTTCATTCCATTTTCCCTTCTCATTATCCCTGTTGAATAATGAACTATTGCTGCAACGTTACCAACACACTGTGCTTGGACAATCTGACGTGTTCCCTCACCACGGATGGGCCATGGAGTATCCTGGGGTGGGAGGAACCCACAAGGACCATCCAGTCCAACTCCTGGCCCTGCACAGGACACCCCAACAATCCCACCATGAGCCTGAGGGCATTTTCCAAGCATTTCCTGAACTCTGGGTCAGTGCCTGCCACTCTGAGTGCAGAGCTCCCCATGCACCAGCAGCTGAAATGACATGTTAACAACCAAGTCAATGCACAGTCAGATTTATCTGAAAGACTTTGCATATCATAAATAAGGAATCTCAAACCCATTACTCCTCCTCAAGACACCAGAAACTCTTCAATCCCACCCTGTACATGGTGGAACTATCAACATCACATATTTTATGCCATTTCAAAGCTCCTGGGATGCAAAAACTAACAAGTTTTTGTAAGCAGCTTCTCAAGCAGCACTTTTGAGTTTCGAGGTTGGGGGTCTGGCAAATCATCATTTTTTTCCCCCCAGATTGTTCTATTTCCAGCACAGCAAAAAGATTAGTGGCTCCATTGTCACAAGTGCTCTACTCTAAGCAGAAACTTTCCAAAGCCTTGACACAGTCTTAATCACTTATCCAGGCTTTGCTGCTATCGGAGCAGATGTCGAAAGCCCAAAATCCACGCAGGGAGCCCTCAGAAGTTTGTATTGTTTCTACTGCCTGAGGGGCAGATATTTAAATTTTCTTAATATTCAGCCAACTCAGTTCTTATCACAGTTACACAAAACCCACCACGTAATTCAATAGGCATTGTCTGATCTAATTAATTCCACTGAAAGGCAAATGATCGTTTTTAAAAAAGTCTAGACTTAACAGATAGCCAAATGGCTACAAACCACATTAGGCTGAACGACTCAGATGCCATCTGTGACAAAAGGCACATTGAATAAACCAGTCTGGATGCAAAGCATATTGAACAGAACAAACCAGAACAGATTTATAGGCTTTAATCCACACACACACACAAGAAGTCTGCTAAAATAGATCAGCTCTGTCACAAAACAGCCCTTTCATCTACTGACCAGGAGCACTGCAGACTTTGACTCATTGAGCAGATCACTTGTGTGCTCTTCCTGATTTCATGCAGCGATGATTAAGGATGAAAAAATATACCAAAGCCAGTTGGCAAGTGCAATAAATAAAAGAGCTTTGCTCCATTTTTGCTTTACCTATTTGCTCCAGAAGTTTCAAACTGGCACCATTGAATTAGTCAGGTACAATAATTGTTTTCTGGAGGGGGAAAGAAATTCCTCTGTGATGATTTTGGGGTTTAGGTTTTATAAGAAATCTAAGGCAGGAAAGTAAATTAAGCTTTAATAGGCTGTTATGAACCCACTATCAGGAGGTGTTGCACATGCACTAAAATTAGTTTCTATTGAGACTTTTTTATTGAGAGTGGTCCAAAGCTGGAAGTGCAGCAATGGTGAGATGAAGTGCATTAATCAAACAGGATTTGGCACAATTACTGAGCCACTTAAGGTGTTTTTTATATGTGCTGTTCCAGCCAGTGCACCACAGAGTCTCATCAGATGGAGTAAACATCTGCTGGTTTGAGGATTATGGACTGCGTTGCTAAATTTACAGTGCTCAGACACCAGTGTGAGTCACCAAGACTTGACTTTGAGCTTAAATCAAAGCTCCACCTGCCCCCAAAGATGAACACCAAGCCACCCTAATGAATGGCACTGGTGGTTCTGTGCATCTCACCATGACAAACAGCTCCTGCCAAACCTCACAACACTGAGATGCTGAACAGGGAGAGAACGTTAGACAAAATACCACGTTTTATTTGCTATCAAAGAGAGTAAAAATAAAGTTTATGCTGAAGGTTTGGAGCTGAATCTGTTGATAGGTGTGGGCAAAGGAGACTGAGGGGTGGGTGTGTGTCTACAACTTCCTGACAGGAGGTCCCTCAGTGGTCCCTCAGTGGTCACTCTGGTCATAGAATGGATTGGGTTGGAAAAGACCTGCGAGATCATCAAGTCCAACCCTTGGGCCAACTCCAGTCCCTTTACCACATCCTGGCACTCAGTGCCACGGCCAAGCTCACTAGAAAAACCTCCAGGGATGGGGAATCCACCCCCTCTCTGGGCAGCCCATTCCAATGCCTCAGCACTCTCTCTGCAAAGAAGTTTTTTCTGCTCTCCAACTTCAATTTGCCCTGGCAGAGCTTGAGCCCCCCGTGCCCCCTTGTCCTATTGCTGAGTGCCTGGGAGAAGAGACCAACCCCCAGCTGGCCACAACTTCCCTTCAGGCACTTCCAGACAGTGCTGAGGTCACCTCTCAGCCTCCTCTTCAACAGAGGGTTGGTCTGTTCTCCCAAGGAACAAGGCATGGGATGAGAGAAAATAACCTGAAGTTGCAGCAGGAGAAGTTTAGATTGGATATTTGGAAAATTTACTCACCAAAAGGGTTGTCCAGCCCTGGAACAGGCCAGTGGGGGAGTCCTCATCCTTGGAGGGTTTCAAACTCGTGTGGATGTGGCACCTGGGGACATGGGTTAGTGGTGCCCTTGGTGCTGGGACGGATGGACTCGATTTTCAGGTCTCTTCCAACCTCAAGGCTCCTGTGATTTTCTGTAGGATACAGGAGATGGATTGGCTGTTTGTAACTGCCAGTGGTGCCACTGCAGCCCCTTGAGGTCACCCCACATCTTACAGGGAAGGACCCTCACTGGGCCACAGAACTTGGACCACCCCAGTCGTGGTGACATCCCAGAACAAAACACCCATCCCAGCATTGTCTCACATCTGCCTCACTGTTTAATCTGAACATTTCAGAGAGCAGAAAAATCAGAAGCCTCTGAGGTCTCATGCCTGTGTAGTTTCATTTATTTAAAAATTAATCATAGACTGAAGGAAAGAACAGCAGTCCATTCCCACAAGAACTGACTTAAATTCTGCTGCCTTAAAATTACTTTGTTGCAATCTTTCCTTTCTAATAAAATATTCACAGTGATTTAAGTGTGACTGATGGCAGTAAGAGAGATTTATTATTATTATTATTTCATTGTTATCAAATTAAAGGGCATTTTCAAAGAGAAAAGGTCCTTTCATACTGTCATACTACAGTTCTAACTTTTATGTGTTTACTTAGAAAACACACTCAAGGGAAACAGAAAAACTGTATAAAGTCTGTAACTAAAGTATTTTAATGTATTTAATAAATATTCTCCCCATACCATTAATAACAAACCCTGCAAACAGCAAAGCTGTGTTAGTGTAAAATAAGATTTCCTTGCTTTGTGCTTCCTTCTGGTCCCACTATTGTTCTCTCTTTACAGCTGGTGAATCCACTGGATGAAAAAAAATTTAAATAATTATTTTTTTTTCCAAAGGAACACATCTTTGAGCTGGTTTTGGGCACAGGGACAGTGGTGCTGATGGAAACCCTTCAGAGATCTCTCCTAGGAAACTGCAAAGCTCTTCCTGTGGTTGGGAACATCTCTATGGTGTGTTCAGGTCTGTCTGAGGTGTAAAAAAATCCTCCTTCCTAAACCTGTGTTATGAAAATTGCAGTGCCCCCAAATAGCTCCTCTGATGCACTTTGGGTAGGACAGAAGGATGGGATGGACTCGATTTTCTTTCCATTTATGGTTTTTTTTAAACATCCCAGGGAATATGAGCAGCAAATTACATCATCTTTACCAAGGAGAAATAAATCTGGAGAGACTGGAGAGATGGGCTGATTGCAATGGGNNCTGGAGTGGGGCCAGAGAAGAGCAACGAGGCTGGAGAAGGGAGTGGAGCACAAGTGCTGTGGGGAGAGGCTGAGGGAGCTGGGGGTGTTTGTGCTGGAGAAGAGGAGGCTGAGAGGTGACCTCAGCACTGTCTGGAAGTGCCTGAAGGGAAGTTCTGGCCAGCTGGGGGTTGGTCTCTTCTCCCAGGCACTCAGCAATAGGACAAGGGGTCACGGGGGGCTCAAGCTCTGCCAGGGCAAATTGAAGTTGGAGAGCAGAAAAAACTTCTTTGCAGAGAGAGTGCTGAGGGATTGGAATGGGCTGCCCAGAGAGGGGGTGGATTCCCCATCCCTGGAGGTTTTTCAGCTGAGCTTGGCCGTGGCACTGAGTGCCATGATCTGGTGACGGGACTGGAGTTGGCCCAAGGGTTGGACTTGATGATCTTGAAGGGCTTTTCCAACCAATCAATTCTATGATTCTATGATCTCACATGTCCTGTTCCAGTTCCTGAAGTCCCAGGATTTCACTGGAATCTTTGATTCTTTAAAATCTTTATCCTTTCATGACACTGAGGAAAAATTGGACTGAACAGACATCCTAAAAAAAATCATGACAGGCCCCAGAATTACAAATATGCCAAGTCAGTGTGGCTGACCCAGCCACAGCTTCAGTTTGCAGAATATCAGTGCACAAACCTGAGCAAAACTGAGGCTTTTTCAGCTTCTCTGAGAGAGATTTGGGCAAAACAGGTGAATTGAACTTCTTTTCCTGAGGAAGAGAAAGTCATGACAAAGTCTTGATGTAGCTACAGAAGGGACTCACCCAGTCCCAGGCAGCAAAAATCTGCCTCAATATTGGGAAATAATTATGATTCTAACCTGTAACCTTTCATAATACCATGCAAATTTTTAAATAATTTTTTTTTCCAAAGGAATACATTCTAATATTATTTTTTTTTACAAATATAAATAGTTCAGCAACAAGAGGACTGCCCATTTCACACCCTGCTGGGCTTGGGTGGTGGCACTGCTGTCCCTCCCTGTTGTCCCTTCACACACAGCCCCCAAAACTCAGCCTTGCCTTGCTCAAAATTCCCCCCACGGAACCTGGCAGTGCTTTCAAAGCACTTCCCTCTGTTGATTACCATGGTAATTTAAGACAGAAATTAAGAACTGACTTCTCTGCCCCTGCAGTCACAGACAGGCTGGACTTGCCTCAGTCTCTTCAGGTGGCCCCGTAGTACAAACACAAAGGAAGAGATTAATGAGATCTGATATAGATCATACAAATTGTGCAATTAAATACTGGATTTTAACTTAATTGTTCTTAATATCAGAAGAGCTGCATTATGAAATAACTTCCTGAAACTTTCCTTCCAAAGTTTCAGGTGCTTATTGTTCTATATCAAATCAAAATGTGGGTGAGGAGCAGGAAATTTTATTTCCCAAATTGCCTAAAATTCTAAATAAAAATGGGCCCCTTTGCAAGGCCCATTGATGGACTGACTTGAATAACAACGGAAAGTCAATGATTTGGTTTTAGAAATGCCACACACAGATGACTTAAAGGTGACTTGAAATTTGGAGGTCAAGAGCCCCAAAATCAGCACCAGGAGGGACTTCACCATCCAACCGATAATTCAGATATAAAACACACACATGACGGGATGAGCTTTCAGTCTGGAGTGAAATTAATTTCTAGAGACAATTACCAAAGGCTAATTTGAGGAACCCTTTAATGTGGGAGCAACATGCTGTTTGCAGGAATTATTTATGCAAGGCAGGATGTAAGACTGACATATTATTATTAAGCAAAAAGGCGCCGTCAAAATAAATGCATTAAATTCTCTTGAAGTGCAAGAACAGCGTGTGCAGATCAGATGGTGCTCTAAAGCCCATTTATAAATCAGAGGCAAAGGATGAGTGGGGAATTATATCTTGTTCTAACAAATTGGGATCAATCCCTGGACGTGCAAACAGAACCTGTTTCAAGGCAGAAACCTGGAATGAATTTGGATGGTTACAACCTGGAGAATTGAGTGCTCCTCTTTATCTTCCCCCACGGTGAGGAAGTGAATTAGGCACTGACAGGAGTCTGGAGAGATAAATAAATTCATGTTGCATCTGCTTCAACAGTCAAAAGAATGGTGCTACTATTTTAAATGTCAATTTTTAAGCAAAATGCTCGATTATAAACTTGAGAGAATTGTAAGATGTAACTTGAGGCGACCTCAAACTTCCTGACCTATTGAATGGGATAAAAAACAGTAAGAAAAAAAAATCATTTAGGTAATGTACAGTTGCATTAAGAGAAGGTTTGAATAACTAAAATCCACAAGTGGCAGCTGCCAAAAATTTCCAATTGGACACCTGAGTGCCAGGACTAAGCAGCATTTCTGCTGAGGACACACATCCATGGCCTTACTTACCATGACCAGGGAGTGGCTTTTGGGTTATTTGTGGCTGTTAAATCCAAACTACAATTAACTGACACTCCACTTAAGTGCTTCATTGTTTTAACTTCATTTCATTTCATCAAAAGGGCAGGCAATAATTTTAACCAACATTGTTTATCCTTCTATACAAAATATCTTCCAGTTGTTTTGATTTTCTTTTTCTTTCTTGTTGGCACATCCAAGGCCATTTGAATTGACCTTTGTTGTGGGTTGTGGGTTCAGGAGATCCAGGAAACTTTGACTCCTGATACAATATCACACCTTTATGTTGAAACACCACTTCCTATGCAAAGCATAAACAGCTCTGGGTGTTGATTGGGTATATTTAAGGTGATTGTAAGTCAATCTCATGTGAGAAATAAGAAAAAGATAGATGGGATATTGGGAAGGAATTGTTCACTCTGAGGGTGGGCAGGCCCTGGCACAGGTGCCCAGAGAAGCTGTGGCTGCCCCAGCCCTGGGAGTGTCCATGGTCAGGTTGGACAGAGCTTGGAGCACCCTGGGCTGGTGGGAGGTGTCCCTGCCCATGGCAGGTAGTGGCACTGGATGATCTTTAGGGTCCTTCCAACCCAAAGTATTTCGTGATTTTATGAAAATTCTGCTTTGAGTACATTTGTTTCTTTAATTTTAGGTTATATAATGATGTATTTCCTAGTTATTTGTGCTTAAGAAGGCAGAGGTTTTAAGCAGAATTTTAATTAAAATAATTAGTGTGAGCAACTCTTCAAACACTTCCAACTTTAGAGAAAAAAGCTAAGGGAAGAAGAAGAAACTCTTCTGGGGTTTTGAATTTCAGTTCTACCTACAACACCCTCTTTTATTTCCCATGGCAGGGAGTGGAATGAGATGAGCTTTGAGGTCCCTTCCAACCCAAACCATTCTATGATACTCCATTGCTCCTGCCCAAGGAAGAAGGAGGTGGGTTTATTTGGTATTGGTTGAGCCTCCATCAGTGTCAGACAACTCCTGCTCATGTAATCCAGAATTCCAGTCTGGCCAGGTATGGATGCAGTGCCAAAAACCTCACAGGCCCCAGGTCAGAGAAGCTGAAGGGCAGACCCAGGTTTTGGTGATGGTTCATGGTGTTGGCGGACTCAGATCCTCCCCTCACACCCATCAAACTGTGTTTCAAAGAAGAAAACATCCTTACAGTGACTGCCCTCACCACCTTTTCTCCTCCTTTCCATCCTTCATGCCCCAATCCCTTTTCCACAAACCACAAAGGTCAGAAGAAAACAAACCTAAGGTGGTTGCCAAGCTGCTGAGCCACCCCAAAGACCAAAAACAAGGCATTTTTTCCTCCAAATTGCTTTGCATGAAGAACCCACAGCAAAAAGCCACAGGTTTGGTGCACATCTCGTGGTGTAACTCCAAATGAACGGCCCCACTCTGCTCTCAGGTGTGTCCTGAGGTTTCAGAGAGGGAGGACAACACTGAAAGGTTTGTTGGCTCAGTTCCCAATGAGCTGATCTTTTGGAAGAGAATAAAACTCGGTGAGGGGCAGCATTTTGCACGAGGAAAGCACTGCAGAAAGCGAGATTATTTTCTTGTTCATATTGAAGAAGTGCTTAAAAATGAACTCATTAGAGCCTCTGCATTGTACATAAACTGATCAAAGCCCTCTTATATATTGAGCTCATCTGTCAAGCCCAAGGTCCAGAGTTAATCTCTCCTGCAAAGGGGCAGATTTCCAACTCACTAAGACAACCATCACAGGGGAAAGCTCAGCAGAGACGTCAGGCAGCAAATCCCTTTGAAAACACTAAAAAGCAAAGTCTCTTTACCTTGCACATCAGCTCCGCTAATCCTTTACAAAAGTTAAATCTTTAGAAGCCAAATTATAAATTAGGAGAACACAGTAATTTATTGTCTCGTTATCAAAAAGTAATGGCAAGGAAAAAAAAATCAATTTGGAGAGGGCTCTTTTCTGTGTCTAACTTGCCAGTTTTGCAAAACTGTAATTTCCCTTGTGGGAAATCCATTTGATTGTGGAAATACTCCTGTATGTATTGGCTGCTTTTGCAGGAATTATCTCCAGAGTTTTGCATAAAATGCTGTCGTTTTGCAGCAGCAGGAGGCACAGTGGTGGAGCCAACCTGATCTAACCTCTTCCTCTCTGGGCTTCCAGCACTGCTCACCTGAGGGCTTTGCTAAGCGTTCTGAAGGTTCATCATTTCAAGGAATGATGTCCTACAATCCAGTTCCTCCTCCAGAGAAAGGGGTTTTATCTAAACCCAAGAATTTGAAAACTTCTAAATACATAATGAACAATCTGACCTGCCACACAAAAATCCCTGCATTGCCCATCAATCTTATTCTCTGTATCAACTTAAAAAGCCACTACAGTTTTCTTGCTCTTCATTTCAGGTTTGGGGTTTTTTTTTTCCTCAGCAAAAGAGGAATGAGAAGTTCACTTGGAGAAAATATTTGTCCTGGGGGCACTCTGTAATGAATGACTTGGCTTCTCTCTGTAAGTGCTTGTACTATTCTGAGAAATGGATATAGTGGGGTGCTTACCAGCAGCTCCTTTTATTGTCATTTCTGAAATGAAGCTTCTCATGTTTCAGAGAATAATTGATTTTTTTTTCTTTTTTTTCAAATAGCTTTCCTGTAGCTATACAGCTCATTTTATTCTGGCACCTCTTTCTTTTTGTTCCTCCTCTCAGATGCTTAATTATCTTTTGCAATAGTACACAAAATCAAATTACACAGCTGCTACATAGGTATCTTCCTGCTATTCATCAGCATTCACAAAAGAGAAGAATAGGGTTTTTTTTATAATTTTGTCACAGACACTCCAGTCATCTTAGTTTTTCTCCATTATCTTATTATTAAACTTGTGCTTTCAATGAGGGTGCTAAACCAATGCAAAATCTGTTTTTCATAACAGCAAAATATTAAGTTCAGGATTTAAACTTTGCCTGCATTGCCATCCCTTTGTGTTCAGGCACTTCCCATGCCTCAGTGCTATAATACATTATAATATATTATATAATACATATAATATTCTTCTGAAGCACAGGAGGTTTCGGAGGGAGAAAATCAAACCCATAATTTCTTGTCTTTACTTCAAATCTTCAAACAGATTTTGGAGTGTGGTTTTGCCCACACCAATGCAATGGGTTACAGATTTACACCCCTAATACCCACCTGACATCAGGGAAAACATCGTGGTCACAGCAGAGAACAACTCCCAGAATTCTTCCCGTTAAAAAGCAGATGAAGAAGGAAAAGCTTTGAAGAAATAGAGCCCCGGGGGTTTTTTCCAGTTGCTTTGAGAAGGACCTGGATGTGGTGATACCAACCTGCCCATACTCTCTGCTGGTTCTGCTCCCTCTCCATGGAGGGTTTTTAGCAGCATCTCCTGCTGGGAGGCCACCACTGGTTTGATGAATTGTGCTAATTGTGCAGAGGGACCATCCAAGTGTCCCCACCAGAGTCAGGGGGTGCTGCTGTGCCTCCCTACCCAAAAACACAACCAAGAAACCAAAAAGAACCATTCCAGAGGAGCCTCAGACTTTATACAACATGCACAGAGTGAAGAAGGTTGGAAAAGAGCTCCAAGATCATCGAGTCCAACCAAACCATGTCCCAAAGTGCCTTTAAATCCCTCCAGGAACAGTGACCCCACCACTGCCCTGGGCAGCCTGTTCAAATGCTTGACAACATTCCCAGGAAGAAATTTTCCCTAATATCCAACCTAAACCTCCCCTGAAACAACTTGACTACATACCCAGGTATTTATTCTCAGTTTTCAACATACATTAATAAACAGACATGAAAATCTCTCCTCTAATGGTTGGTCTTCAAAACAAACCACCAAAGTAGGACTATTCCTTGTGAGCCAAATATCCAACATGAGGCTGCAAATTTCCATGCCACAAACCCTTCAAATGGGAGCAAAGTTGATGATTTAGATCCCCCCCAGACTACTAGAGGCAGATTTTTGGTAATATTCCTGACACCAGTTGTATTGTTCCTCCCTATAATGCACTGACCTAGATCTGTTGGTGTAATTTTTCAGCTTCTAATACCGATAATATTGCTTTTAGACAGTAGTTTCAGGGTCCTTTTTGAGATGAGTTCTTCAAAGCTGCAGCTTAATCCATTCTTTATTAGCTCCTGTAAAGTGATTACTTCTCCAGGGCTGGATGGAAGTACTTAAAGGAAAGGAGCATTCTGTGCCCAAACATCCCTCCTGCTCCACTTCCAGAGTGTTCTCTGGCACTTCAGCGCTTTGGGCTTGAGTGATGGGGATATAAAACAAGAGGAGACACCAAGAGAAAAGTTTCAGATGGTAAATGTGTTGACACTGTGGCATTTTTTGAACGAGATCCCAAAGTGTGACAGGTGCTCAGGGACTGATGGCCCGTGACGGGCGACGTGGAGGTCACTGGAGCTGCTGCTGCTGCTGGAAATGGTGTTTTATTTTTTAGTTCCAAATGAAAAATCGCTCCCTGAATGGACTTTATTAGACTCCTGTTGCAAGGAGGGGCTGGGGAAAGTCACATCATGTCACAGATTGTCTTCCAGTGCTCCTTCCACAGCACACAGGAGAAAAAAACCAAATAGAACCAGATCTGCTGCATCTTCCAGGCTGTAATTAGATGGAAACACTTTGCTGCCCATGTGAACTCCTTCTCTAATTCCATGAAAACTATGCTGATGAACACAAGGTTTAGGTGGTTTCAAGGGATACTTGTTTAACTAATAACTGCAGA
This sequence comes from Sakesphorus luctuosus, assembly GCA_013396695.1. Lineage (NCBI taxonomy): Eukaryota > Metazoa > Chordata > Aves > Passeriformes > Thamnophilidae > Sakesphorus > Sakesphorus luctuosus. The sequence continues at coordinate 401,420 of VWZD01002046.1, read as the reverse complement.
AAACAGGAACCAGCTGTTGTCATGGAGAGGTACCTGCACTGAGGGCAAACTTGGCCACAGCTCTGTGATTTCAGACAAATTCACAGTAATAAAGCAAATAAAGAAAAAAAGAGAAAAGACTAATTAATTGCAGAGGTGTTGAAAGCCAGAAATGTTAATAAAAACTCCAAAAAACTCCTGGATGTTACTTTTATGAATGTCTCTGTATCAATCCAGCCAATTGTGCCAAGGGTGAAGGAAAACATGTATTGAAATACAGGGCATGTGCTACTGATGTAAGAAGGTTGAGACCTGATCTGTCAAAAGGTTAAGACAATGATTTTGATCCTAAATTGAGAGAGAGAAGAGAAGCAGTTCCCTTTAATATTCTTTTCATGTGAGGAACTTTGGGGTATGACCTGACTCAGAGAAGGGCAGATTGTGAGGAACCACAGAATCATGGAGTGGTTTGGGTTGGGAGGGACCTCAAATTCCACCCAGTGCCACCCCTGCCCTGGGCAGGGACACCTCCCACCAGCCCAGGCTGCTCCAAGCCCTGTCCAACCTGGCCTGGGACACTCCCAGGGCTGGGGCAGCCACAGCTGCTCTGGGCAACTTGTGCCAGGGCCTCAAAGCCCCAAAAAACAGAAATGTACAAAAGGAGTTTTGGAGCTGGACAAACTTTTCAAGCCATTTATCAAAATGCTTGCAGTTCCCACTCAAGGTGAAACAATAATAAATAGATTAAAAATAATTTGTCTTCCTAAGCCTTTTTAAGAAAAAAAAACCCAAATTATATCGAATTTTTGAAGGAAAAATTGGCATAGGGTAACTGGTGCTGCATAACCTGGCTAATGAATCGTGCCAGCCTGGCACCCCTCACAGGGGTGAGGAATATTCGTGCCCAGAGCCCAGACATTCATTTTAATAAAGGGAAATACAACAGCCACAGGGAGCTGAGTGAATATAATTTAGAAGAAAAACTGGACACAAAGCTGCTGATGAGATTTGTGGTCCCACAGGGAAGAGAGGGGTGTGGGCAGGGAGGATGTGGCTCATCTCACCTGGAGGGCACAGATCACAGGGTGGGTATTTAAAGGAAAAAATCCCAGAGAAACCTTCCCCATTTAATAAACACTCTGCTATTGCCCTTCCTGCCTTGTAGGTTGTTACTCAAAAACATAATTTCAAGCCCACCACAAAGGGCAACATAACCCAAACATATTCCACTTCCATTGGCCAGAAATAATCTAAATTTCTATGAGAAATTAATTGCATTCCAACATGCCTCAGTTTAAGGTAGCACCATGTTTATCCCTAAAATTGTCATAGTCCCTCTGGGTGTCTTCTACTGAGTATAACAAAAAAAAAAGAAGAAAATTCTAATTGAAATTCCATCAAGAATTTTTTGGTAGGTTTTCCTGTATTTCCTCCATTTCATACCTTGGCAGCAAAAGCAAAGAAACCATTGTTTAATTTTCAATAATGTACTTGGTTTTCCAAAGTACTGGGCAGTGTTATCAGCAGGGAAAACAGCACAGTCTCTGGGACACAGCTTGAAACCTTGAGCTCTGTATTTTGCTTTGCCAAACACCTGCTCAGAGTTCAGCAAAACGTTTCACCTCTTTTCCCCTTCCCATTCTTGTTTCTTATCTGCTCTATTTTGGGTTTGGCCCCTCCAGAGCAGGAGACATTTGTCATTTTGTGTCTGTGCAGTGCCAGCCACACCAGGAGCCTGGTGCTGGCTGGGGTCCTGCTGGGTGTGCCCTGCTGGGTACCTTCTGGGGGCACTGGGGAGGATCTTTGTCCCTTCGTGCCACGCTGGGCTGTGCCAGGTGTTGTGCCTGTTGGCTTTGCTGCATCTCAGCAGGGCAGGGATGCTGCAGACATCTGAGGTCTGCAGGATAAATGTGGCCACTTTAGCAGGTCCCTCAACACTCACCCATTTCATGGTGGTTTGGTCCATGGAGAAGCCAGGAGGGAACAAGGAGAAGGAAGGGGAGTGCACATTGCTCACCTGGCACGAGGGGTACCCAGAAAGGCAGGCAGGTGGGGAGGGGGCAGACCCCCCCCAAATTCACCCCTTAACCCCATGAATGATGGCATGAAGGAGGAGGAGAGGGATTCTGCTCCTGCAACCTCTCTCAGAAGGGATGGTGAGGTTCCCTCTGAAATTGCATCTCCCCCTACTTCTGTCTTACCACAGAGTTTCCCAACAGAAAGCTCTGAAAGGGCAGCACAAGGCACTGGCAGGACAGGAGTGATGAAGGGGCTGGATGAGCCCTGGATTTATGATCCTCTGGCAGGAAGCAGCTCTTGTCACTGCTCCAAAACATTCTGCTCCTCACCAAAGCCCTTGGGGTGCTGGAGTCAACATCAATCAAACCCAGACAGTATCCAAGCCCTGCTCCAAACTGATGGACAATCCCAGCTTTTCTCTTTGCAGACACAACAAACACTGCAGAGCTTCAGTCCCAAGCCCTTCACTCAATTCCCCAAGCTGTGCTGCCCCTCGGCCTCACTGGTTCTGCTACTTAACCACAGTTTGGGTTTGAAGTCTGAACATTCCCATGTCCGTGCCAGAAGAACAAGGTTGAGGTTGAAGGTTGAGGTTGAGGTTGTCTCCACAAGCAGCATCTGTGCTGGGAGTAAATCTGGTGCAAATAAACCAATGTCCAGGCAGAGGAGACTTTGTACTAACAACAGCTACTCTTTTTTTATATTAAATAAAATAAAGACCATTGCTATTTACCCATGAGTTGCTAAGATAAGCACTTGGACACGCTGTCAGGCTCGTGATGGGATTCTTGGCACTGTCCTGTGCAGGGCCAGGAGTTGGACTTTGATGACCTTTGTGGGTCCCTTCCCCAGCTGAGGATATTCTGTGACTCTGGAGAGATGGACCAGCACAGGATGTGTTGTTAAGCAGTTCACAAAAGACCTGTCTAATACTGGTGTGTTAAACCATCCCTCTCTCAACCAACCTCCACGTGATGCTTCTAAACCATCGACTCTTGGGGTTGGGCCTGTGCAGGGCTGAGGGTTGGACTCCATCATCCTTGTGGCTCCCTCTCCACTCAGTTCTGTGATTTATTGAGGGTTTTAGAGAAGAACACAAGAAGCAGGGGCAGGTGACCACTGTGCTCACCGTGAAAGCCCTGTGAGATCCTGCTGAGGTCTCTCTCAGACCCCCACACCCCCCCAGAGCCCTGGAGCTCCCTGGCAGAACGTGCTGCCCAGGGGAGCCCACGGGCACAGCTGCCAAAACACAGTGGGCGGCAGAGGAAAGATTTCAGATATTTCCTTGAGATATTTTGAGTTGGACAAAGCCCTGAGTGAGCAGCTCTGGTTCCCTGAAGCTCCACCAGGCAGTGTCTTGTGCCTTCAGTTGTCACTGCTGCATTTCTAATGTTTGCACTTCTGTGCATTCTCCAACAGAAAGAATAGGGAGGGTGTAACAAATTTCCCACTGAATCCACTTCAAACCTTTGAGAGCAGTTCTAGAATAAAGTCTAATTCAGACCACGTCGATCTGAGACCCTCTGTTGAGCAAGGACCACCTATGACCATGCGGCTTTGCACCCTTTGAGGTGACAACTAAGACAAGAACCAAAATCACACCCCCCAAAGAATCTAAAACTTTCTTACATAAAGGGTGACCTCACTGAGCCCTGTAACAACTTCTGTGCAACCAGAGAGAGGAAAAGCGTTCCCAACACTGGGCAACACATCCAAGTATTACCCGATTAATAAATGCATGGATGTTCTGTAAATATATTTTTTGTAAATCAACACTAAAATAAAGAATAACATTTAAATGTGTTACCTCGTGTTGCGGTTCACGAGGTTGAATCCCTTTGTGTGCCACCCAGTCAACCCCCAGGTGCAATTTTTATTTAATGTATCAACCCTGGAACTAAACCTAAAACTCATTGCCAGCAAATATCCACACACAGCAAATGCAACCCCACGTCTGGGAACAGGCTCAGGCACAAATGCAGGGCTTTTATAGGATCAATGACTGTGTTTAAAAAAAGGCAACACACTGATGAAAAAAGATGGCATTACCACTGAAGTATTATATTCAATTTAAAATGGATTAGGGAGCACTCGTGGTGGAAGTGCTGCACTTTAAGTAGAAAGGATATTTCAACTCTGGATGCACACATTGTATCCCCTCTCAGCCTCTGGAATCTACACTGTGATTAAAGCTTTTCTTGTAACACACTGAAGAGTGTAAATGCTCTTTTCTAATCATCCTTCACATGCTCTTTGCTCCTTCACCAACCTTCCCATTGCAGATGTAACAGGGAGTGCTCCAAAAGGGGGACAAAAAGGATCAGAGAATCACAGAATGGATTGGGTTGGAAAACACCTCCGAGATCATCAAGTCTAACCCTTGGGCCAACTCCACTCCCTTTACCGCATCATGGCACTCAGTGCCAATGCCAAGCTCACTTGAAAAACCTCCAGGGATGGGGAATCCACCCCCTCTCTGGCCAGCCCATTCCAATCCCTCAGCACTCTCTCTGCAAAGAAGTTTTTTCTGCTCTCCAACTTCAATTTGCCCCGATAGAGCTTGAGCCCCCCGTGCCCCCTTGTCCTATTGCTGAGTGCCTGGGAGAAGAGACCAACCCCCAGCTGGCCACAACTTCCCTGATGTGGCACTTCCAGACAGTGCTGAGGTCACCTCTCAGCCTCCTCTTCTCCAGCACAAACACCCCCAGCTCCCTCAGCCTCTCCCCACAGCACTTGTGCTCCACTCCCTTCTCCAGCCTCCTTGCTCTTCTCTGGCCCCGCTCCAGCCCCTCAATCTCTTGCCTCAACTCAGGGGCCCACAACTCAACCCAACACTCAAGGTGTGGCCTCCCCAAGGCAGAGGCCAGGGGAAGGCTCACTGCCCTGGGCCTGCTGGCCACGCTACTTTGGATCCAGGCCAGGATGCCATTGGCCTTCTTGGCCACCTGGGCACACTCTTGGCTCCTCTTGAGCTTCCTGTCCCTCAGTCCCCCCAGGTCCCTTTCTGCCTGGCTGCTCTCCAGCCACTCTGTGCCCAGCCTGGAGCGCTGCAGGGCTTGGGGTGGCCAAAGGGCAAGACCAGGATGTGCTTAGAGAGGGGACGCACAAAAATCAGTACAAGCCTTGGACTGAAAAATTATTTGGCATCTCAAAGAAGCCCAACTCATCTTGCAGAGCTTTGTGCAGGAGGGCACAGCTGGCAGGCTCAGAGCCCCTCTGCCAACAGCACAGGGTGCCCACAGTGCCAGCCTGGCTGAGGCACAGCAAGATACTCATGCACAGTACAAACATTTAAGTTCCAAAGTAATCTGTGTAGAAAAACCCCCAGCAAATGGCTTTGCTCAAATCACAAACACAGCCACTGCAGTCACTGTTACCCTGATCATACCAAACTCTCTAAACCAACTGCACAACAATGCCCATAAAACCTGCATACTGCACATTGATTTTCCTATTCCGCCTTTATTACAGCAGCTCCTTCCTGAAGATGCACACAGCTATTTGCTCCTTCCATCCTAACAGTTTCTGAGGCTGTAATTTAGTTTGCCTTCACATAATCACATGTGTATACACATTTTCAGACACATTTCTTCCACAAAACGTCGTTGATTCAAAGTGCAGCAAATAGATTGTCACAGCTCACAGTGCAGCAGGTTCTTTCCCCGAGAAAACCATTTCTCTGTTGTTTTGTCAAGTGTTTCATCATATTTAGACAATTACAGTGACTAAACCAATGTTTTTTTCAGGGAAAGAGGGGATGGGGATGTCAAATATGCTAAAACAAAGGTAAGGGGTATTTATTTTGCTAAGTGGACTTGTTGAGAAAATAATTTCCTACTACAAGAGCCATAAAAATCCCCATTAACATGTAAATCACAACTACCAGCGTTGAATATTGTCCTTACATCAATGCAATGATTTTTTCACACACCCCTGTCTCTTCCAATCTCTTATTTAATTTGTTCCTGACCTTTCAGATATTGCTCCTTGTTATCTGCCTGTATTTGTTCCTTGACTATAAAACAACATTGTCCTGAAAAAATTGCATTTGACCCCTCGAAGGTGTGACTATTGAATTGAGACAAAACTCCTTCCAGGTATTTTCCTGGAAATGATGAGGTGACATTCTTCTAGTTATGTCTTTCTGCACTAAACTAAAAAAATGTGATTTTCATCAGAAAAAAAACCCACAACACTCCAGACTTAACAGCAGGAAAACATTCATTTTTTTCTAGGAAAGATGAGTATTAATGTTGAAAAAAAAATTCCCAAAACTCCACTAAAAACATCCTCATTCCCCCCTAGAATATCTGGCCTGGTCCCTGTGTTATCTACATCCTAAAAACAGAGTTTCATACCTTTTCCCCTCTCCATAATTAGTGCTGGAGAGCTGAGCTATGCCAGCAGTGGAGATGACCTTGGAACTGTTTGGGACTGGTCTCCTCCTCACCGGTGTCCATGTAGATCTGGTGGGCAACCTCTGTGCTCCCAGGACCTCCAGAGATTCCCATGGACCTCCCAAATCCACTGCAAAATAAACAGTTTGTTCTCTGAACAGCATTTTTCTTCCTTCCTTCCACAGACACTTTTCCTCATATTTTCCCCCAAGCACTTCTCGGGTCTTGAAGCTTTTCCTGCACTATCTGGAGAACTTGATCCATCTTGGTTGTCTCCATAACACCTTGTCAGTGCCTAAAAGGTAATTTAACGCTTTCTCAAATATTCTCAAGCCCACCTTCCAACTCAGCTGCTCACCAAACACTGGAGATGCTTCAGCTCAATGTCTGAAGGTCTTGGTCTTATATTTGATCCGAGTGACACTTCCCACAGGTTTTATAGTTTTCAATTTTCTTGCTTGAGTCTTCCATCATCTCCCTCTCTCCTTGATGTTGTATCTCAATCCCTCCCACCTGGAACTGGATTTCCCTTTCTCCAAAACCTGCTGATGTCTCAACCACCACCAGCTCTGCAACTGCTCCATTTTCCTGTCATTTTTAAGCTCTAAATTGTCCCTTTGGATGATGCCAAACTTCAGCCAGAAGATGCATTTCTTACCACTCCTGTTCCCTTTCCCAACCTTATTTTTTGCCTTTTTTATGTAGCTTTTTATTTCCTGTACAGCCAGAAGAGCGAATTGAGAGAACATAAATTGCCCTGTGGAGCTGAAGGGAAGAAAAGATCTTTAAATGGGAACACATGGAAGAAAAGATCTTTAAATGCAAACTTACACATCTCTTAATGACTCTTATTAATCTCTTATTTAGGGTTTCAGCAGTAATAATGGTAGAATTTTAAGAGCAGTGACTATGAAGATACACCAGGAAAGGGAATCTTGCCATCCTCATGTCATATTTTAACATATATAATACTTATATTAACGATAATATTTTTTTACAATCCAACCTCTGGGTCAATCCACATCCAAGCCCTTCCTATTTCCCTCGGTCTTGCCCAGGGAACAGCAATAAAAAAGAGCATCATGAACAAAGGCAGAAGTTTTGCTTCCAGAAAACCCTCACCAGCTGCTTCTCTCTCCAATAATGGTCTTTTCCCTGGTCAGCTTTAACTAAACTCTACAGACACAAAAGAGGGGTCAGGATTGGCTTGAGAAAGCAGAAATATTCACCTGAAAGGGACTTCAGAATGAGAAATGCATGAAAAAGTTGGACATGAAACAGATTTTTTTCACTCCTTTCATTCTCCTTTAGAGAAGTTTATTTTTACAGCCTTTTTCAGAAGAGGATTTCACTGAAGGGTCTGACCAGCCACAGTTTTCTGACGGAAAAATAAATTATTTTCACTTTTACTGCTTTCTGAAACTGGTCTTTATTTCTCTTTTAGTAGAGAAAGAATAAAACAACTCATTAAAACAACTCAGTGTTTTCAGATCCCTTTTCTACAGAACTTGCTCAAGCAATAAATAAATTATATAGAACTGGATTTATTATTTTTTTCTAATCTTTGCTTTTTCTGACCCCCTCATTAGATGGTCAGGATTCTTTGGACTTGTTGCTTATTGTGGAGGGTGGAAAGTTCTTTTCAGAACTTTCTGGAATTGTGACCTGATACCAACCTTGGTGCCTTCAGCAAAAAGTCTACGAGCTCTGAATTTGGGTGACAAAGTTGCTTTGTTTTTCTGTAATTGCATATCCCCAGTATAATTTAATGTGAATTTAATGAAAACAGGGGTTTAGAAAAGGACATTAAACAATTTGAGAAGGATTACCACAATGATGAAAGCCTAACACCACTCTGAAAAGTAAAAATGTGCCTGATTTACATTTATATTGTGCCTTTTTTTTTTCTTGCAACTGTTTTTGTGTTCCTCCTCAATTATTCCCAGGCTGTGGTTTATTACTCTAAAGAAAAGAATAATAAAATATGGTTACTACATTATCTTTAAAAATTAAACCTGTAGGGTCTGGCAACAGAGCCTGTTTGCTTAAAGATCTGAGGAAATAAATAAAACCTTAAAAATGAAAATAATTTCTGGTATTTTCAGACCCTCATCACCAACTCTTGCCCTGCCTTTGGGAGCTCTGAGATGCCTGAAGTGGGACAATTCCTGCTGGAATTAAACATGGATGAGGCTCAGTCTGTCCCAGAGGAAGTACCATCAGCTCTTTCCCAGGATTCCAACTCTGAGGTGCCCCAACTCTTCACCCACAAACCCCACACCACCTCCAGCTGTCCCATCCCATCAGGAAACCAACTCTGAGGTGCCCCAACTCTTCACCCACAAACCCCACACCACCTCCAGCTGTCCCATCCCATCGTGCCAACATCTTCATTGACACCAAAGCTGTTGCTTAGCAGAGCATGGCTGGAAACAAAACTGATGTGTTTATGCCCTGAATTGAATATTTCACAGCTTGTTGTCAAGGTAAAAGTAATATCTACAAGATGGAAAAAACCCCAAATCAGCTTTTCAGGCTTGATTTCTTCTGTCACACTTAAGGGCTTTGCTGGTGGGAACTATCACATGTGTTTAAGGAAAAGCATCTCCTGCTGCCAACATCACATTAAGGGTTCAACCAAGCTGGGATTTACTACTGGGGGATACCTGTCCATGAAAATGGGATGGGGAAAAGGGTTTCCAAAGTTGGGGAGAAGCAGTTTGATGTCATAATATGAGAAAATATAAACAGGCCAAATTTTTGAGGGAAAAAGAAATGCGTGTGTGGGAGCTCTGTGGCCTGACTTGGACTCAGAGGCCTCTTCCAACCTAAATAATCCTCTGAGTCAAATCCCTGGGACAGGCAAAGGGTCACGAGCAGAAGTTTGAAGTTACACCTATGGAGCTGCCAGGAGACAACGTAAGGTCTCTGCAATGTTTGTAAACTGCTCCTGTTCTACTCCAGGTTGGGATTTTCCATTTCAGATTTTCTGTCTGGTCTGCGGAGGAAGAGATTCAGCAAGACACAAACCATTCAAGCCTGAACTAAAAGAGAACAGGTCCAAGGTGAGGTTGGACAGGGCTTGGAGCACCCTGGGCTGGTGGAAGGTGTCCCTGCCCATGGCAGGGGGTGGACTGAGATGAGCTTGAAGGTCCCTTCCAACACAAACCATCCTGTGATTCTGTGACTCAGCCTCATTCGTATTCCCCGATGGCGTCTTAGAGAAGAGACAGCAAACTCCTTCCTTGGGACATCTGTCCACTCCACAGCTCAGCTCCCAACATTTCAGGGGAGTCCAACCCCAGCCTGACCTGTCACAGCTTTCCTTCAGCCCCACACACCTGGGGTGGAGGTGAAGCTCAGTTACCCAGCTGTGATACCAACCACTTGTCCTTTATCTCGCAGGGTGGTTTGAAGGGCACACCCTGCCATGGGGCAGGGAGGCTCAGAGGTGACCTCAGCACTGTCTGGAACTGCCTGANGCCCAGAGAGGGGGTGGATTCCCCATCCCTGGAGGTTTTTCAGCTGAGCTTGGCCATGGCACTGAGTGCCATGATCTGGTGACGGGAGTGGAGTTGGCCCAAGGGTTGGACTTGATGATCTGGGAGGGCTTTTCCAACCCAATCCATTCTATGATTGTATGAAATGCCCTGGCAGCGAGGGGATCTCCAATAAAATGGATATATTCCTGCTGCCAGAGCACCTCACACACTGCATTGTTCACAAATTAGCCACAACTTTTAATGACCTTTTCACTTGTGTAGGAAGAATTCCTGCAGCAGCCCTTTGGAGCTGCTGTAATTAAAGTCATTTAAAAGTTTGAACTAGAAAGTGCACTCAAGGCACAGGAAGTGATAAAGGCAAATGTGGCTTCAAGAGCTCCTTTTCCCCCCCTATGCAGAGCTCCCACCGTGCCAGAAAATTACAGAATGTCCATCTCTCAATCTGGCTCCACAACAAAGGATTTCCACCTCCTCACTCCCTGCTTTTCATGTGTTTATTTTTAAATCTGGATGCTTTAATGGGGGAAGAAATGAAATCTGTGGCTCTGACTGTGTGCCAGTATTAAACAGGAGCAGAGGACTGGAGGAAAGTTGGGAGCACAAGGAAGCCAAGAAGCCAACAGGGCCATTCCCCTGGCTCCAAAGCTGAAGCAGTTTCATGCTTCAGTGTTATTTTTTTAGTTTTATCCTTCCTTAATTAGTTTTTGAGGATGCCATGTTTGTTCTGCCCATTTCTACGATTAATTTGGGTATTGATGGCTTTGTGTGTAAAGATTATTTCTTTCCATTCATTTCCATATACAGGTTTGATTGCAATGAATGGGCCACTGAAGAGCTGCAAAGGACTAAATTATAAAGATACTGAAGCCAAGAAGTGTCAGGAGCTGTTTTCAAAGTCTAATTCTCTACACAGAGTCTGAGAATTAGGCACTCTTGTACCATGACTGTCACAGAAGTCACACAACTCAAATACCTTTAGAGAAGTGCCCCAAAGAGTGAAGTTCTCATTCTAATATGATGTTCCCTTTAGACACTGACCAACCTCCAAAGGATGCAAATCAACTCCAACCACAAACCATTCAGAAATACTTTGAAGTCACTAATTTAACTTAATAAACATCAAAAGCGCTTCTGTTCTAGAGGAGTTTTAGCACTTGGTGTGACAACTGAAACGTATCAGTTTAAACTCATAAAAAATATATTGACTCCTATAAATCACTATAAAGTAATAACTCCAAGACATTCTACTGTGGTCTGCCTAAAATGTATAAACAGTTATTGTTCCCAAGGAGAGCAGGAGGGGAGACTGGCCTTACTTTTTGCCTTTTAAATCTGTGTCTCTGAATAATCCCCCCAGATTCAATACCCTGTAAGTAAAAACCACCAGGAGGATTGTTTATAATAAAACATCATCTTGTAAATCAAGAAACACTCATGCACACATTACAAATGGGGGGAAAACTTGTTTCTAAAGGCAAAGAGGCCATAAAAACTGGGGTTTGCTGGGTGTGTTTGCCCCCTGGTTGGAGTTTAATGCACTCCATAAAGGACTTTTGTTGGAAGGACGTTTTAGGGAGGTGGCTGAGCACCCTGTTCTCTTGGGGGGCTTTGCAGCTGCAGAAATGATTCTCTGCTTTAAATACCAACTGCAAAGGCTCACATAGATACAATTAAACTGCATTCATTAGGAGATGATGAGCCCATTAAAGCCATCAAGCTCCATCTGATAAATAATCAGAACTCTGTGCAGTGGCCTCGTGGTGACCATTCAGTGACCAGGGAGGGTTTATTGCTGCCCTCCAAAGCCTTTGCAGTTGGTGGAGACCATTAACAGGTTAATGATGATATTCTTTTATTGGTTCGAGGCAATAACCTCTCATAACAAATATCAGCCAAGAGGGGATTTGGCCTCACAGTCAGAATTTGGGCATTTTATTTTGATATTAAAAATTTCAATACTAAGACCTTGCCTTGGTTGGCAGAGACAGAACATACACAGGGAATTATGGAATGGGTTGGGTTGGAAGGGACTTCGAAGATCATCTCGTTCCACCTCCCTGCCATGGGCAGGGACACCTCCCACCAGCCCAGGGTGCTCCAAGCCCTGTCCAGCCTGGCCTGGAATACTTGCAGGAATGATACCATTACCATCCTTTCATTATTTCCCCGAAAATCTTAAAAGAAACAGGAATTACAGCAAAATAACTTCTGGATTGTGATCCAGAACTGAACTGTCTTCTCCAATTTTAAGTATCTTCTGCTTCTACTAGAGATGCTGAGTTTTGTAGAAATTATTATATCCCCACAGATTCTTTTCTGTATTTAAAGGCAAAAACAGGTTGGAAAAATTTGGAACTTTATAAATTTGAAAGTATCAAACATCTTATCAATCAACAAAAAAAACCCAAACTCTATTGATCCATAACTTGTCCTCTAAATCATTTCAAAGAAAACCATGCAGTAGAAAGAGCTCCTTTTCTTCCTGGGGTTTTAAATTCCTATTTCATGTGTTACAACTAAATTAAAAACAAACAAACAAACAAACAAAAAACAACAAAAAAAAACCAAAAACCAAAAACAAACACACACACAAAAAAAAACAAACAAAAGAAACGAAACAGAACTTCATGGTTGATTTAATTCCACCTTCTCCTTTTGCTGTATCAATGAGCCCAGATAACACAGCAAAGGTTCTTTCAAAGGGATGAGTTTGAGCACTCAAACATTTCTGGCTCAGCCCTTTGAAAGAACCTTTGCTGTGTTTTCTGGGCTAAAGACACCACTTAAATCAGACTTAAACCCCACTTTGATGGCATGGTGGGATTTAAATGGGCCACAGTTTGTGTTTTCCCCCTTGGAGGGCACTGGAACTGGATCTTGCCAAGAGGATGCTCAGAGCATCATCTCCAGAGGGTCATATTGATCAGAAATTAAAAAAAAAAAAAGGAAAAAGAAGGATAAATTCCAAATATTCATGTTTGCTGAGAAACCACAATTCTCCTCGAAGCAATTTCACAAGATGTTGTGTCAGATTTTCTGCCTCTGATCACCAGAAAACACTCCTGGAGAATGGGAAAACTCCTTTTAACACGGTGATTAATGGGACAAAGCCCATCTATCAGTAAACCAAGGAACTAGAACATTAATCCAACCCCCCCAGCAGTTTCTAATCCCCATTTTTTAAATCTCACTTTCATTTTCTTGGAGTACAGAAGGAGCTTTCAGGTAATACAGTAACTCTGGCTCAGATAAACCAAACAAAACCCACCTCCATTTGTTCTTGCCTTGTTAATCTGCTTTGTTTTATTCCTCTTTCCCCAGGGCAACACTTGGGCTAATTTTGAAGTTTTAGGAATTCATGAAATAATCCCTGCAGAGTTTAAATCTGTTATAGGGGGTTTAGAGCTTACCCAGAATATCTGTGGCATTTGGGAACAGGAGTCACAAGGCACTGGAAAGTTATGGAAAACCGTTGGGAGTGCTCAGAAGTTCCCAAAGAACCAGCAGTTTTCCCAGCACATTAGGAAAACACCAGAGCTGGAAATCTATAAACCATTTCTTAAACTGCTTTTATAATAAAACACTCTGATAAACTGAACGAATATGAGAATACCTGGTAAAAGTTAAAAATATGTCTGACCCCAAAAAATCACTCCCATTCCCACTGACCAAAGTGGAAAGAGTTAATTACCCATTTTACAATACATTAATTGAACATTTTGGTCCAACAGAGGAAAAAAATAATCACAATACTTCCCAAAGAAAGAGCAGTTTTCCCAGCACCAGAAACACCAGAGCTGGAAATCTAAAAACCATTTCTTAAACTGCTTTTATAATAAAACATTCTGATAAACTGAATGAATATCAAAGTAAGTGGTAAAAGCTAAAAATAATCATGTCTCTCATCCCTAAAAATCATGTCTGATCCCTAAAAATCATCCCCATTCCTGCTGACCAAAGTGGAAAGTGTCAATTACTCATCTTACAATACATTAATTGAACATTTTGGTCTAACAGAGGGAAAAAAAATAATCCCAATTCACCTGTGGGATACAGAACACATTGTAGAGGAATACATTAACAACTCCATATTTTCCTTAAACAGCTGTTAAGAAATACAGATTAATCTGCCAAAACCCCTTAAAATCTTCTTTCTTTTTGATGAAATGCTTTTTCAAGCTGAACAAAGAGGTGTCATTGCTTTGGAGTGAGACCTCTGCCAGTTGTGCCTTTTGATGGTCCATCATATTGATAGAGCCATGGCACTGAAGGAAGGTTAAAAATGAGCCTGAAAGCTTTTAATTGCTCCTTTCAGAGCCATCATGGGCTAAATTGCCTGGACCACGCCAGGCTCCAATATTTTCTGCTATTCCAGAACACATTTATTGGGATTTCTCATATTTATTGTTCAGATTATCTCAGCCAGCAAACAGGGATGAGGCAGAAATTCTGAAAGAAACTCAAAACTTACAGAATCATGGAATTGTTATGTCAATAAAGACCTTTAAGATCATCAACTGCCAAGGCCACCACCATCACATGTCCCCAAGTGCCACATGCACATGGCTTTTAAATCCCTCCAGGGATGGGGATCCACCACTGCCAGGCCAGTCTCTTCCCTTTCCATGAAGAAATTTTTCCTAATAATTTTGTTTTATTGATAAGTTCACCTCTTTTCCAGAGTTGGCATCTCCATTTTTTGAAGTAGTGCCCCACAGAAATACCCCAGATGGCAGAACCACCAAAGTTGTGGAATGAGCCATCACATAAGTCGACAACCAAGGAAAGGAAAACAGAACATCAATATTTATAGGTCTTGAAAGGCCACTGTCAGGTTTTATTTCTGAATTTGATGCATGTTAGAGAAAATAATAAGCAAGAGAGAAGAGCAATAAAGCAAAGGNAGCTTACCCAGAATATCTGTGGCATTTGGGAACAGGAGTCACAAGGCACTGGAAAGTTATGGAAAACCGTTGGGAGTGCTCAGAAGTTCCCAAAGAACCAGCAGTTTTCCCAGCACATTAGGAAAACACCAGAGCTGGAAATCTATAAACCATTTCTTAAACTGCTTTTATAATAAAACACTCTGATAAACTGAACGAATATGAGAATACCTGGTAAAAGTTAAAAATATGTCTGACCCCAAAAAATCACTCCCATTCCCACTGACCAAAGTGGAAAGAGTTAATTACCCATTTTACAATACATTAATTGAACATTTTGGTCCAACAGAGGAAAAAAATAATCACAATACTTCCCAAAGAAAGAGCAGTTTTCCCAGCACCAGAAACACCAGAGCTGGAAATCTAAAAACCATTTCTTAAACTNCTGCCAGTTGTGCCTTTTGATGGTCCATCATATTGATAGAGCCATGGCACTGAAGGAAGGTTAAAAATGAGCCTGAAAGCTTTTAATTGCTCCTTTCAGAGCCATCATGGGCTAAATTGCCTGGACCACGCCAGGCTCCAATATTTTCTGCTATTCCAGAACACATTTATTGGGATTTCTCATATTTATTGTTCAGATTATCTCAGCCAGCAAACAGGGATGAGGCAGAAATTCTGAAAGAAACTCAAAACTTACAGAATCATGGAATTGTTATGTCAATAAAGACCTTTAAGATCATCAACTGCCAAGGCCACCACCATCACATGTCCCCAAGTGCCACATGCACATGGCTTTTAAATCCCTCCAGGGATGGGGATCCACCACTGCCAGGCCAGTCTCTTCCCTTTCCATGAAGAAATTTTTCCTAATAATTTTGTTTTATTGATAAGTTCACCTCTTTTCCAGAGTTGGCATCTCCATTTTTTGAAGTAGTGCCCCACAGAAATACCCCAGATGGCAGAACCACCAAAGTTGTGGAATGAGCCATCACATAAGTCGACAACCAAGGAAAGGAAAACAGAACATCAATATTTATAGGTCTTGAAAGGCCACTGTCAGGTTTTATTTCTGAATTTGATGCATGTTAGAGAAAATAATAAGCAAGAGAGAAGAGCAATAAAGCAAAGGAGAAGTTAAAGTGCTTTGAGAGATGAATTCTCAAAGCAAGACAATGAAGTGGCTGAGACACAGAGTTAAAGTGGTGTCAAATCTCCCTGAGATTATAAAGGAGCCTGGGAGACAGATGGATTGGGCAATCATTTGATAGGAATCAGTTTATAACAAAGATAAAACAGAAATGAAGGAAAGGAAGGAGATGTTTTATGCCTGGAAACAGCAGGTTTAGGACAGGGAGTTACCAGCTGACTTCTGGATTAATTTGATGGCAGTTGTTTCACCAGAGAGGGACATGTTTGAACAGGCAGGACAAGAAATGAAGTCCAGAAGATGCAGGAGAGGTGAATGCCCTGTTCCAGGTGAGCCATTTCAAAGGCAAACAGAATCCAGGGAAGGAAGGAAGGGCAAATGGTAGAAGAGTTGACCCAGAAATGGGGGAACCAAGAGCAAACTGGGCTGCAAAGGAAGTGAGAGATTTTATCCCCAGACAAACCAAACTGGAGGAGCTCACCTGCAATGAAGAGCAGCTCTGCCAGGTGGGGAATTCCGAAGGGAACCAATGCCAATTGGAATATCAATCCCCATCACTTGGCTCCTTGGCTCCCAGCAGAAATCTGGGACTGTGACTGTGAAATGGCCTTTTGAAAGAAGCAAAGAGTCCAACCTCTCAAGCCCCACAGCCCAGGCATCCTTGACAACCTAATCTTCACATTTGCTTGGATTTTCCCTTGGCATCACCCACTGGATAATTCCAGCTTTTGGGAATTTCCTGGCTGATGGAACAAAATATTGCAGGTTTTTCCTGCCAGCCACAGCTGGGAACCAAACCAAACCTGGGCACCCATCGACCAACATTGGGAGGTGGAGATGAGGGTGTTGGGCACAGGGAAATGCATCCATAGTGGACAAGGAATTTCAGCATTCCCAATGCTGTGCTGGCTGACACCACTTCCTTGGTGAGTAAAGTTCTGACTTTAGAAAGAGGACCCCAATCATAGAATCATAGAATGGATTGGGTTGGAAAAGACCTCCCAGATCATCAAGTCCAACCCTTGGGCCAACTCCAGTCCCTTTACCAGATCATGGCACTCAGTGCCACGGCCAAGCTCAGCTGAAAAACCTCCAGGCATGGGGAATCCACCCCCTCTCTGGGCAGCCCATTCCAATCCCTCAGCACTCTCTCTGCAAAGAAGTTTTTTCTGCTCTCCAACTTCAATTTGCCCTGGCAGAGCTTGAGCCCCCCGTGCCCCCTTGTCCTATTGCTGAGTGACTGGGAGAAGAGACCAACCCCCAGCTGGCCACAACTTCCCTTCAGGCAGTTCCAGACAGTGCTGAGGTCACCTCTCAGCCTCCTCTTCTCCAGCACAAACACCCCCAGCTCCCTCAGCCTCTCCCCACAGCACTTGTGCTCCAGTCCCCTGTCCAGCCTTGTTGCTCTTCTCTAGCTTTTCAGGCAAAGCCAAGCAGTGTGTGGGGACAGATTATTTGGAATTTATCTCCTGTTCCACCAGGAAACACAGCAATGTCTCCAAGCCCTCCTTACAGAGACATCAAGGAGTTGATCCATTGATTTTCAAGTTTTTCTTGGAGTGGACAACAATAAAACCTCATCTTGCCCAAAAACGCAAAAATAAAAAGCTACTGGTGTTCAAGGAGGAGTTTTTATATCAGTGAACAATTAGTTCTGTGTTTATTTATAGGTATTTATACCTACCTATATTGAATTCTCTCTCTATAAGGAACCTTATATTAAAGATTAAAAGGGAAAAACACCTCTGGAAACACCTCTGGGCTGGAACTTCCCTCCCTGAGACTGCAATATTTCATTATTAGGAAGTTTGTTTGTAAAACTGTGATGCAGATGGTCCATCAGTGTCCCTGAATTAGATCCAAAGCCAAGAGAGTAATAAGATTTTTATCAACATGTCATTGTAATTTAGGAGCCTTATTTCCATCCACTGCCTTCCTCTCAAAGGGATTCTGTGTGTTTAGACTCTCAATCCATTCCAGGAAAGTAGGGAGGGGAATGTGTTTGGGAATTCCTGGGTTGGGACTGAACACCACCTACCCCCAGCACTGGCTGGAGACCTGATTTGATGTTGGAAAAACTACCTGAGCTTGTGCTCAGCTGCAAAGGGGCCAGAACTTCTCATGGACATAAATTACCACTTCCAGAGGCTTCAGAGTTACTTTTTATGTACATATAAAAGTGCACACACAGATATATGTTGTTATTATTATGGTACTATTGGTTACTGAACTCAGTAAAAAAAAAAAATTAAAAATCAAGCAAATGTTTAGCCTAGGAGAAAAAGGCAATTAAATTTCTGAGATGACAAAGACAGGCTTTCTGCAGCAAGTGATAAAGCAAAACTTAATGATAATGTGGTAAACTTCAGAGATAAAATAAGTAAACTTCATTTGGGTGAAATGAAGGCAAGTTAAGCCACCAGTAATTCCAATGGCAGCGTCTCCCAGACTTGAAAACCAAGTGGTGTCACAAGAGCTCTTACCCGGCCACTTGCAGGAGAATTTGCCATATCACATAAATACTCACATTTCTCCTCAAGCCTCCACAATCCCCCACCAACAACATCCCCAAGTCTCTTGTTTCATTTTATGCATCCTTTCCATAAACTCCTGAAGTGTTAAACCCCCAATCCCTTTTCTCCCTCAGTCGTGTCTCACTTATTAGCTCAGTTGGTTAAAACTTGGCTGTAATAATGCCAAGGTCATGGGTTCAATCCCCTGTGTGGGCCATTGACTGAAGAGCTGGACTCGATGGTCCTTGGGGGTCCTTCCAACTCAGAATAGTCTGTTCACACTCTGTTTACACCCTGTTTATTCCAGTAATTTCACACTTCTGCTAAAACATTTGGAACTCCCATTCAGCAACCTCGTTAGATGAGATGTGCAGCTTTTCTCTCTTAGCTCTGCTTTGATTTACACCCTTACCAGAGGTACCTTCCACTGAACATTCTTACCAGTGGATAAATCACCTTGGCATTTAGGGAGCAACACCTAAATCTCTCTCCACCCTGATTACTTCAGCTAATAAAATATGGACAGTAATTTTTCAGTTTAGAATGCAGCTGATTTCCTTCCTGAGCTTATGAAAGGCAACCCCTTCCCAAATATTATTCTGATTTTTTTTTTTTAGTTTGCCTCTTTTTTGGTTGGTTGGTTTGTTCGTTTTTAACATATTTTATTTTATTTTATTTTATTTTATTTTATTTTATTTTATTTTATTTTATTTTATTTTATTTTATTTTATTTTATTTTATTTTATTTTATTTTATTTTATTTTATTTTCAGCCTACCCTGCCCAGGGATGGTGAAACACCCACAGGATCCCCTTGGTGATTCCATGCAGGAATAATCTCAGGGGAAGGCCCTGAGGAAACATCACAGGTTCCCTTTCCTGAGCTGAAGCTGGAGAAAGCATTTCCCAGCTCTGCTCTTACTCTGCATCCACAACTCCAGGGATAAATCACACTCTTAATAGAAATTTCCACCTGCACTCCCTAAAAGCATCTGCTGAGCACGTCCTGCTTACACAACCATTCCACCCAAGCAGGAGATGTTTAGCAGATTTAATAAGCATCTTATTTGCAAACTGGCTACCTTGCAACATTACAACAAATCCAATTAAAAAATAAAAGCTTGCAAGCCTGTTTTAGGACATGATTAGTAAACAAATAACCTTACCTAGTGCAGGGTTTCAGCTGAAAAACATTGAGAGCATCTGTGTGGCTTATTGGATTTATTTCCACTGGATCCTTTTCTCTGTAGCCTTGAAAGAGCTGGAAAGGAACCATCAAACACTCATTCACTGAAAATAAACCCAGTCTGAGTCTTAACATAGTTAACTACTTAAAAATAATAAAGCCCAGGCTAAGAGGAGCCTTTTTTATACCCTCCCAGGTTGCTCCCTCCCAAGGTCTTGGTGACACTCAAGCCCCTTGTCCCCAGGTGAACACAGATTACTCCTGAAATTTAAATTTAAATTCTGATTTCAATTTCAAGTATAGAGAAGGTCAAGCAACTAATTTGGAAGTTGCCGTGTGATTGGAATAAGGAAATTACGGCTGGTGTCCTGTCAGGAATGGCAGTTCACCCATAATGGATTGGATTTGAAACTGAGTTTTAAAATAACATCAAGGTCACTGTCACCCAGTGTGTCACTGTAGGGTTAAGGCTAAAAATAACATTGGTTTAAAGAAATGCAATAATTATATCCATTTCATTAATACTCACAGTAATAATTATCTCGTTGTAACAGTTATCAATTTTATCCTGCTCGACTGAAATTCTCACTGTGCATTTGAAGACAGTGGTGTCAGAGCACAAAAAATTGGCTTAAGTAGGAGAAAGCAAAGCCCTTTTGAAAGCTGTGCCAGCAAATACTCTGCTCACACCACTTAAATTACCTACAAACGTCACCAAAACATTCCCATTTTTGATAAAACTCTCCACTCCAACATTAAAAAAAAAAAGTGACAAATCACCTTTTAAAGCATGGAATGAAAATACTGTCCAAGCATTGCTGTGGCCTCTCTGACCTTTCTCCAGTCATGTGGACACTGAAAAACTCCCTGCTGTGGCAGCAATGATGCTCTTCCTTCCCCTCTGAACGTCTCCTGTGGGGCTTGGCCTTTTGTGCCATGGCAGCAGCAGAGTTTTTGGAGGGTATTTCTGCCCTCTGTGATCTCTCCCTGTAAACAGAGCAGCTGCTGTGGACCTTGCGTGGCCTCAGAATATATTCCCCAGCTGTAACTGTAGAGAGTGTCACAACACCATTTGCAAGCTGGCCCTGAATGCTTTTTGCCCCACCTGGAATCCCACAGAGCTGGGATGGCACTGCAGGAAAACTGTCCATAAAGATTCACAAAGATGTCTAAGGTTTGTTTCAACACGCCCTGAAAGCAGAAAATACTCCAAAGTAATGCTGGAGGTCTCAAAGGAGTGGTCATCTGCTTGAAATGTTTGCAGATAGAGCTGGGCAAACATTTACTCTTGGGTGAGTGTGCTGGTTTGAAGGTAAACCTGGAGGAGAAACAAACCCAACACAGAAGAGATTACCAGTCAGAGTTACAATTTAATAACAATATGACAATCAATGCAATGGCACAAAGAGAAATTGGGTTTAACCCCCAAACCCAGCAGTGGAACCCAGCCCCCTGGGGCACAAACACAGGGGGGTTTGGTGGCCCCTGTGCTGAGCCCCACGGGGTTCCCCCGAGTCCAAAGGAAAAGGAAGGGACAAACCTGTTGGTGCAGATGATGGCACAGTCTGGTGGAGAGTGGGGGGCTCCTCCTGGCCAGGGTCTGCTCCTCCTCTGGATCTGATGAGAGGTTCCTTGAGCTCTTCAAACCAATTCTCTCCCCTCAGGTGCAGGTGGGAGCCCCCAGTGCATCCCCCAGGGCAGGGAGTTCCAGAGTGGGGGATGTGACTCTGGGAGTCAGGGGGGATTTTGGAATGGTTGCTGGCCCCTGAGCAGAGCTGAGCCCTCAGGTGGGTGTGGAGGTGCCAAGGAGTCCCTGGAGGGGAGTTCTCCCAGCTCCTCTGCCAGGCTTCTTTCCCAGCCAGCTGCCAGGCTGAGGGCTCAGCTGTGCCCTGGGCAGCTGCTGCCAATGGGCCATTGGGAACAGTTCCTGGGAAATTACAGAGGGTTTGGAACATAAATATGAAAGTTGACCAAGACACCAATGGCTGTCCTAAATTTCAGTGCTTCATCTTTCAGCTTCCTGTCCCACAAACCATGAGGTGCAGAGGATTGTGCAAATCCTGCAATCAAGGAGGGCTACATGACTAAAAATGCTGACTCAGCAAGCAGGCTTGTCAAAGACACACAGCAAAAAGTCCTGAAATTTAAATTCTCTAATCCTTTTTTTTTTTTTTTGTACCTGATTTGAAATACTTGGGATTTTGCCCAGCACGTGCTGTGATTGGTCTTGGAAAGCTTTAGAACTCCATTTTATTGCTGCAAACCTGAAAAAAGGTGGAATGGTCTTGAGTATCCTGCTATAAAACAAAGATATTTCCTGAGGCTATTTCTTGATGGGTTACTTAAGAAACATAATGCACAGATTTTGTTCTTTGCTCAAACATCATCCATCTAGCTGTAAAAAGAAGGAAACTTGGCATTTCTTGCCTTCTGGTCATTGAAATTGGCTGTCAGGGTACCTGTGCCATTTGCTTTACTGTCATGTAGCTGCTGACAGGGCAGAAAAACATTCTTAGGAGGGGTTTGGCAGGAGAACATTGGCAATTGCCTGAGAAATACAATTTTTTTTTTGCTCCCAGGGTTATGTAAGCCTTTTTATCTCTACATATGTAAATATATGTCCCAAGACAGTCTTATCCCATTAGATGTGTTGCTGATAAGATCTGTTTGAAGAGAGGGATAAAGATGAGCCAGTTAATGAACTGTTTCAAGGAGGGAGGTTATTTTGGGTGACCCAAACTCTTGAAGTCTTAATCTGCCTTTTCCCCACATACTCAATGGATGCAGGGTGAGTTTTGCCCGGGCAGCTCCTTCCTTAGCTTGAGCTTTCCTTTTTACCACTCACAAAATTACTTTGATTCTCTTTGTGAAGTGTTTGAGTTCTGGGACATGAAACACAAAAGCAACAATGAAATATGAACCAATTCTCCCTCCCTTATCATGGCATCGCTGAGTAACAAGTTTTCATTCAAGGGCAGGCAGTGATGGGACAAGGAAAATGGATTTAAGCTGAAGGAGGGTGGATTTGGATGGGATATTGGGAAGGAATTCCTGGCTGGGAGGGTGGGCAGGCCCTGGCACAGGTGCCCAGAGAAGCTGTGGCTGCTCCAGCCCTGGGAGTGTCCCAGGCCAGGTTGGACAGGGCTTGGAGCAGCCTGGGCTGGTGGGAGGTGTCCCTGCCCATGACAGGGGTGGCACTGGGTGGGCTTTGAGGTCCCTTCCAATCCAAACTATTCCGTGATTCTCGATCACAGATGATGAAATTTCTCAGTACTTTAAAGTATGAATTTTTTCATGCTTTGGCCTAAACATAAAACGGTTTTCTGTGAGGTCAGTTCATCCCTTTCACTCTGCTCTCTCATCCCACCCTTTATCCTGCATTAAATTACAGAGTGACTGTTGCAGTGATGTGATTGATGAGCTGTGTCAGCCCTCACTGGGCAATATTTAACATATATGAGAACATCTGTCCAGCCAATGTGGTTTGCAAAAGAGCTTTCCCCCTTCCCCAGGATGCAGTGGCTCACCAGTTAATAAAAGGGAACTAATTTTAGAATGGCTGAAATGAACAATTAAAAGCTCCATAAAGGCATTTCTGTGTGTGGCATTAAATATGGAAGGATTAATTTGCTGGAGTGGTTAAACTGTATGTGACAGGATTTTAGTGTGGGGGGGAAATAAAATCCTGTAATGCAAATAAAAATCTAAGCAGAAGAGTGGGAGTCGAGCCTAATTTGTGGTGAGGGACTGTGCTCACCACACACATCTTTGCAAACTGTGTTCTTGCAAAAGGGGTCTCAATTAAATATACCAGATAAAATTAGAGCAGCAGGAGGTTTGCTGTTAGTCTCATAAAGCATGTTTAAATGAATCAAAACTCATCAAAAAGGTGTATAATTAGTTAACTAGCAGGGGGGAAAAAAAGAAAAATAAAGTCTGGACAGACTAGGATTTTTTAAAAAAGGAGATACAGTGGCTGCGACTGGACAAAAGGGAAAAAATAGATCATGGGAGGAGAAAAATGAGCCCAGAGAGGATCAGAATGATGGAAAATACCTTCAGGAAGGAGCTACTGAGTGTCTCATCAGTGGGAAGTGCTTCTGAACGGGAGGGTCACACAGCTGGGATTTGTCTGAAGGTGTCACTGTGTTATTCTGCCTTCACTCGGTGTTTTATTGGTCCCTCTCAGCACATAATGGTGAAGAGAAGGGGCTGACCAACAGCAGTGCACAGGCTGAGCTCA
The DNA here is from genome assembly GCA_013396695.1 of Sakesphorus luctuosus. Classification (NCBI taxonomy): domain Eukaryota; kingdom Metazoa; phylum Chordata; class Aves; order Passeriformes; family Thamnophilidae; genus Sakesphorus; species Sakesphorus luctuosus. The sequence goes on along the minus strand of VWZD01002046.1, from coordinate 377,548 downwards.
GGGACCTCCAGAGCTCCCTCCCACCCTCAGCTGTTTTAGGGTCCTGCTCACACCAGCAGTGCCTCCTCCTCCCCAGCTGGACATGTGAATGGAGCTGGGGGAACACCCACCCAGAGGGTGCCACCCTTGGGCTGGGATGTGGCCCTGCCTGCCCAAGCAGGGAGGATCATTTCTCCAACTTTACACCAAAAGCAGAAGAGGTTTCTGATGAGCAGCAGAGGAAGCAGCAGGAACCTACTGATGTATCCACCCAGAAATCCTGCTGCTGTCACTGCTGTTTTATCACCAGTTACCAAGGGCCCATCACAGGATCACTGAGGCTGGAAAAGCCCTCCAAGGCCACTAAGCCCATCCTGTGCCCAATGCCCACCTTGTCCCCCAGCCCAGAGCACTGAGTGCCACATCCAGTCATTCCTTGGACATCTCCAGGGATGGAGATTCCACCACCTCCCTGGGCAGTTTGTTCCAATACTTAGCAACCCTTTCCCTTAAGAAATTCTCCCTGATGTTCAGTAAGAATCCCTCTGTTTGTGAGCTCTGTAAAAAGCACCCCTAAAGCAGGGCCCTGCCCCAGTAATCCACAGCCTGAATTACTTATCCAGTTATCCTGCACCATGAGGAGACTGAAGCTACATCAGATATCAGAAACTCCCAGCCCTCAGGAGCCCAGGTTTCCATGGCAGTGAGTTGCTTTCTCAGCAGACTGGGCTCCAGACTTCACCTGAAGGGCCACACATGGTCCATAGCAGCTCAGTGTTAAGTGCACCAGAAGGAGAGCAATCCCTGCCCCCTGCTCAGGTCTCTCTCGTGCTGCCAGAGGGCTTGCACGTCAGTGGCACTCACAGCACCTCTCAAGGTCACACCAAGCTTCCTCCCCCTCTGGCAAAGATGAATTCGAGTTCTGTTCCTGCTCCAAACTCATTTTTCCCTTAGTTAACTTCCTGCTTTTACTTAGCTCTGCCTTTCTGGTCCAGCAGCCAACTCGGAATTTAATAAAACTTCTCATGTAGATCTCATTTCCTTCTATTTATCTACATTACTGAATTCCTCTCCTTCTTCATCCTTTTTTTCCCGAGACCCAGCACCACATCCCAATATTACTAGGATACAACTTGAAATTCTTACCTGCAGGGGAAATATTCCTCAATAATGTGAATAAATTTACAATTCTGGAGAGCATTTTCAGGCAAACTGTCCCGTCTGCTCTGACCACCAGCACAGAATCAAACATCTTCAAAGCCACTTGATTCTCTTGGAGATCCCAACAGGCAATGGCAATTCCTGGGTTAAATGAACCTCCCATTTGTGCCTCAGAGGCTCTCATCCTGCACTTGGAAATTAGAAAAGTAGGGCTTGAGAGTACAATCCTATTTGAAAAGTATGAAAAAAAATGAGAAAAAGAGAAAGAAAAAGCTTCATAGGCTCTTTCTATTTTATCTGAAAGAAAAATCTTACTAGTTTTCTCTCAGTTCTCTGTCTCTTAAGCACCCCTGTTTTAAAGAAATTATAATTTGTTCTGAAAAAAACTCTTACTAGTTTTCATCTCAATTCTGTGTCTCTCCAACACTCCTGTTTTAAAGAGATTGTGATTTGTTCATCTCTTAAAGACATTTCAGCAGCTCTTTGGCTCCTTCCTCATTACTCTTTCCAGCTGCCTGTCCTCTACTTCTCCTCTAGACAATGGAGACCTCTTGGCCCAAAGGAGGGTCACCTTACAAAGGGGGACAGCTCCAGCAGAACCTTTTCCAGCACTGATGGTGGTGTTTAAAACCTCAACAGGTCTCACCTGCCCTTGCTCTGGGAAGGCTGCACATGGTCAAGGTCTCACAAGCTCAGGTTGCCACCAGGTAACAAACCATCATTTGGTTGGAGAAGTTGTAAAGTTTCCAAGCTGCAGCTGAGACACTACACAAATAGTAAAAGGTACAAGGATTTACAGTGAATTTTAATATCTAGAGATGAATCCAAGTGGTCCCAAAACAGAGAAGGAAGAAATGCCCACCAAGAATATCACTGAAACACCTTCCCCATCCCTCTTCACACAGGCTGAAGCTCTTGTCATTTCAAGAAATGTAAAGCAAATAAAGTATATAAAACAGTTTAAAACGTTTCAATAATTTTTTCTTGAGTTAATTTTTAAGTTTTAGCACTATTGTAACCGGACTAAGAGTCTTTATTAGTTGTGCCTTGAAACTTTGGATGGATATAATAAATTGCTAAAATGAACATTGCTTCACTCCAACCACCTCTTGAAACAACAACAGGAGAAACTAAGAGATGAAAACAAGTGTTTGAGTTTAATTATTTGCCCTTTGGCAGGAGGTACCCACTGTACCAAACAACCTTCCCAGCAGAGCAAGTAAAGGCAGATGTCAATGTAAGGCAATGACAAGAAGAATACCACACTGGGGACAAACCAAATAAATGATTTGACCTGTGTTAGACAGTGAGAGCTGTCAGCTGAGGATGGGGAGTGAGCCACAGCTCAGAGACATCTCCTTGGCAGGGGATGGCTGTTATTAGATGGGATAAAATGAGAGCTACGGGTGAAGAGCGACACAATGAGCTATTCCCTGGTCATCCAGAACATTGACAGGAGGATTTTCCAGGCACCAATTGTGGAACAGGACACTTAACATTTGGAGTGCCATTTGATGGCATTCATGAGATGATAATGACTCTGTGTCAGTAACGACCTAGACTGGATTTGGAGTGGTGACCTAGAGGTACAAAACTCCATCAGGCATTACTGTCACCTCAGCCATTGCCATCAAACTTCACTGCCACTTTAGGTCCTCCCTTTAGACTTATATCCACATTATTAGGATCCTGCTCTCCTCACAATGTTTGCAGGAGAGGCTGGAATTATCCTCCCTGTATTAAAACTGCCTTTGAATTAAGCAGGAGCAGATCCAGACCAGTGAGGGAATGTCTGTTCTCCCTCCTCCTTCCCCTCCCTCCTCTGTGCTGCCCATTTTGCACCCCCTGCTCCGTGCCCTGCCCAGCAGAGCTGATGGAGTGACCCCTCAGGATGGCACATTTATGATCTGCTCTCCTTGCACCTTTTGTTGCTGACGGTGTGGGAAGTCAAATAAAGAATGGCCTCTAATTAAATCTCTGTATTATTATATTAATGAAGAGGGACAATCTCTGGCAAGAGCAAATCAAGAACAATCTCCAGTGATGTGCTGGTTGGAATGAAAGGTGTAAAAGGAGATGAGCCCTCTTGCTCCATGAGAACCTCTTTTTACCCACCCTTCTCCTTGAAACTCAGCAATATTCCTTTGCACCATGAAAATAAAGGAGGTCATTTGGAAATAAATGACTGTATGTGACACCCTAAGGCATCCTAAGGATGTGACAGCCACAATCATTTGGGTTTACTCCTTTTTGGAATATCCTTAGTCCTGATTCCCATTCCATTTTACTCATTTAGAAATCACTTTGATTACTGGTCTAACTGGTTTAACTGGAGCTGCTTTAGTGATGGCAGCATCTGCAAACATCTTTTTCCTACAGCAAAAGCTTGGAAAGATTCCTGTTCCCAGAACTGTTCCTGTACTTTTGACACAAGACAAGAACTGCCAAACACAGACCTGACCCCTCTGACCAGCACACACAGACAACAGTAAAATCCTCATTACCAAAGAATTGAATAATTGCCAGTACTTATGTTTCTATATTACAGAAATAAACATAAAATACCTTTTTTCACCCCAATGATGGTAAGAAAAAACACATTTCAGGAGGATGTAGGAGCTGCCTTGTCATGGTCTGCACTGCTGTGAAACAAGAGCTGCTGATCTTTCTGGAGGAAGAAACTAAATGATACATTGGCTTTTGTTTTTTCCAGATATCATTTCCATATTTTGATTTCCACATAAGAATCCAATCCAGACACAGAACTAAAACCTGGAAATGATACACTGGCTTTTGTTTTTTCCAGATATCATTTCCATATTTTGATTTCCACGTAAGAATCCAATACAGACACAGAACTAAAACCTGGAGCTGCCCTCCTGGGGCCTGCAGGACTGCAGGAATGGCCCATAAAAGCCACCAAGGACTTTCAAAGCAAACCCAGAACAACTTTCCTCTGACATAAAACACATCAAGCTCCTTGTTGCTTCTGTTTAAAACCACCAATGCAATTTCAAGTAACAGCCAAAGCACATTTTCTAGGACAACACTCTTTTTCCTGCCTTTTGAAAATGCTTGTTGAATTATTGTCAGAGATTGTATTTGCTTTGGTATATTTAGATGAGGCTGCTGACTTAATTTCCATGCCACACATTAATTGGCCATCTGATCTCTCCCAGAATAACATAAGAACAGTTTTGAAATCATTAGAAATACTGAAATAATAATAATAAAATATTTATTATTACCAAGGACAAGCCTGAGTCATTCTTATTCTCTTTTTTTGATTTTTTTTTGAAATGCATTAAGAATTAAAACCAGTTTTTATTAAAGGTAATATTGAATCTACATTTTTAAGGAGTTGTAAGAATTTTGACACAGGAAAGAGTAATGCAATAATCATCTTATCCAATGAAAAATAATCAAAAATGCATAACTAAAAAGATTTTATGGATTAAAGATATCGCATTATTATCACATAATACTTTCTGAGTGAAATGTGAGCAGAAATTCAGCTGTGAGGGAAGATCTGTGGGTGAAAACATCCTGTGAGGTCCCTGAGTTGGAGGGGATTGAGCTGCTCCCCACACCCCTTCGGGGCTGCTGGGAATCCAGCCGTGCTCTTGTCATAACCATTTCCACTTGGGAAAGAAGAAAATTCTTCATATTTTCTTGAAGTGAGCCCAAATAGAGAGATTTTGCCCATTTCCCAAGTGGTAACTCCTCACAAAATTGCCGTGGCAGCAAAATTACTCCTCCTTTAATAGACCGTGAAGGTCTTGCCTTTATTTACTCTCAATATTTAAGTGTTCTCTTTAAATAAAAAGTACACCCTATTTTTTTTTTGTAAATTGTAGTTTTCCTGAAATATGGCATGTTTCATTTGATGAAGAAAATCAATTATAGTATCATTTTAATATTAAAATGTGAGTTTTTATCCCTTATCTTGAGGAAAAAAAAGAAGTGGCTTTTCCCGTTCGTGTTGGAGCAGAAGATGCTCAGTGCCAAGCACAAAATCCTGGCTAAGTAAGGCATGTTCAGCTCAGAATTCCACAGAGGGAGGGGAACATCAGGGCTCTTGGTGCTCTTCAGTGATTACACTCTGTGCTCACTCAGCTGGATGGAGAAGTCAAGCTCATCAGGCCATGACTCTCCATCATTCCCTTGTTCTCCCTCCAGGCCAGGGTGTGACACATTTTCCTTTCCTTCCTTCCATTCCCAGAGCTGAATTTCATCTGGGTTTTCTTCTGAATGTCAAAGGTCTCACTTCAGCAAGGTTAAAAAAGGGAAGTTTTCAGAGGTGCACTTTAGTTTAGGTTTTGTTTTTAATACTTAAAATCCTCACAGCAATCTACAAGAGGAGGGATGTTTTCTTAGGAGAAAAAGATTTCAGAGGAGTCAGCAAGGCTCAACTTTCGCTGCATCCTCACTGACAATTCCAAACCCCCCTTTGTAACCAGCTGCCCCTGCCTTGGCAGGGGAGTGGACCAGATGATCTCCAGAGGTCCCTTCCAACCCTAAGAATTCCATAATTCTGAAAAGATGAAGTTCTGTGAGTCTCACCCACTCTGCTCTCACCAACCCCAAAGAAAGATAGGCTTGAAGAGGAGTAATTTTTTAGAGTCATTGTGCAGAAAGAACACAAGAAAACCAGCCCACAGTCCAACTTACTCTCATGCACTGGAACTTGAGCAGCTGAAGAGGCTTAATCTCTAATCCACTTGGCACTTGCTGATGCCCACCAGGCTGGCACTGAGACCCTCCCAGAGCCAGGTGAGATGAGCAGCTCAGCATCTATTCCCATGAGCCCTCAGTTGGCTGCCCACAGTCCTGGAGCTCTCAGCCTTCCCCTGGCAAGGAGCAGGATTGGTCCAGAATAGCCAGAGCCCTTCCAATCTCCTCTCTGTGCCACTGGCCTTGCTGTCACCACTGTCCTTCCCCACCTGCAGGTGACAGACAGCTGAAAGAACACAATTAGCAAAGGAGGATCAATGTCATGTCAAAAGTTTGTGACACTGTGGGCAGGGACACAAGTAAGGAGAATACACTTCATTTTGCCCTTTGTCACTGCATTATTATTAATTTTCAGTTATTAACCTCTTGCCCACCTCCAGACCAATAATTTTAGAGAAGAATTAGAAGAGGAGACCACAATTTCTGATATATTTGTGCTGCTGGAAAGGCTTTAGCCACAGGTCTTGGTAATTTTTATAGAAACAAAGCTCAGCTCCCACAGACATAACCCCGTTGCACTTGTCTGTGCTTTGCTGCATTCCACCAGCTCAGCACTTCTCCCAGACATCAAACTTCCTGATATTACCTGGAAAAATGATGTTGCTTGTAATGCTGTGAGATGAACTGTCCCTGCTGAGATGAGAACTTACAACCACGCCAGGTTGCAGAAGGCAAATGGAGCATGAAAGGCTGTGTGAGAGGGGCAGGGGGGAAAGTTCCTGCAGGATAACAGTGATACCTATCACTCTTTTAACCTTTTTCAGCCTGAGACTTTAATCCCTTCACAAGCATCTCTCCTGGGTAGACATCCAACCTTTGTGTGCCAGACACTGCAGGGACACAGAGCAGGCAAGTTGTGCCTCAGGTGGGAGAAGCAGCAGGTGGAGAGCGGGGGAGTAGCAGCTTTTCTTCACACACTCCCTCTGAGCAGGGACATCCCTTGGAGCTCTGACCTCCTTCTGTTCAGCTTTTCATACCATTGAAGGAAAAATTGTGCCACACATCACAGAGAACTGATATACTTTTATTAATTATTATTTACCAAGGTGCCCCCACTTGCTGAGCTCTCCCCAACGGGGGCACAGGGAGAGCAAAGACTGTTCTCTTTACACCTTAACACACTGAAGTTGGAGAGTTGGAAGAAATGGGATCTGCTATTGGGTCACTGTGAGTAACCAAACAGAATTTTCAAATATTCCCCAAAAATGAGGAAGGGAATCCTGAGCTGTTTCAAACAGGAACATTTCTTTGCCTTTGGTGTCACACTCTCCAGCTGATTTGCTGGTCCCAGAGGGATGACAGTCCCAGTGACATCAAACGGCCCTGGTGGCCTTTCAGCCCAGCACTGTTTGTTTTAACCTGACTGCTCAGCTGTCACACTCTGCTGCTTCTCCTCTTTTCACTCCCGTTTGTTTGCTCTTCCAAAGATCATGTGCTGCAGCTTTTGGAGGCACTGAAGTGTTTCTTCCAATTGACAGGTTATCAAACTGGAATTCCATGGTATAAAATATGGTATGATTTATAACTAGAACTGTTTGGTAAAAAAAAAAAAAAAAAATCAAGCCACCCCCCCCAAAAAGCCCCACATGAAGAATTCCAAAGCCCTTTCTAGTTACAAAAATGGTAAGGGAAAGAGGAAGAGAGGAATGAACATATTGCTGGCAATAAAATAAATAAACATTTGGGTGCAGAGATATTAACTACTAGCTAGAAATTGACTATTTCATTAAATAGTGATCAGATCTGATCAATTCATTATTGGATATCAATGAATTGCTGGTATGTTAATTAAATCCAACACATTTGCTTATACAGAAAATGTCAGGGAATGATTCAGGTGGTGTTTCTGGTGCAGAACATTGCTCTGATCTCCCTCCACCTGGACTATCCCTTCCATGACCTGCAGATCCCCAGCAGAGCAGATGCCCAAGAGCTGTTGTGACAGAGACCCTTTTACCCCCAGTTAACCCACCTGTTTTCCTGTGCAACCAAATTGTTCAGAAATGGACCCTACATATATATATATATTTACAAACACTGATCATTCAGTGTGCTTTCACCCTAATCCACCCCAAGGGATTTATTAGCCAGAGCCTGGGTCACCCTTCCCTTCTGGGTAACAACATCATTGTGGCAGTTTAATTTTATTTATTCTTCCCTATTCCAAATTATGGCAGTTTAATTTTATTTATTCTTGCCTATTCCAAATTATGGACACGTGAAGAGCAACATCCAGCTTGAGCTCTGTAATTGCAGCTTCCAGGAACTGGGGGAGAATCACAATTCCACACTTAGAGAAATGATCTCATCTCCCTTCATTACAGATTGATCTTCGCCCTCCATTATTGATGCTGCTGACAAGGCAATCGCATTACCAGGGCTCAGAAGGAGCTGACACAACGGGGCTTGCAGACAGAAATTTCTCAGTGTCCTGACTTGTCAGTTGTCCCATCACAAATCATCTTTGGCAGGGGATAAGGGGAAATGGGTACTTCTAATTTAGCCATGAAATTTTAATTACGGGCTAAAGTCTGCTGGATTTAGAAATGAGGTTTGGTCATAAAATTGTGTGTGAGAGAGAGACTGAAACCAGAATCTGCTTGACATTGAAGAGGCATTGGTTTTCCTGGTTAATATAATATTGGACTATAAAACACCCACTTCTTTGTGAGGGTGAGACATGCAGAGTCACAGAATCCCAGACTGTTCTGAGATGGAAGGACCCACAAGGACCATCGAGTCCAACTCTTCAGTCACTGGCCCACACAGGGGATTGAACCCGTGACCTTGGCATTATTACAACCAAGTTTTAACCAACTGGGCTCATCTCAGGGTCTAAAGAATATTTGAGAGGTTTCCCCTTACCCATACCCAGATAAATTACTGACATTTGGCTTGTGGTGAATCAAAAGAAGAACCACCATGCAGAGCGTTTCATACCATTTTTCCCCCCCCTTTAATTGTCACATGTGCAAAAAGGTCACATAAATCCTGGTGGGATCAAGGAATAGATTCACCCTCCACCTACAGCCACACACCAGAAGCCACTTTGCAGTGAATGTGCCAGAATGTTCCCTGTTCCCTGGGGAATTCAGGACCTTCATCTCAACCACACATTTTTCAGACCTTCATATTAAATTCCAGTGAAGACAAGTGATAAGTCAGAGCCCTCAAACCAGCAGACAGCTCTGTGTAACCACCTTAGACAGAAATCAGCTCTTCTAAGCAGAGGGCAGAGAAGCATTTTGTGTTATGGATTCTGAGTAATCTGAAGCCAGGATTAAAGCCATTATCCAGGCCCCAGATCGTTAATACTAATGCCCAAGTTAGCAATTCTGGACACAGCCCTGGGCACAGGCATTAGTATTCACAGCAAGGACTTCCCAAAGAGAGCAGCATGCTAATAAAACAAACACAAGAAGCAAAAAAAAAGCCTTCTGTAGAACCACAGCTGCTCCATATAGATCATCTTTCCATTTTAATTTGTATCATCATCTCTCCAAGTCAAATTGACTAATACCAGAGTACCCCATCCAAGAGCAATGTGGTCCAATCAAAGATCAATTTAAAGTGTGTTGGAAGAGATTGATTCATTTAATTCATGGACATCAGAAGCTTTAAGCTGTGCCAGCACTGCCAAGACATGACCAAAGCATCATTCCAGTCACAAAGACACACAGACCATACTCAACAGATGCAGATGAACTGAAATGAGTTTTTATGAACTCACCCAGAAACAAAAGCCAGGAATAAATCACCCAGAGCTCATCCTTCCTTCAGTCTCTCACTGTGTCAGCCAGACTAAAACTCCCCTGACCAGCTGGAGCCTCCACAGCTTCCTTTGGGAAAGGTCCCCCAGCTGCACCTGCAGTTCTGGTTGATCACCCCAAGTTGTGACGTTGAGACCTCTCAGAAAGCATCAGGAAAGACCTTGGCTGTCCATCTCCTGCCACCCTGGAGCCACCAAGTCCTCACTGCCTGCCAAACACCAAAACAGCCCCTCTCATAGAATCATAGAATGGATTGAGTTGGAAAAGCCCTCCCAGATCATCAAGTCCAACCCTTGGGCCAACTCCAGTCCCTTGACCAGACCATGGCACTCAATGCCACGGCCAAGCTCAGCTGAAAAACCTCCAGGCATGGGGAATCCACCCCCTCTCTGGGCAGCCCATTCCAATCCCTCAGCACTCTCTCTGCAAAGAAGTTTTTTCTGCTCTCCAACTTCAATTTGCCCTGGCAGAGCTTGAGCCCCCCGTGCCCCCTTGTCCTATTGCTGAGTGCCTGGGAGAAGAGACCAACCCCCAGCTGGCCAGAACTTCCCTTCAGGTCATTCTAGACAGTGCTGAGGTCACCTCTGAGGGCCCTCTTCTCCAGACTAAACTCGGACTCTGTGGTCAGGAGCACAAACTCAGGCACTTAAGGTCCCACAGTATCTTCCAACCAGTTTTATCCAAATTTAATCATTTCCAGGTTACTAAATCAGCTGGATTTTTCACCCTTAGGAGCCTGACAGCATCCTGGGATGTCCTTTGCTGCAATCCATAGGACTGTACCATGATGAGTTCCTCAGGAAAAGTTATGGATCTACAGTCCACAAGGTCAAAAAGCACTGACATGTGGGCAGTCCTGTTTCTCTCTCATCCCTGGTCTCCAAAACTGATAGAGAACTGCCTTCTAAAATACATCTGGGGGTGATTTCTCACACTTTGGACATGCTCTCAGCAAGTCACAGTGGGGTCTGAAAGGAGGGGGGGGACAGCAAAATGAGAAACACCCACTGCCAGTGCCAAGTGCCCAGGGAGGGGAGGGCACACTGGAACATCCCTCTGCCCCAGGAACCTCCTCTGAAGATGTTTGAAGGAGAAAGCCACACAGACACTTTCCTCCACCTTCCTAACCCGCAGATATCTGCTTTGAAGAGGCCTGTGGAAGAGTTTCCACCCTTCTTTTTCCTTCTGGTATCTCTTGTTTAGCTCCTCCTCAGAAAGAAAACCCAAACAGACCAAGAACAGGAGCACAAACAGGAGATACAGGAATTCCCAGTGTGTTCTGCTTGGAAATTCCAGCCTAGCAGAACACAGATTGCTCTTGAGTTCCTGAGCCATCCAACATCCTCAAGTACCTCTTGGATAAGAACTTTTCCTCCCACTTGCTGGATTTTATGCTGAAACTTGAGACCACACCTGGCCCCTGAGTTTCTTTAGGCTGAAGGTTTTTCAGAGTTTGCATTTAGCAAGTGTTCCATACAGACAGCAACTCAGCAGAATTGTTTTGCTGGATTTATACATTTAGATTTGAGAAGCTGGACAAGATTTATTCCTTTTTCTCGTTGGCTTTGCCCCATTTTTAGTTTTAATTGAGGGTGGCAGCAACACAACAGTGAGTGGCACTGTCTGCTCTCCCTTTGTACCCTCTCATGCCAACACCAGAGCTCCCCTGTGGCAAGTTGGGCTTTATTTTTACTTCACCTCTTTCAGAACAAAAAAAAAAACAACTCTTAGAAATGGATTTTTAAAATTTTAAAACATCATTTCATTTTTTTTTTCCCCAGCTTCAGAACACAAAATTCCTTGCAGAGGAAAAACTAATAAAAAATGGAAAGCAGAACCCTAAGCTACCAGAATCTCTGAGAACACTGAGAGATTCCCTTCCCAGTCATCCCACATGGCACTGGTCATCTATTTTTGGATTTTTCCATAAAACTCCATGATTTCAGCCACCTCTGTGCATAATTTAAACCCAGCAGATTTGTATATTTTCCAGGCTGTGGGATAAACAAGGCTGGCTGGGGAGTTTCCAAGGCACTTAATTCTGTTGGACATAAAATATATGATGGAACAGCCTGTAAGAGAATCCCAGAATGGTTTGGGTTGGAAGGGACCTCAAAGCTCATCCTGTTCCCCCTTCCACCAGCCCAGGTTGCTCCAAGCTGGCCTTGGACACTTCCAGGGCTGGGACAGCCACAGTTGGGCCATTCCAAAGGAAACCAACTCATGATTTCCAGCATTTCCATCCTTTCCTCACGGGATCAGAACAATAATTATCTATTTTTTGATACTCATAATTTAATGAGTTACATACATTGCTTCAGCTGAAAAGCTGGTTTTAAAACCCCAACTAGTTAATGTTTCATAATGCAATCAATAATACAATTATATCTTTCTGCTAATGCATTTATCTGAGATTTTTCTTTTGGCTTTGTTTATTTTTCCACTTCAATACCTTTCGCAAATTACTTATTGTTATAATTAAGATAAAGCAGCGATTGCAAAGATGCCAGAGAACAGTGTTGACATTAATTTGGGCAGCCCAAAGCAGATTACACACACCAGAATGGTTCAACACAGCAGCTGAGGAGTCTCACTGGTACCACAGGAGATGAGGGTATTGCCAAACTGCAAAAGCTTTAAAGAATCCTGAGCATCTTCCCTGGGAGGGTGGGCAGGCCCTGGCACAGGTGCCCAGAGAAGCTGTGGCTGCCCCAGCCCTGGGAGTGTCCCAGGCCAGGTTGGACAGGGCTTGGAGCACCCTGGGCTGGTGGGAGGTGTCCCTGCCCATGGCAGGGGTGGCACTGGATGGGCTTTAAGGCCCTTCCAACCCAAACCATCTCATGATTCTCTGAAGGATCCTATTACAGCATGAGAACAACAAGAATTTGTTAAAATAAACTCCTTTTTCACCAACAAAGCCATCACTGCCCCCTGTGCATGTCTGAGACCTCAGCCCTGCACAAGTTTCACCCACAGAAGGACAGGAGCTGATGTTCTCCAGAACCACCAGCAGCAATTCTGCCCCCTGGGTTCATTCCACACCAAACTTATGTGGGCAAACTGATGCAACAAGCAGCAAAACCACCAGACTCTTAAATTATCCCACCCAGGAAGCAAGTGCTGGCAGGGCAATGCATTTTAATTAAGTGAATCTCTGTCTTTAATTTGTCTGCACCTCATCTCGTTCAGAGATCTGATTTTACTGGGTACAACTCCCAGTGAGATCTGGGTAGAAAATTCAGACTTCTTTACACACAAATATATCCAGAGAGTGATTGCACAGAGCAGCCCAACTGCCCAAATTCCTCTGAGATTGCACTTCTCTTGTTTCACTCAGGTGAGGGAAGGCAAATACAGTCACTGAAGGTGTGCCAGGATGGACAGAGACAGATTTGCTCAATGTGGGGAGCAAATTTCTGTGTTTATAACAGGGGAAATTGAAGTTGGAGAGCAGAAAAAATCCTTTGCAGAGAGAGTGCTGAGGCATTGGAATGGGCTGCCCAGAGAGGGGGTGGATTCCCCATCCCTGGAGGTTTTTCAGCTGAGCTTGGCCGTGGCACTGAGTGCCATGATCTGGTAAAGGGAGTGGAGTTGGCCCAAGGGTTGGACTTGATGATCTCAGAGGTCTTTTCCAACCCAATCCATTCTATGAATGGGAGATGTAATAGTCCCTACCAAGCACCTTCCCCAACAGTTCTCCTGCTCATTTTACCCTCTGATTTACCCTCAGGCTAGGACTCCAAGCTCTTCTCTCTAGTTAGCTGAGATGGACATGAGTTCCCCCCCAAAAAATCTATTTTTTTGCAAGTCTTACCTTCATTTTGAGTCATTCCTTCAGTAATAATGGTGATGGTCCCACTTTGTTGACAGGGAGGATTTTCATCATTCCTTCACTAATAATGGTGATGGTCCCACTTAGTTGACAGAGGGAGGATTTTCATCTTGGATTTACAGAGAAAAAAACAGGCATAAGAGGGGTGCAGGCGGCAGAAGACTCTTGAGCAAGCAAAGAGCTCTTTGCAATCTGAAAAGAGAGAGAGAAAATAAAGAAGACAATAATTGTGCAGTGAAGGAGCAGATTTGAGCAGTGGGTTTGGTAGGTTTGTTTTGTGAAGTCTTTATTTATACAACATACACCCAAATGTTTAAAAGAAATCCACAGCAAACTGAGCCCAAACTGGCTGATGTTCTACACCCTGAGAAAGTAAAGGATTACCCACCAAACCAAACAAGACAAGCATTTCATGAACACAGCAGAGCAGTTCCCTCTAATGCAGGGATCAAGGATTAAATTTCCTGCCTTGCAATACACAGGAGGTCAGAAAAGATGTTTATAATGGCACTTTCTTGCTTAAAAATCTCTGCAAACAACTGATTGGTCTGTCAGGTTTGAGCTCTCTCCTGCTCTGTTACTTTCCAGTCTGACCTCTTAATCCCATCCATCTCTAACACAGAGTTAATATCCTCCTAAATCCACTGAACTTCTCCTCCAAAAGCTCTGAAATCAGGGAGAATTTTCCCACTGAGTACAAATTGGACCTCTCACTTTTATTTTCTAAAAAATATAAATAGTTTTATAGAATATACATATTCTAAATACATATTAATCTTTATCAAGACTTCAGTTTGACTTGCCCAAACTCCCAGTAAATCAGATGAATTACCTCGCTATTAATCTTGGCTTTTTTTTTTATGTTTGGTCTTGTTATACTGGCAGTAAACATAACCAACAGGCAAAACTCAGTTATCTGCAGAATGCACTAAATTCACTAAATTAACTAATCCTGTGACCAAACCCTGAGCATTAGAGAGTGTAGAATTGAGGGAGGTGGCACAAGATGTTCCACCCATCCACATCTGTCCTTTAATTTGGCTTTTTTTTGGCTTAGTTCAGTCCCCAAAGTTAAATTTCACTGGTGTTTTTTGAGAAAGAAAAGACTTTGTCCACTCCATTTCACAATGAAAGGTATTTCTCTTCAAGCACAAACTTTCTGAGCTGGTTTGGTTTAACTGAGCCCCACCCCTGGAGCAGGAGGACATCCTTTTGTGAGCCATGATAAATGCAAAGGAATCCCAGGGAAAAGGTGAAGATTCTGGAAAAGAAAACACTTAAAGGTTTTGTTGTTTTTTGGTTTTTGGTTTTTTTAGGTTGGAAGCTCTCAGAAAACATTGTTGAGTCCTTAATTTTAAATCCAAAAGTAAATATTGCCCTACTTACATTTTAAAATATTTATCTCAATTATTATTTGAAGGAAAAAAAAAGCCCTGATAAGTGCCATGAGGAGTAGGGATCTGAAACCTAATCATTAGTGAGTTGTAAGCAGATAATGTTAATTGTAACCACTCTTTGTGCATTTTAATTATGCTGCACTGGTTTCCCTAATGATGGTAAGCACATTAACATGTGCCAGGCTTTCTAATAACCCACATTATTTATTGATGCTGTGTTTATGCTCCTGAATACGTTGAGACACTTGAAGCGATTTAGAATATTTGCCAAGTGTAACATTCAGGCCTGGCTCAGGGAAGCACTTGAGCATTTCCCTGGCATTGTCATTAAGGTTGGATAAAACCTCCAAGATCATCAAGTCCAACCTCTGACCAAACATCAAACCAGGTCAAAAGGCCACAACTCCTCATTTTTAGAACATTTGCAAGGATGGAAACTCCACCACTGCCCCTTCCAATGCTTAACCAGCCTTTCAGGGAAAAAATTTTCCCTGATATCCAGCCTGAAACTCCCTGGCACAACTTGAGTCCCTTTGCTTTGCTGTTTTTTCAACATAGAATATAATGCATCTAAAAAACCCACAACACCAAATTATTGATCCAGGCATGCAACATCTATCCAGAGTTCTGCATTTTAGACTCTGTTAAGAGAAGTAAAAAACAGTCACCTTGGAAGAATTTAAGTGTGTAATAAATGAATACATAAACCCAGGCACAAACGTTGTTCAATGACACTAATTACAGTGGGATTATTGGAATTATAAACCCAGAACCATGGCCAAATGTTAATTCAGCATAAATTCTGTGCTTTACACTCTGAAGGTGAAGAATCTCTACACACTAAGAGCCTTTCTTAAATTGGTGTGTGTGCAGGATGGTTTAGGAATGTTTAGTGGTCAGCACTCCAAGTGTTTCAAGAAGAGGATGAGGATGATGAAACCCCAAATCTAAAGGTCAGGCTTAACTTCCTGCTCAATAACAGCTTTCCTTGGAAGGCCCAGAATTTTGGGCTTGGACATCTGATGTGGGATGGAGTCACAGCTTCCCCATCCTCTTCATTGGCAGAAATAAAGCACAGATTAAAAGGACTATCTGCTGATAAGGAATGTGAACAGAAACAGGTTGGATGTTATGAATAACCCAAACCCTCCCATAGTGATGATTATTGATTGTTTCCAACAGCCAGAAACAGCCACACACTTTGGCAAAGAGCCTTTCCAAGGAAACAAACCCTCTACTAATGATGATTATTGATAGAAATGGCATTTCCAACAGCCAGAAACAGCCACACACTTTGGCAAAGAGCCTTTCCAAGGAAACAGCTGCTGGTCACAATTTGGTATTTCAGGACTGTCTCAGGTTTGGCCTAGTTCTCTTATCAACCCTGGACTGCCTTCCTCCCTCCTCCCAAAGCCTTCCCAGCAAAGGAGGGGAAAAAACTGCAAAGAAAAGAACTCGAAAGAAACTGAACTGACTTAAAAAGGAATTATATTTTCTAACATCCACAAACACGTATGCAATTTACACACTATGTGGACCCCACCCCAGGGGAAAAAGGAAAAGAGAGAAGAGAATTGGGTAACAAGAAAATAAGAAGGGATGGAACCAAAACAGAACAAATGAAACAAATAAATTACAATTAAAAACTTCAAGAAAAGAACAGGCAACGATACAATCTCACCAATGTCCGGAGCCAGGAAAACACCAACAGAGACACGGGACCGTCCAGGCTCCCCCGGTTCTCCCCGACCTCCCGGAAGAAGGAAGGAAGAACTACTCCTCCTCCTACCCTTACATGGAAAACATGTGTGGAATACTTTGTAATGTCCACTTCCTTAGTTACACTGGTTACTGAGGAAGCCATGGATCAAACCCGTTACAAGGGCCAGACTCTGCACTCTTGGTTTAAAGCATTCACTCTTTGTCTCTGCTAGGATTCCTTCATTTGAGTAGGAAGAAGTGTGGCTTTTAATATTATTATAAATCACACACCTTACTCCACCAACTGCACCCACACAGAAGCAGAGCTTGCTAATTATGTGCCACAACAAAGATTATAATGAATGCTATCATTAACTATTCCTTTATGTTGGATGAACTAATAAATAATTTCTTCCTCAGCCATTATAAAGTCATTTGGCAGGGAGACCCTTGATGTGCTCTCAAGCCCCTCCAGGTAAGTTTTTGTTATGTATTTTTAATCATCTCTGGGATGGGATGTTCCTTTCACAACTCGGATACACGTTTGCTCTTTTTTCTCCTGCCAGTGACATTGTGCAAGAAGAACTTCAGGTGGGAACTGGTTTATTTGTACTTTTTGTCAAGCTTAGGGCACTCTTACCACCCAGAGTGATCCAGCTCACGCTGCTCATGCCCTTTTCTACCAGGTGTCTCCCAGGTTGGTTTGTCCCCTCTCTCCTGCCAGGCTGAAGAGACACCCAAGGGATGTGCCAGTGCACAACCCAGGCTGGCAGTGGGCACCAGGTGCAGAAGATGGTCCATGTTCTTTGTTTTGTTTGTTGAGAAGAAGCTCAATGACCTGGGTGGGGGGCTCAGCCTGGAGAAAAGAAGGCTCAGGGGGGACCTTCTCGTTCTCTGTGACTCTATGATAGGAGAGGGGAGCCAGGATGGGATCTTCTGCCAAGCAACCAGTGACAGGAATAGGAAATGGCCTCAAACTGCACCAGGATGAACATCAGGAAGAATTTCTTCCTTGAGAGGTCGGTTACACATCCCAGGCGCTGTCCAGGGTGCTGGTGGACTCCCTATCCCTGGAGATGTCCAAGGAATGACTGGATGTGGCAGTCAGTGCTCTGGGTTGGTGACAAGGTGGGCAATGGAGACAGGGTGGACTCGATGACCTTGGAAGTCTTTCCCAACCTTAATGATTCTTTGATTCTGTATTTTTGCTCTCTACACATTCCTGATAGGAGGTTGGGGTCAGTCTCTTCTCCCAAGCAACAAGTGACAGAACAAGAAGAAACAGCTTAAAGTTGCAGGGGGTGGGGGAGTTAGATTTTATACTTTTAAAAAAATTCTTCACAGAAAGCATTGTCCAGCCCTGGCACAGCTGCCCAGGGCAGTGGTGGAGTCACCAGCCCTGGGGGTATTTAAAAGCCATGTGGATGTGGCACTTCTGGACATGGATTAGTGGTGGCCTTGGCATTGTTGGGGAACAGTTGAACTCGATGGTCTCAGGGGTCTCTTCCAGTTTAAAGGATTCCATCTCCCTGCAGCAGCACCTTCCCTGGGATTCATCCCAGTTCCAGAGTTCCATGTTGGCAGAAGCCACGATGCAGAGCCCCCCAAGCCCACCCCAGCTGTGTGTGGTGCCCTGAGCAGATGGTGCCTCTGCTGTTCATCTCCCCAAGACCCTGACCTGGCACAACTACCCCTCAGAGCCCACCAGCTGCTGCCAGGAGACCATGGCAATACTCACAGGGCTTTCACCCTCAGTTCAAAGATAGGGAAGTTTCCTTCCCATTCCAGCTGCTTTTCATTCCAAACAGGAACCAATGAACAAATCCCCTGTAAGAGAACCGGAGCTGCTTCCATTCAAAAGCCTTTTCTCCCTGTGAGAGCAGAGACAGCACAGGGAGAGCACCGAGTCCTGTGTGAGATCAATCCCATCCTCTGTGTGAAAGGAAAATGGGAATACAAATAGGAATGTTCCCCAGCTATTACAAACATGGCATTTTTTCCACGAGGAGTGTCAGCTTATCTGTATTGTTGCCACAAAGCCTTCTGGAGTTATTCATGTAACAGCAGCCACAACAACTCATTCCTCTGAAAAAACTGGAGGGATGCAACACAGGCAGAGCAGCTTAAAGAGCCACATTCCAAAGGAATTCCTCCTGCAGCCCTGAGAGCCTCTTCTCACGGGTGTCCCAAGAGTCAGTGGTGCCTGAGCACGTTCCAGGAGCGAGGGCTGGGGAAGCTGAGCAGAAAATCTGCACTGATGGGAGCAATGATTGCATTTATTGGCACTTGGGAAGCAGGTGAGATCCTGTCATGCTCCACGAACCAGGAATGCAGAGCACTGCCTGACCTGGGGATGGTTAAATGGGCTTTATATGAAACATCTCAGCAGCAGCTCCTTTGCTGTTCAGCAGCTCCTTTGCTGTTCAGCAGCATCATACACGGGTTTAGCAAGCACTTCATTACAGTTTTAATGCTGCTGATTGGTCATGTCAATCTAAATAGATGCTCCAGGCCAGAAATCAGGCAAGAAATTATGAGAGCTCTGACTCTGGACACACCCACTCTAGAGAAGTTTGTCCAATATAATGGGATTGCCACCACTTATGTTTCCAGGAGTTCCTCCTGCAGCTTGCAATGCATTCTTAGAGGGGGTTTTGGGTTTAATGACATAACATTCATTAAGTCAAGTGCAATCTGAGCAATTCTTGCACCAGTGTCAGTAGACAGCCAAACAAAGGGATTTATCCACCCTGAGGGGAGGAGGGAAGATGGGAAGACCCTTAAGGCTGAGTCATCATGTAGCTATTCTAGCCACAATAACCCACCACAGGCTTAACACAAATCCTGATGAAGTGACTGACAGTCAGTCCATTGGCCCACCTGGATTTTGGATGAGGTGGCCAGTGATGATGATGATGATGATGACATCACCATTGGATTGATGACAGTCAATCCTTTGACCTGACTGGATTTTTGACCATCACCTGCAGCAACTCTTTTACTGGCAAACAGTCCCACCAAATTTGATTGCCATTTTCCCAGAAGTACCAATACTTAAAAGCAAAACCCCAAAGTCATTAAAATCTCAACTTACAGAATGTGCTCTCCTTAATTTTCTTCTCTCTCCAACACTTTTCTCCCTCTTTCATGGTGTTGTTATATGTTCATGCTCTTTCTGTACAACAGTATCTGTTGGCCTAAAAGAAGTTACCACAAGAGACAAAAATGTGTGAGTGGCCCATGACACGGATATGAACATGGATGAGCTTATGCTGATATAAATATAAACATAAAAAAATAAAAACAAAAGCAAAAAATAAAAATAAAAATAAAAGAAATACAAATATAAATATACACACACACACACACGTACAAGTGTCAATGTAGGTTGATACAAAGAGCAAAATATTCCTCACCTTTTCCTTCCAACTTCCCCAGCCACAAGACCAGCCTTGACTCCTCCTGAAGCTGCAGCTCATTCTGAAGACCCACATTTCTCCTGACGTTGTCCAGCTTTGTGCCTTACACCCAAAGGTGACCTGCTGAAGTGAACATGCAAGTTCTACCCTTGAACAGCAGGTGCTTTCACAGTCAGACTTCAAGATCCAGCTCAGGGCCTGGAGGCTTCTTTAAGTTGGTTATTTCTCCTCCTCACACAGGGACTGAAAGTGAAAAGATATGTACTTGTGAAGATTAAAATCTCCTTTACAAATTGAGTGTATTAGGCATCTGTGCTACTTGGCAGACTTGTGCATCAATTCCAACACAAAATAGCCTTAACAGCTCTACAGGCTTTTTATCTCTCAGAGCTTCCTGCTCTCTGGGTGAATCACAGGGGGGAAAATGGAACTGGGCTTTTAGACAGTGAGTTAAGCAGCTCCTAAATCAGACAAGCATGATGCCCAGCCAGGTAATTTACCTTTTTCATGCCATTTTAAGCAACAAAACCTCTTTGCTCTGTGAGGAGTGCCTCTGAATCTGGACATTATGGATCTGATCACCATTTCTGTCATGTTTATACCCACTATTTTCATATTTGTGCCATGCTGGCTCATTACCACACCACGAGGCTGAACTATGATCTCTGCAGCAGAGCTGACATTTATGATGGGGTGGAGAGGAGCAACTCCCACAGCAAATGAACTCTGCTGAGGAAACCTCTGTCTGTGCTCAAATTTATGGGGGTTTGGATTCTCACACTTGATTAGCAACCATTGTTCTTCTCTCTCAGCTCCAGCCCCACAAATTGGCCCATTTCTTGGGAGTTCCAATGCAGCTCAAGCCTTATGAATGACCTTAGAGTGGAGCACATATTGAATATGCTGTGGGCATATATATTAATATGTGCTCAAAGGGCAAACTGAATTTACTGCTCACTGAGAACTGAGTCACTGAGCAAAATAACTAAACATCATCTTGGCTGAGTGTGTAGCTTCAGGAAAATGGGTTTAGAGGGTTGGCCCAGGTATGATTGAGAGCTCAGAAACCCTCTTTAACTTGACATTATTCTTTGGATTCTTTGTCCAACACATCCTAAAAAGTACTTTAAAACTAAAGTGCTGCTATTCCATTTTCTACAGCTTAAATTGGTCACTTCAGATGTGCCTCTAAATAAGATAATTCCATGCAAACTGTCAAAGATCATCAAGCCTGATTAGAGATGCGTTGAAAAATGAAATAAATAAGTAGAAATGACTTTATCAATAGAAAAGCAGTTTGGTTTATCACTTTCCTATTTTAACAGGTAGGAAAACAACATGGATCAATTGGTTCTTAGCAATAATAAACATTTAGATCAACCAACCCAAACATGGGTTCACCTGGAGAAGAGGAGGCTCAGAGGTGACCTCAGCACTGTCTGGAACTGCCTGAAGGGAAGTTGTGGCCAGGTGGGGGTTGGTCTCTTCTCCCAGGCACTCAGCAATAGGACAGGGGGGCACGGGGGGCTCAAGCTCTGCCAGGGCAAATTGAAGTTGGAGAGCAGAAAAAACTTCTTTGCAGAGAGAGTGCTGAGGCATTGGAATGGGCTGCCCAGAGAGGGGGTGGATTCCCCATCCCTGGAGGTTTTTCAGCTGAGCTTGGCCGTGGCACTGAGTGCCATGATCTGGTGACGGGACTGGAGTTGGCCCAAGGGTTGGACTTGATGATCTGGGAGGTCTTTTCTAACCCAATCCATTCTGTGATTCTATGATTTGTCCTGCTCAAAGAGAAGGAAGACTTTGTATGAGCCTTCTCAGCTCACTGTATGGGCAAGGGGAGCACTGACAGTTGTATGAAACAGCAAAGCAGCTGAATAACTTTGGTTTAGCACATTTGATGATGTAGCTGAGCGTCAACTCAAACAGTTTGCAGCCCAACCCCTAATCACTGAGATTTCAAATTTTGAAAATGCTCAAATGAGAAAAAAGACCCACCAAATTAATTTTATGTGTGGAGACAGAAAAACATCTTCCAATTGCTTTTACCATGTAATGCAACAACTACGTATAATTAGGTTTTCTGTCTTTACATCCATGTCAGAGCTGCAGCTTTGCGGGATTAAACCTCGTTTAGAGTTGCCATCAGTGCAGAAGATTTTCCAGCACTGTGGAGAAAATGAAGATTAGCCCTGCCATGCTCTGCTTTTGTTCCAGACACATTTGGAGTGCACAGGGGAGGAGGAAGATCTTGGAGGCACAGCCAGGAAGGCTTAGCCCCACTTCACACCATTTAAGCACAGATTACAAATAGCAGGGGACAAGAAATCAACCCTTTTCCCGTTCCTAAAACTCTGGGGGGGGTTGTTTGTAAGCATGTTTTTGTGGTTTTTTTTTTCCTTAGGAGGAAATAGCTAATTTAACATGGTTATTAAAACAAAGGGGTTTATCCTGGGTTTAATTGGGCTACATCAGATGGAAGGAATGTGTTTGTGAGGATTTTACTACAGAGCAATTAATTGAATTTACCATTTCCATTCTGCTTGTTAATAAATTCACTACCATTTAATACCTCAATTAGTTAATACCTAAACAACCATATGTACAAAAAGCCCATGAAGTTGCAGAGTAAACAGCAGGGGTGTGAACTTCCCAGTCAGTGGATTCATGTTGTATTTGCTCCTTTTCAATAGACAGTAAACACTCAGCACTTGTTGGAAAACTACTTTGAATCTTCTGCACATCCAGATGTAGAAAAGGTGAATTATCCAACATGAAAAATAAATCCTGTGGGTTTTTTTTGTTTTTGTGCAGATGGAATTGGGTTTGCACACAGGCAATGAAATTCCATTCTCTGAATTCTGAAGCTCTTGGCACTCAGTAAAATACAGAACATTAAAAAGAAGATGTTTGAGCAATTCAGAGAGAGGTTCAGAACTTGGTTCTGGGTCAAGGTAAGGTTTTGGTGCCTCACAAAAGATCCATTCAGCAGAAAAAGAGTGTGAGAAACGGCTGCTGTGAGATGAATAAATTCCTCTCATCAGATGATTAATAAAAAGATAATGACTCCTTAAAAAAGGCAATGCTTTGATATTATTATTTTTTTTCCTGTGTCACATTGGTAAAGAAAAAAACCACTTATTGAGGTATAGCACTGAATCCTTACATGGAATAAAAGTTCAAATACTATTAACTAACCAACTGTACATTTGAAAAAGGTCCCCTGAGACCAAGAATAAATACCTGGAATTCCCTTTTCTGCTCTTCATTTTGGAGATGTGAAAAAAATCATCGCACTGGAGGGAAACTGATGAGTTGCAGTAGCTTCTCTGCAGAGTTTAAATGCTTGGAGCACTTTATGGATTTTATGGGGCCATAATATAAAACTTGCAAATGTCTACAACACATTTAGCATTTGGAAAAGATTTTAAATACCAACATTTGAGCTTGGCTGAGAAGTCTTAGGAACAAGTGCGACATCTTGGGAATGGCAATAAGGAGAGTTTAGAGCAGAATAAATATGATTTGGATAATTAGCGACTTCTTAGTTTGTTTTAGAAAAGATTAATAGGAAATAATAATTTTGGGGGTTTTTGGGGGGATGTACACCTGCTTGGCCCAGCCTGCCTGATTTATTTCTGACCCATACTGGATTTATTTGCATCATCTTTAAATAAAATATTACAGCCACAGCTGCTACAGATACATTGTCACCAAGCTCTGATGTGACAGTGGCACTCCAGAAATGTCCCATCTCCTGCAAGCTTGGCTGGCATGGCACAGGGAAAGGCTAAAAATACCTGAAATAATGACTCCAGACTCATCCCCAGCACTGGGGGGTGACAAAGCCATAACTCACTGCAAAGCTCCTCTCCTGAGCCCTCTTGGGCTTGGGGTTATTTTTTCAGACTTTTCTCCTGTTCTCTCTCATGGCTTTGTCTCCTTCAGGCAGAGTCATGCTCAGAAATGGTTTGATATTTTTTTCCACCTTTTTTAATATTTATTATCTATATATTTCTTTTTTTCTTCCAGGATTTAACCAAACTCCCTTTCAAGCCAGAGGAAATACTCTTGTTGTGTCCAAACTGAGTTTTAAAGTAGATATTAGACTGAATCTGCCTGTTCCCAGACACAACTGGAATGGGAGTTTATGCTCTCAGCAGGAATCGAGATCATTCAAAGCAACCAGAGCCAACTCAATCTCCAGCCCTTTTCAGCTCAGGACCAGTTTGGGATGGGAAGCTCTTCCAGCTTGTTGTTTACTTCTGATTTTAAAACACTGAGCCAGCAAATCAAGTTTAACTCCAGGAAAAATTAACCTGTGTGTGACAGAGAGCTCTGGGATGTAATTCCAAAGGAGCAGCAACGTTGTAGATGGGATAAAGCTGGAACTGAGTCCATGATTCACAAAGCCAAATTATGGGTGTCCTTTTTGTTGCAGTAAAACAAAGAACTTTTTCTCCTCCCAATTAAATTATTTCCAGCAAATATTTCCTTGCTGACCAAATGCATGTCCTTCCAAAGGGAGGAAAAATAAAGTGCCAATAACAAATGAGAATCCACACAGAACTTCTGATACATAACAAGTTCTCTTAACCTGGAGGAGGATGGATTTATAATAGACAATCAGCATATTCATAAAGAAGGAACTGGTGGACTTTTAAGATAACCTTAAATGTCAACAAATCACACAGCAGGAATGCTTTTTGTTTAAACAAAAAGTCTAAATGAGAGTGGATATTAATTGGGAGGGCCTTTTCTTTCCTTGTAATTATGGTGTGGACTTTGGGAATGCAGAGAGAGAAGATTTGCCTAAGCCTTATAACTCCACAGTAATTCTTGAGGAACTTTGTATTATCCTTGTTCTAGGAGGCTTTAATGCCTTCATTACTGGATTGGCTGGTTAACAGGCTGGACATCAACCACAAAAAATCAGCACCATGAGGGTACAGACCCATTAGAGTGGCAAACAACACCAAACAAACCCATGGGACACACCAGCCCTGTGCCCACCAAAAATGCAAAGGTCTGAGCTAAACACAAGGTCAGGAAAGTCAGAGAGCCCTGAGAAATGCACCACAAATTACCAGGAATATTCACCAGTCATTTTTCCTGGGATCTTACGGAGAGCTCCAAGAAAGATTGAAGTCCTGCAGACAGAAACCTGAATGGAGTTTACCCGCAAAGAGCCTTGAGGAGCAACAGCTCCTGAGCAACCAACAACATCCCACCTCCCCACGGGCCATTAAAAGCACAATGTGGAGGAATAATTATCAAAAAGGCATTTCTTTTGTACTCACTCCTTTTAATTAGAGGTCAGAACCCGCTTTTTGCTGTGCTCGTGCCTTGCATTTTTGTTGTCACTGAAATCAGTAATTCCATTACAAAACAGCAGCCCAGGCTCTGAAGGCAACGAGGAAGAGATTCAAAGGTGGAATGTGGGACAGGAGGCAGAAATCATCAAAAGCTGAGCAAACCAAACTGTAAAAACTGTGGCACCCAGTGCACATCATTTGTTAGACCTTCAAATTGCTTCCTGATTAAAAAAATGCCACCTAATTAATCAGAAACGCATCGAGGTAAGATTGCTAATAAAGGCAGAGTAATTGCTGCAGTTATCAGGAAATCAGGGTATTGTTTTCTGGAGTTTATTCAGTCACTGGGTATCAGGCAAAGAAATACTCCTTTGCTCACAACAGAAAAAGTAATGGCATAGAATGAAGAAGTTGAGAAAATGTGACAGAGAGACACGACAGACATGGATTTTACCTCTTTTAGCTGGAATAGGAAGGAGCCCTTTGGCTGCAGGAGAGGGGACAGAAACAACAAAGGAACCAACAATCCTGCTCCTAAAGAAGAGTTTTCAGCCATACAGAGGACCTAAGAAGGGGCTTTTTCACCCAGCTCTGCTGTCTGTGCAGTGAGATACTTGCACCAATGCTCTGCTTTGTAATTTAATAATTGATATTATTTCTATAGTATATTATCCTTATGTGGGCCACTTGGAAGAAGGAAATTTTCCCGTTAGGATTGGGATTCTTTTTTCTTTTCCCAGTGTTGATATGTTCAGTGGAGCAAGTAACAACGGGAAGTGCCCTGGGATACATCCAACATTACTCAATGAGAAATATGAATGAACAACATAAACATATAAAGCTCTTTAAAGATGTTTTTGCTGCACAAATCCTACACTTATCATTAATTATCTGAACTGCAGATGAACCAAACATGAAACCTGACAGCCTCTGTATATAGAGAGGTCATTTAAAAGTCATTTTTCCATCTTTATCTGTAATTTCTAAGAACCTTCCAGCACTGGAAACCACAGTGAGGGCAGTGCCACTATTTGCAGATCAGCCACCAGTTGATTTAATGCACTCGAGTGCAAACAAACAAGTAGCATTCTGGTTTTGCAGATTTAAGTCTTTGAGTAATGCCTGTGGCTTGCTGAAAATCCTTTTTTATTGAAAATTGAATATGTCAGCTGAGCCATCACTTTAATTTGTTTTAAAAGATTTATTAGACTTTGATGGTTTTTCTTGCGCTTGATTTTCCTGCGTTTTCCTGATAAAATTAAAACCATTGGAGCTTCTACTGGAGAAGAACTTCATCAATGTGTCAGGAGGAGCAGAGGTTTAACAAAACACTTTGGGAAAGTTTCTTCATGAAACATTTTTTTAAACTTTTTAGGAGGTACCGAGAACTCTTGGGTACAGAGGAATGGAAAGCACAGCACTGACAATGCAGCAGAGCTGAGCTGGAGTATTTTATAGTTACCAGAATGGATTGGGTTGGAAAAGACCTCTGAGATCATCAAGTCCAACCCTTGGGCCAACTCCAGTCCCGTCACCAGATCATGGCACTCAGTGCCACGGCCAAGCTCAGCTGAAAAACCTCCAGGCATGGGGAATCCACCCCCTCTCTGGGCAGCCCATTCCAATCCCTCAGCACTCTCTCTGCAAAGAAGTTTTTTCTGCTCTCCAACTTCAATTTCCCCTGGCAGAGCTTGAGCCCCCCGTGCCCCCTTGTCCTATTGCTGAGTGCCTGGGAGAAGAGACCAACCCCCACCTGGCCACAACTTCTCTTTGGTTCATTCCTTTGACGATCCTGAAACCCTACAGGTGGTTTTTGAACCCTTGCAGTTTTCTCCATCTCTGCAGAGCACGGAGTCTCTGCTGAACTCTGGAGCAACATCACACCACATTGTGCTGATTCAAGAGAAACTCCTTCAAATGAAGCAACTGATAGAACACTTTTTGCCTTGACAGTTCCCTTCCAGGGCAACCACAGCACAGCATGGAAGGAGGAGGTTCACCCTGTGGACCACAAAGCAGTGACAGACACATCAGGAGAATCCATGGAAGAGTCCAGGGCTCGGGAAGGGCAGTTCCAAACGTTCAGGTATCCTGCCAGAGCAATGCACACGGCAGGAGTGGCACAGAGACACAGGATGGCCATAAATCCAGTGCAGACAACTTCAAGTTTCTGCAAAGAATCAGCAATAATTCACAGTGGCCATGTTGGCTTCATGGCCACAACAGAACTGTGTCATTCCAGCTCCAAACACCCTCACCTTCCCCCTGCCTGGGAATCAGACCTTGTCCTGACAGTAACAAATCATACAACATGTTTTTCATTGGCATCCAAAACTCATTTTTTATTAGACTCCAAAGCTCCTTATATTTATTGGTACACAGAATCACGGAATTATTGGAGTTGGAAAAGGGGTTTAAGATCATCGAGTCCAACTGTGCTGTGAAATACAATTTTCAAAAATCTAACTGAATAACAGCTAAAAGCGAATATAAATTAAAGGTACTGCAATGATACCAGAAATCAAAGCTTGAAATCTTATTTCATGAAGCTTGACATAAAATATACCCCATTTATAGACATTTCAAAGTGTTATACTTCCCTTTGGTGCTCAGCTGTAATAAGATACAACTTCATGTGCTCTCTGGGTATTACAGGAAACATAACATGGACCTGCACAGGAATTCCACTTGGAGTTAGAAAACTGTCTGCCTCTCACAAATTGAACTATGCCAGCAGAATAATTTAGAAATAAATTTAAAATACCTTTCTAGCCACTTAAAATTGCTCAAAATGAGCATTTGGGGTAAGCTGTGATAGACACAGGAAAACACCACATCCAACCCAGAGAGGAAAACACTCTTCCCAAAACGCAAACGCTGCCAGCTCTGCATTGCTGAGTTTCCCTGGGAACATCCAGCCCAAATTAACATGCAGCAACCAGCAAGGATGAAACACAAAGTAATGGACACAGGAGAGGGAAGTCTGAACTTCCCAAGTCCCTCAGGAGCTTCAACATTCATTGTAGCAACTCAAGACAATGATGGGCATCATTTCCAGCAGCTGAGAGCAAAATTCTTTGCTGGAACAGCAAGGAAACCTTGGGATACATAAGTAGGATGAGGAATAATACAGAAAAGATCATAATGTCATTAAATAAACCTCTAATTCACTCCTGCTGCCTGAAACAGTGCTCAGACTCCATCATCAACTCCAAGAGCTTCCCACCCCCCTAAATGGCTTTGGGGAAAGACAGAAAGAGTCATTATTAATGTGGAAAATGATTTAAAGTAGCATTATTTACCTCAGAGAGGCAAACGCAAGGAGAAACAAATAAATAAAATATCCAGACACCAGAGGGGTGGGGGAATCCTGAGCTCTGGTCCCCTGATGTAAAAACTCAGGAGCAGAGGGAGGAACTGAAAGGGTGCAAAGCAGGGATGAGGATTTCTCCTGACCCAAGACTTAATCAGACAGCTGAAATCCTCCCCAAAAACCATAACCAAGGCTGAGAACTCACCACATGTCGAAAAAAATGGTATTTCTTTGCAGAAAAGGATGGCAGTCAAAGTTACAATATGCAGAAAAATAATTCAGACACTAAAACTCATTTCTAACCAGTAAAGATCAGATATTTTCTACAGTGTAACTTATTTTGTCTTGCTGAAGCTTTGCAATGATTTGAAAGGAGTTTGGTTTCCTCACTGCTGCTGAGGCCTCACTCCAAGGAACCCAAAGGTGCTCGTTTATCCACCCTGCCAATTTTCTAACAGTTTGCAAGTATTTAAAATTTTAAAACACAGTCCTAGTGCTGCAAATAAGACAAGGAACCCTATGAATAATATATTGGCTGTAACTACTGATCACTTCGGGGTAAAGAAAAAGAGATGGAAAAAACTACAAAACTATTTTCCCTGTTCTTAGTTGGATCGATGGGCAATTGATTAATTTTGGAGGTAAGGACTGAGATGCCTCTTGTTTCTTATTGATGTGGGAGCTGCAACGTTTCAAGTGAACAGCCTGGCTTCCAATTTACATGAAAAACTGTGGGGGTTTTTTTTAACCATTTCATGAATGATGCCACGTATTTTTAATGTCAAGCTGGATAGAAAAAGTGTTTAATGTTGAGGTGAAGTAACACAGAAATCTTGGGTTTATTTTAGACATTCTGGGTCCTTTGTCCTGTCCACTAGGCCAGCACTCAATAATAATTCAGAGAAGAATATAAAGTTATATATGAGACACCTACAATACAAAGGTGTATCATCAAAAAGAAAAAAAAATAAGTGTAGAAAGAACATAGTTTTTGCTTGTCTTTTCCTATCAAGATATGAAGTATTTTTCCTTTTTCTGGACACAGGTAGATATTCATCCCAGCCTATAAAACATAGAGAGATTATTTACAAGAACATAAAGGGGCAGAACAAGAGGGAAGAGCTTCACACTGACAGAGGAGAGGCTTAGATTAGATATTAAGATATTAGGAAAATATTCTCCTCTGGCAGGGTGGGCAGGCCCTGGCACAGGTGCCCAGAGAAGCTCTGCCTGCCCCAGCCCTGGGAGTGTCCCAGGCCAGGTTGGACAGGGCTTGGAGCAGCCTGGGCTGGTGGGAGGTGTCCCTGCCCAGGGCAGGGGTGGCATTGGGAGAGTTTTCATGCCCCTCACAACCCAAACCATCCTGAGATTCCGTGATTTCTATTCGTGGAACCTCTGTCAGAGCAACAGTTTATTCCTAGTGCTCTCAACCTGCCTAATTCTCTCTCAACAACATATTCCCAGTGCTTTTTAAGACAGAATAAACCTCCCTGAAAGTATCTCCCACACCAGTTGCCAAGAGGGGGAGATTTAATGTTAATCATCGTTAATACCATCTCCCCATTATCCTAAATTAAGACTTATTCCAGCTAATCTAAAGAGGGTTAAAGGAAAGCAGCTTGAGCTGGGGCAGCCTCACCTCCCAAGTCTCTGCCCCACCTCTGCCATCTCTCCAGGGGAATATTCCCATCACCACAGTGATTAAAAAGTCATCATAATCTTCAAACCTGACCAAATACTGTATTTTTTACTTTGGTGCATAAACTATAAATTTTGTCGTGTTAAAAATTAAAAAAAAAAAAATTTAGAATCAACCTGAAGTAGGAGCAAAAAAGAAAAGGGAATCCAACTATTACATTTTGAAATGTTTCCTTGAAATCTATAACAATGATTCTGTTCCTGATCGGGGTCCCATTTCTCGACATGGCACTTCTGCCCCCAACCAGCAAGAGGAACAGGAGCAAACCCAGCCAGAAATGAATGGCTGGAAGTTCTTCTTGTAAATGAACTGAACAAAGACAAAGCAAAAGGAATTAGCAATTAAAAATAACCACCAATCTCCATTGGTCAGCAGCTGTGAGGACCTGCAGAGCTGAGATGTTGGGACACTGGTGGGCACTGGAGGGAGGTCCCACCAGCCCCACAACCATTTCCATCCCAGCTCTTCCTCTGCCTGCACTCTGATTACAGGAGCATGGCAATACTCCAGAGAAACTTCCTGGGAGAATAAAGGGCTCCTTTCATCAATATTTGATTTTATTTTTTCTCTCTCATTTTAGCTTGGCCTCAGTTCTGCTAATTTTGCTATATACACTGGCAGACCTTCATCTGAGCAGCATTACAGATGCCAAAAACCAGAAGAAAATCCTTTCCAATCCTCAAATGACAAAAACCAGTGGTGCAGGACAGCACTAAACACCAGCAGTTGGGGTTTGGCTGCAGCTCCTCAAAGCGGATCCAAACTGCAAACAGCAAATTTGGAACAAAACTCTGCAACTCCGACACCCCCCTGAAAAAAACCACCAAGAGACTCAAAGATGACTTCAACCACCAATAGAAACTTCTACTTTTTTATGATTCACCCCCAAAATTAGAGCTATTCTTTCAGCAGAACGTCACCTGTAAACACCCAATCCACGGCATGAGCGATGGCTCGTTGGTGGCCAAGATTGCTCAGGAGCAGCTCCAAATGACCCTCCTGTCGCCACCAAAGTCGGTGTCAGCTCGAGTTAGAGCTTCCATAAATCTGAGTTACACAAGTTCTAACTCCTAAAAAGCTCTTCCAACCTGAGCCCTGAGTTCTTGGGTGAGTTTTCTCTTTGCAAATCCCAACGTTTGGCTCGATGACTTTTTCAACCTTCTCGCTCAATTTGTGTTTCCAGGAAGCAGCAACGACCAAAGAGGAACCTCAGCCTGTTTTTCCCTCCTAGATCAACATCTAGATCTCCTAGATCTCATCTCATGCAAGTTCTCCATGGGTATTCCTTGTCTGGAGAAAAAGGAAGAAAGCTCCATAGAGTTTGAAAGAATATTTCAAGAATAATCCAGGTTGGATTAAATGGGTCAAGCGACCAATCTACTATTCCACATGTAATCATTTCTTCTAAAATCCAATCCTATTTTCCAGGGGAAAAAAAACCCCCACAATATTCCATATGCAATCATTTCTTCTAAAATCCAACCCTATTTTCCAGGAGAAAAACCCCCACACATTAAACTACTCCTTAAAGCTGTTTCCATATGTATTTAACTACAAGAGGGCAGCTTTAGCAGAGCATCTCAACATAAGTTGGCCTAAATGTCTATAATATTGGCATTTTACTCAGCAATTAACATAATTTACACCATGGAGCTTTTTTTCTTTCCAAAAAAAATCAATTCCTCTGCTCTGATGTGTTCCTGAGGAGAAGAGAGGAAAAAAAAGAAAGAAAATCTCTTTCCAAAGACTTTTATAGAGCAAAATCATTTAGTAACTGGATGGGTTTAGCTGCCCTGCTGTGAGGTCAGGTTTTAGAGGCAGATAATGTAGTGATGTTTTACAGTTTCTTTCTCCAAGCACTGTTCTCCACAGCCCTTATTGTACCACAAAAGAGCACTGAATTTCTCTCCTCCCCAGCCCTGCCTGTAAATAGGCAAGTCCTCTTCCAAGAAATTAGATGTATAATTTAAAAAGATCTAATGTGGAAAACAGGAAAACACAGAATGTTAATGCCTTTTCAAATCCATACATGGGGAAATAGTGGGAAAAAAATACAATCTATTGAGAGCTTCCCCCTCCCCTTGTGGGTTTGCAACTCTCAGTTCCACTGCTCAGGCTTCTCCTCTGCAAGGTGAGGCATCACATCCCTCCTGCACCTTCTGCTCCAACCCCTGATGGTTTCACTGACCTTCCCTGGGACCCTCTGCAACTTCCCAAGGAGCAGGAATGGAGACAGCACATCCTGCTCAAGCTGTGGGCACAGGGAGGGTTTCTCTGGTGACAAATGACGTTCTCTGCTCTCTGTTCTTGCTGATTTTTTTCCTGATTTATTTTCAGGTAAAGGTCCACTTTGATGTAACACACCTTGGTTGTGGTAGAATTCCATGGCAGATTCCTGTTTTCTACAGGAATTTCGTTCTTATATCCCTCTAAAACGAATCCTACAAAATAATGTGCCCTTTAACAGTGACAGCAGCTGGAGGTTTCCCTGTCCAGGTATCAACATCTCCTCATTCAGGAGCATTAACAAGATCCTTCACGAGCAGAGAAATGACTGGAGGTGTGTGAGTGATGTCCATCTGCACCTGAGGATGGACAGGGACCTCATTCCTTGATTTGCAGCTGGAAAATCTTTCAGATAGGCTGTTTCCTCTCAGAACAGTCCCCGGAGCTCCTGAGTTTCCAGGGAGGTCTCAGCAGGGACTAAAAGCAACTGTCCAACTGCTGAGAGGCGGTGGTAGGACCTGGCCCTGGCCCTGGCCCTGGCCATGTCATTGGTGTCACTCACTGCTTCTCAACCAGGAATGGGCAGGGGGAGCTGAAATAGCTCTCTTAGCAACTCTCTACTTGGCAGAACTCGTGCTCTCCTTGCAGTGTTTCTCCTCCTTGTAAGGGATCCCCTCAACTCCTCCTTCACCTGGAGGTTCCAACTCCACAGCCCAGTCCGTACACAGAGAGCTGATGTGGCCACCCACAATTACTCCTTCAGTGGAAATCAGTCTTTCACTCAGAATTTCAGTAGTTTAGAATGCAATTTGAATTATTTTAAAGTATATTTATCTGTACAGAAATAAGAACACACAGTTACAACCCTTCTCTCACCCTCCCAATCCTGCTTGTATTTTACAAAACAACAACTCCCAGCCTCAGTCTGACATCAAAAGGGGAAGAAAGAAGTGCTTTTAATGTCATCTGATTCTGAACTGCAAATAATGAAGCACAAGTTGCAATTATGCAGCTTAACCCAAGACATGCAGCCTGTAAAGAACGTCAGCACGTGTTCTGCAACACAGGTCAGGAAATCCTTTGTGTCTCACCTGGATTTGCAGTTCTTACCTAAATCATGTTTGGAATAGGTTTAAGAATAAACACCAAAATGAATTCCTGACTTGGAATAGGGGATTACAAGGTATTTACAGGGCCCTGGCATAATTTTGCATCTTAATTCTCAAGCTGTTTAGAAGAGCTTCTCTTCTCTTCCATGTCCTGCCCACTGTGTTTTGGGATGAATATTAAGTGCATTAGAGGTTAATATTTAGGTTATATGGACAATCTTCGTGGGCACCAAAGCAACACAAACACACTCCTACTGCCCTGCCACGTTCCCTGAGTGTTTTGCCCAACTTTTTCCCATGGCACTGACCAGTCTGAATATCTGAGCTAAAGCCACTGGTCCCCCCACCCTTTAGCACAGACAGGTTTGGTGCTTATCTCTCACAGGTTTCCTTTAGGGGAGAGGAAGAGCAAAGCAAACTGCTGCAGAGCCCCTTCTACACATAATAAATTGACTTTTTTCTAAGATTCTTATGGCTTGGGCAGATCCAAACCAACCAAAACTCCACTCCTGTTTTCCCTTTGCTCTCACAGCAGCCATGCAACAGTTGGCATTTCTCACTATCTGAGGCATCAGGCCACTCCTGGCTTGCTCTTACCTTCCCCAAGCCTTCTGCACATCTCTGCTGAGGGCCAGTAAATTTTGCTCAGCTCAGTTTTACCAAATACATTGTCACAAAAAGAAACCTGAGACTTTTTTGTGACTATAAACCAGACCACCTACTGCAGCCACGCTCCCTCCTCAGCTCGTTGTTTTTTGCCTTTCCTGTGTTTCTGTCTCATATAAAACTCTTTATGAGCCAACTTTATAGCAAATCATCCATCAAAAGCAACACACAGGGCAGGCATATTTTTCCAGTCTAAAATAATAAATATTCTCCTGTTCTGCACTCCTCTCTGCATTGCAGGTGGCAAAGTCAGAGAGCTGCTGAAATCATCTTGGGCGCAGAGGAAAAGGCTTCAGATGGGGGCAAAAAAGAGGCATAGGAAGGAGTGGAAGGAAGTAAATCAGGCACATGCTTTTACCTCAGTACAGCAGAGCGGGGACAGAGTGAGAAGCATCCTGCACATCCCTGCAGTGTTAATAATGCTCCTGTCTTGGCTGCTGTAACAACAGCCAGTTCTCCAAGTATTGCAGTCCCAATCAGTAAACTGAACAAGATGCAAAGCCCTCAGTTACAGCTGGTCTGAAAGAGGGGTTCCAAATTAATTAACACATCACATTTCGCTCCAGTGCATGGCTGCCTTTGGTCTGATGGAAAATGCAATTCTTTTCCACCCTGTGATCACTTTGTCATCTTTAATAAGGCCCTACAATCTCAAAGCTGGGAGTTCAACACGTTGACAGCGATTGGCTGTATCTGCATCAGGGAGATAACACACCTTCAGCCTGGCACAGGGAGGGGGAGTGCCCATCACTCCCTGGCACGTTTGTGAGAGGGAATTAGAGCATGCAACTAATCCTCCAGGGGGATGGGATTTTATTGGAGGGGATTTACTCCAGGCTCTGCTTTGCCCATCCACACACACAGTTATTTTCATTCAAGAGATTTGTGGCCAAAGTTTTTCCTCCCTGTTAAGATTTAAGGTCTTTAATTTAGAGAAACTTTCTTTGTTTATTTATTTTTTTTCCAATTTTCTGTTTGTCTTATGCCAAATTGGGGGGGCTGAAATGCAAGTTTGTTCTGTGCAAGGTGCCACCTACCAGTGAGGATCTGGAGTTAAACTTCAACAATGCAGAGCACCTTCTAATTCCTCCAAAAGCAGAGTCAGAGGGTTCCCAACAGCCCAGAACAGACTTGTCTTCTTGTTGCTAACAAACTGTATTTTATTGCATGGAAGCTAAAAAAAAAAAAAATAGAGCTCAGCATTTTGAGTCAACACTGCATGTAATATTAACATCATGTCCATTATGAGCCCCAGGCAAGAGCCATAAAAGTCAGGGGGAGAAATTCCATCGACTTCAATAGGTTTTCCATTAAACTGCACCTCAGTGATTTACAGGGAGAAATCTGGGCCCCACTGAAGGATAATGGGAAAGGTCTCATCGACTTCAAGGAAACTGGAATTGTTTCTACTGCAGTTAATGGGCAGAAAACTGCTCTGGTTTGCTTTTCACTGGTGTGCTGAGAGGAGCAGTTAAGTGAATGACACCTCTGGATCACTCTTTACCTTCTGTGATGATTTCTATTAAGGATATAGATCACAAAAAAAACCCAAGAAAACTGGGAGAATTTGTGAGTGTGACTTAAAAGCATCAGTTGTATTTTTAAAATAATAAATTTTATCCCCCAACCTCCCTGCTCTGTATTTCTGAAGATATAACCCCAGTGTTTACCTTTAATGCTTAGATTGGGGTGGGTTTTTTTCTGCTTTTATTTTGGCAGTGCCATTAAATGGTGGATTGTACCCAGGAGATCCCAGCTAATTGTGTACAACTCCTCTCCAAAGGCTCTTTAGCTTAATTCATTGAACAAGATCAGAGTTCTCCCTTTGTCAGGGTTTTTTGGGGGATTTGTTGTGAGGAACCAGATGCAGAAAACTCCAACCTGAGAATTAACTCCCAGTCACTGTCAGAGATAAAATATGTTATTATGCTTGTACTGCATATGAGTGTCTATGACTGACTTAAATGATGCCTTGCAAGGACTACTTAAAGCATATTTAAATCTCTATTTATAGTGTGTAATCAGATGTCTAGCACAGTCCTTCCTATACAGACATGCACATATTTTCTGGTGCCTCTGTGGCTATTCATGGAATACAAACACCACCCAAAACACATTCTATTGGTAAACTCACAGCCAAAGGAGTTTATTTTCTATTCACTACACACTGCAGAAGTTTATAAGCAAAGAGCTCTTCTTCAGAGACCCTTTCCCACTCTATCACGTGGTCTGAAGTGTAGAATAAATTACTTGACACTTGGGAAAGCAGAGCCTGGTCAGAGCCAAACCATCCCACCATGAATCCTTTCAGCCAGCAGCACTCAGCTCTCTGGAGAAATGTTCTAAGACAAGGGGAAATGGCTTCCCACTGCCAGAGGGCAGGATTAGATGAGATATTGGGAAGGAATTCCTGGCTGGGAGGGTGGGCAGGCCCTGGCAAAGGTGCCCAGAGGAGCTGTGACTGCCCCATCCCTGGGAGTGACCAGGTTGGATGGGGCTTGGAGCAATCTGGGCTGGTGGGAGGTGTCCCTGTCCATGGCAGGAACTTGGAACATGATGAGCTTTGAAGTCCCTCCTAACCCAACCCATCCTGTGATTCTATGAACTAATGTACTCAGTCTCTCTGGTCTAATGAGATTATTACTTATATGTAGAAAATTCGAGGTCTAAGGCCTAACACCAGCCCCAGCCCCAGACTCACCTGCCTGATCTTCTCTCTTCCTTCACCCAGCCTGCCTTGCAAACATTCCCATCTCCTGAGCAGTCACTCTCAGCTCTCTCAGCCTCACGTTGCTCAGGCACCAGACATGGTATGTGGACATGGAGTCCAACAGTGGTTTCCCTTCACCACAGATGTGCAAAACCCCCTCACCTGTTCTCAGTCAATCCCTCTGTTCCTTCTGGCCCCTCCTCTGCCAGAGGCTGCTGGGCACAGCTGGGCACCAGGAATGGGAGCCAAGGGCTGGGACACACAGACCAGCACCCAGCTCAGGGTGGCCTGGGCCACCAGCTGTAGTGACGAGCTGGCCCACTGTTCCTACACAATCCCACCACTTTCCAGTTTGGATTTCTTATGGAGAGTCCTGGCATTAATATTTTCTATTCAAATCAGTAAAGCAGAATTTTCCAGCAGCCTTTTTCTGCAATGCAGAGTGTTCTGAAAGAGTATAAAATAGTAAATAAATACCTGCTATAGATATCTGCACATCAGCCTTCACTTAGCGTGTTTTGATATATTTCTACTCCCAAATTACCTTTTTTCCCTTCAAAAGATGCCTGCAATAATCACAGAAAGACCTAGAAATTTCATAAAACACTCAGAAGAGGAAGAGCACAAACCTGCTGCTCGTGGGTTGCTCTCCTCTCCAGCAGCAGAAGCTCCTCTGCCTCCCTGCCCCAGGAATTTGCCAGGTTTGTGGCTACAAGTGGAACCAAACGATGGCAATAAGACTTTTCAAATGTTAAGACTGGCCTGGCCAACTCTGATTTTCTGCCTCAGCTTTTGCCACCTAATTGCTAAAAGGGAAAGTGAGGAACAACCTTGTAGATGCTTCCTGGTAACACCATGGGCAGGACTTGGACTCACTCAAGCACTGAACTAGAAGACCAATCCACTGAATTAAAAACGCAGCAGCTCCTACTACAGCTTCATGATATCGTCCTCAAGGACATTTTTCTCCCTCATTCTGGATGTAAAATGATGTTCTGTAACTTTATTGTGCTTCGTGACATTCAAAAGGGCAAACTACACCATTAAAAACCACAAAAAGCAAACCCCAACTTCCTCTCTAACTCGAGATCCCGTTGCCATATAGTGGGAGCAGATGTGCAAATGTTTGTTTACTCAGTTCCTGATAGTAGGCATTTGCTAGCAGATGCATGAAATTAATTTCTGCCCTAGTATTAAAAATCATTTCCTCGATTTAAATGTCTCTTTGATAAAGAAACAGCATCGTAAAGTGCTTCAGCTGATGGAGCAGCACAAATGGAAACAATGCTTGCTATTTTAGGCTTGCTATTTCTATTTGCTTAGATTGCACAGTGTGTCTTTCAGGAAAACAAATAATTATTTCTCAAGTCATCCATCCAAACATTTCCCTTTGGAATGTGTTTCCAAGAGCAGCACAGGGGGATATACATTTCCAATTGTAAGAAAAAATAATTTTGGCATTAATTGATTAAATTGGTTACTTTGAATTTTTGCACCTCTGTTTGGGTTTCTGCATCTTATTCCAGCTGCATTTCACTTTCTCACAAAACTTCCAGCTAATTTATTTGCTTAATTTCAGGTGGCAAAGTAACATTAAATCATCAGTCAAAAGACTGTTCCATCAGTCCCTGTCTGGGAAAGTGTCACCTGTAAATCCATAGATTATAACTGAAGTGCCACCGAGTTAATGAAGTTGATGAATGACTCTGTGTCACTGAGGGGCTGCATCTACTGAGGAGCAGCAGCATAAAATGTGGTTTGATAAAGTCTGACCCTGCTTTTCCCAGTCTCTTTGTGCTTCACCATGGCCAAAACAAAACAAACAAACAAACAAAGAAAAAACACTCACAAAAAATCCAATAAAACGGTACCCAAACAAATTAACCATAAAAAAAAAAACGACAAGAAAAACTCTGAAAATAATCCAGGAACAAAACCAAAGCAAACCAAAAGACACAAAACAAAAGGAGAGAAAAAGGAAAGTTGTACTTTTCTCATTGTTTCTCCCCAGTATCACACAGCACTTCCAACCCATGAGTGGAATCATTCAGGCTGGAAAAGACCTCCAAGATTATCAAGTCCAACCATTAACCCAGCACTGCCAGGTCCAGCCCTAAACCACATTCCTACACTCCACATCCAAAGGTTTGTGGTGACTCCACACCTCCCTGGGCATTCTGCTCCAGTGCTTTACAATCCTTTGGATGAAGGAATTTTCCCTGATATCCTCTGGTGCAACTTGAAGCTGTTTCCTCTTGTCCTACCTGGGAGAAAAGACCAACTCCCCCTTGGTTCACCCTCCTTTGAGAGAGTTGTAGAGAGCAAGTGATGAGTCCTTAAGATCCAGCCCAGCCCTTGCACCACTGCCCCACAAACCCAACAGCACCAACACACAGAGCTCGCCCAGGAAAAGATCCCACAGCACTTAACAAACATTAATTAATGAAGCTCCACAACACACCACTCCACACCTGACCAGTTTGTCTGGGTCCCCCTTCTCCCAGCTCAGGTGTTGATGGATCTGCTGTTGGGTTACTGTGGACACCATCCCATGGAGACACCAAACATCCTCTATAAATATCTCTACAGCTTCCTGCTGATAACATCACTCTTCCAGACAGAGACCTGGGAGGCGACAGCTCTGCAGCCCAAACTACTCTGGAGCTTATTTTGGCATGTTCTGACCCATCACATCCCAAGTCAGGAGCCAAGCCTGATTCCTGGAATGACAACTGCAGGAAAAGCTGACATGAGGTCTGCTGTAAACACCTCAGAAATTACTTCACTCACCTAAATTTCATCTCAGGTGAATCTCTTTGATGTTTTGCAGCACCTTATATTAAAATCCTGTTTTAAAATACACTCCAAATTAAGCAATTAAGGATGGCAAGGCTTATTTTATGGCATCATTTACTCCTAGTTTGATTGTTCTGTAAGGTTAATTCCATCAGCCATGTTTTACGGCCTTATGAAATGTTGTCTTGTTGCTTTTATAAGAGATTATAATGAATCTTCTTTATGTATTTTAAATTATTTCCTCGCTAACAAAGTGGTGTTATTATTTGCCACATCACCATAAGGTGCTGTCAGGCTGAGTTTGGCTCCAGTCAGGAGACACAATTGCCCTGTGTAGCAAATTAAAGCATTCCAGATAACAAAAAAAACCAACACAGGAAAAACCAGCAGCAACACTCATGGCACATTTAGAAAGAGAAAGGATTTGGAATGCAGGAAATAGTGAGTTACAGCTTGGAAAAGGAATAGAGGGGTTGGTGGCAGATGTGGGTGTTGCTTAGGAGATCAAGGATGGGTTTTAACCAGACAAGTTCAACTGGACAGTGTTCCAGACACAGGGTGGGACTGATGGGGTCATCCTGTGCAGAGCCAGGAGGTGGATTTTGATGGTCCTTGTATGTCCCTTCCAGGTCAGGATATATCCTAAAATATACCCTACAAATAGCTCTTCTCTTCTTGTTTTTAGGCACATCCCTCCATTAGACTTCAACTATCATAGAATGATAGAATGGATTGGGTTGGAAAAGACCTCCGAGATCATCAAGTCCAACCCTTGGGCCAACTCCAGTCCCTTTACCACATCATGGCACTCAGTGCCACGGCCAAGCTCAGCTGAAAAACCTCCAGGGATGGGGAATCCACCCCCTCTCTGGCCAGCCCATTCCAATCCCTCAGCACTCTCTCTGCAAAGAAGTTTTTTCTGCTCTCCAACTTCAATTTGCCCTGGCAGAGCTTGAGCCCCCCGTGCCCCCTTGTCCTATTGCTGAGTGCCTGGGAGAAGAGACCAACCCCCACCTGGCCACAACTTCCCTTCAGGCAGTTCCAGACAGTGCTGAGGTCACCTCTCAGCCTCCTCTTCTCCAGCACAAACACCCCCAGCTCCCTCAGAGATGTGAAGGGTCCTTGATGGAACCAGGGACTTCCATCAGAGGGGAGCTGAAACATCTTTCCTTTCTGAGCACACCTTCACTCCCCTCTCCAGAACATCCTTTCCCATATATGATCTTTTTCCCACCAATATTGGTGAGTCTCTCCCCACAGCATTTGTGCTCCAGTCCCTTCCCCAGCCTCGTTGCTCTCATCCAAAGGTCACAAAGAAAAACCCCAAATACCATTTCTAAGTGTGTTACAAGCAGCACGTTATTAAACAGATATAAAGTCACGATCTGGATGGATTTCAGCCTCAAGTTCACAAAGGGAAAAGTATTTTCCCATTTACAAGATCAAGTACAAAGAGGTCTTCCCATTTTCAAAGAGCAAGATCCATCCATTCTTTATGTAGCACAAATCAATGCCTCCTGACTAGATAATGCTCCAATAACTTTGTCTGCTGAAGGACTGCTGAGGATCAAATGGAGACAATTAAGTGGAAAATATAAGTACTTACAGGAAGAGTTTCAAATGGATTAAATCATAAACCACCCATAATGGGCAGTGACACACTCTATGCAAAGCAAGAAGGGGCACATTAGTTTTCTGCTTGGAAATCCACTGGAGGTGGGGAGTGAGAGCAGTAAATGAGATTTATGGGAAGATAAAACACCACACAGTCCCTGCAACGCTTCAAAAGACAGAAAAATCCAACAAAACCGCCGCATGGCAGAGCAGGAACTCTCAGCACCAACTAGAAGGTCCAGCAGCCCAAACAGTTACTTTGCTTCAAAGAGCACAAGAATGAATGACAGATTCTTAAAAAATAAATTATTACAATTATTGTTATTCATAAGCTATTTAAAAGGTGAAGAGTTTTGCAGAAATAAAGGAGGCCCAAGTATTCTTCATTAGATAAAGTATTATTGGGATTTATCAGACACAATTGTTTTCTTGCTTTAGTATTAATGAGAGGGAAAAAAATGATGAATTTCAGCACTTCTGAACTTTGCATTTATAAAGTAAAATTGCTCAGGTCTCACAGATTTATGAGGCTCCTCTGCCCCAATCTGTCTTCATTGTAATGCAAAAACAAAAAAAGCAGCAAATCAAATTATTCCAGTGGCAGCTTCAGCTCATGCAACGTAAATTCTTCTTAAATATTTTAAAATCAGGGTTTGTTTAGTGAGCAAAATATTTGGAGGGGACAAGGAAGATGCATCTGCTGCCACTGTGCTGTCAAGGACATGCAGGGGGAATTTGGGGCTGAGACAGAGCAGGCACAATGTCCTGTCATGTCACAAGACAGAGCAGAAAAATCAGTGTTTGTGTTGCAAG
This sequence comes from Sakesphorus luctuosus, assembly GCA_013396695.1. NCBI lineage: Eukaryota > Metazoa > Chordata > Aves > Passeriformes > Thamnophilidae > Sakesphorus > Sakesphorus luctuosus. Next base: position 335,297 of record VWZD01002046.1, on the reverse strand, counting down.
ACAATAAAATGTCGGTAATTTATTTTTTTGCTTTATTTTCACACTGACAAAACCCTTCCCTGGGTTTTTTCTGCACATGCCAAACAGATGAAAAACATTCTATGTCTACAAGGAAACTTCAGGTGTTATTTTTATTACTCATTATCTTCCCACATCATCTTTGCACCTTCTTTCAAACAACTGTCTTGAATCTCCAACATAAACTGAATTTTACCCATTCAAGGAAACCTCTGAATGAGGTCAGATTGGAGAGAAATACAGCCAGCAAAAAAAAAAAAAAAGAAAGAAAAAAGACAACTCTCTGCCATCTGTTTGCAATTGGATTAATAAACAAACCACTCAAGAACCCTTGTAAATAAAAAAAAAGTCCCAATTATTAGGATGAGGGCATGTTTTTCAAATTAACCTTTCAAATTGAAGCAGTAATAAAACATTGAGATGCATGTAAAGCCTCTCCAGTTCTTCAGTGTACCAAGAGACGTGTTGAAAATTGATTTTAGGATGTGTATCAGCTCTAGGAAGCCTATGCTGGATAATTCTTTTTTTTCTCCAGCAATAGGTGGGAAATGTTTTTGGAGAAAACTTGCAAACATCATCTTAACATCCCCTGGATTCCCCCCAGATGCCAATCCTAAATAAGTGTCCTGTCCAGCTCCAAATGTTTGGGGTGTTTAATGAAATGATGAACAGGAGTGAGTGACTGGGAAGCAAAAGGAGAAACCACTCAAGTGATGCCAGAGGGTTTTTCTGCACAATCCACTGAACGGAAGGACTAAATAAACCCTGGGGGTTGAACCACAGCCAATCCTGCAACACCCCCCCCAAAAAAATGGAAAAAAAAAATCAAACAAACAAACAAAAAAACACAAAAAAAAACCAAAAAACCCCAACCAAAACAAACCCAAAAACCCCCCAAAAACCAAACCAACAAACCAAAAAACCCCAAAGAAAAACAAACAAAAAAACCCAAACCAAAACAAAACAAACAAGAAAAAAAACCCCAAAAAAGTCCCACACCTTTCTTTCTGATGTAAAGGCAGTGTGAGCCTGGAACTGCTAAGGTTGGGATTGGTTTCTTCAATATTTCCTGACACATTTCCTGGTCTCCAGCAGCAGTTTTACTTCAGCAATCACCCCACCACTTGTTCTTGCCATAAACCTCTCACCTACCTGTGCTCACCTGCTGCTCCCATTTGCCAGCTCGGAATCACAGCTGAGGTTTCCCACTCCAGCCCTTTGGAATTGCTGCTTTCACCACCAGAACAGCCTGTAGAGTAGATGTAAAAATGAAATTAAAACCTGCTGATTCTCTTCCCTGGTTTTTGCAGGCTGAAGGTGTTCCAGCCAGGCTTCCACTCTGCCCTTCTGCCCCTGGAGACTGAACTCTCAGTTCTCTGCACTGGAACCCTTTTATGGGAGTGCTTTTGGTAAATCTAATCATTATTTCATAAGTAAATTACTGACTCTGCCTTCAAAGTTGCCTGACTTGCTCTGTCCATCTCTTTATCAATATAAAGCCTCCTGTATTTCCGTGATGTGCACACAGTCATTTTTCTCTTCTCTTTTCAGGAATAAACCAGTTTTCTGTGGAACAATTACTGGAAGGAAAATCAATGGCTTGCAGTCGATTCTTGGGCTTCCAGTGCCTGAACTATCAGAAGAGGCTGCCAGTTCGTTCTAGTCCAGCAAGTAGAATACAGTAGATTATTTCTTTATATATATATAACTCATGTGCATTATAAAAGAAATCAAACCTGTTCCTCTGGGACTTTGTGGCACTTCAGCTCCAAAACAAATTTGATGGCTTTGGCTGCTTTGAAACCTCCCCAATTCCATAGCTCAGCATGTCCAAAATCAGAATTACTACAGAATTCCCCCACTATTATAAACCAAACCTCTCAAATTATAATTTTCTCACTCATTCCGTATGACTTTTCCATACAGGAACCAGCCCAGGACTTCTGATTTAAGACACGAATTTCTAAAGCTGAAAAGAGGACTTTTTTTGACAGGGTTATGCAGGTTTAACATCCTGAGAATTCTGACAAAAGGGACCAGGCCTCAGAAATAAAGAGAATAACAGCAGAAAAATCTGATAAACAGAGAGAGATCATTTGGCTTTTTCCCCATGGTCAGGAGATTCTCCCACAAAATTAACTTGCAGCATGTATTGAAATGGATTAATAAAGGTTACAGGAATCTGGGACTAAAATAAAAGTATTACCACCATTCAAATGATAAAAACTAGTAGTCAGAAAAGAGTTTATTAATCTGGGATCTTATTGCATTGCACTCCTAAGCAGCCAATTTAGGACTTCTTAAATACTGATTTAACTCTTCTAACTCTCCATTCTTTGAGAACACTCTCGATATACACAGAAAAATGTACAATTTCTCATGGAGATGATGCTCCTCTTGTACAAAGGGGAACCTTCAGGTAGTTTTGGAACCTTTTCTTTGCAAGCCACTTCATTAAGGGTTTATCTTGAGGTATTATTTTTTTTCCTTTTAATTGCAGTTTTTGCTGGTCCAACAGCAGCAGCAGAACCAAGAGAGTCCTCCCAAAGTGAAGGAAATTGGGTCTCACATGATATAATTAGGAAAATATAAGGGGTTACACCTTCTGTGCCTTATTCTTGCCATCCTCCCTCTGGGATTAACAGTCACCAGAGCAACAACAGGACAAGAGAAGAACAATATGTTAATTAAATCACAGAATATCCTGAGTTGGAAGGGCCCACAAGGATCAAGTTCAACTCCTGGCCCTGCACAGGACTTTTTTTTTAGCAGAAATTGAAGTGTGGTTAAGAATCTGGAACAGATTTCCGGAGATTGTTTTTTTAATGTACCCAGAATAAATTTATTTATCTAAAAATCAGATCTATTTTTCCTCTCTTTGATGCCAGCCCTACAGTTAGTTCCACTCTAGGTTATCTCCAGCTCCTCAATTCCCACTTTAGCCATAACAGAATTCAAGTAGGACTGAATAATTATCCCCAAATACATGAGAAGGGACAGGCTATCCATGGAAGCTCTTGGCTGTATTTGGGAGAGGGGGACAAACCCTCCCACCCCTGGGAAGCTCCCAACTCTCAGACAGGGAAATATAGTGGCAAAAAAAGTGCCAAGAAACAAATGACATGGTAAAACTAAACATAATAATAGGAAGAAGATTTCCCTCCTCTTTCCAAGGGGAATCAGGGAGAGGGAGGCCTTACAGGACACTGATTTTCTGAAAAGGGTTTGATTTCCTCAAGAAACGAGTAACATCTCACTGAAAAGCAGAGCTCAGGGTTCCATTTTTACTACCAAAAAAAAAAAAAAAGGTGTTGACTTCCTTGGAGTGCAAAATCCAGGACAGTGTCAAGAATTCTACAGAAAGAAACACAGGTGAACTTTGATACCAATATCCTGGTTTCATGGAGATTTTAATTTCACATCTCTTAAGATGACCTGAGGTCTTGTATTTGACACCAGTGACAAGCAAGTTTTTCTTCTCCTCTGGGTAAAGCACGTTGGGTTTATATTGACTTTTAATGAGGGAAACAAATACAAGATTTCTTTTAATTTACTCTGTGCTCATTATATTTGTTGTCTACTTAGTACCAGCCACAAAACATCACTGTAAAGAAATATCTCTTGCAAGTTCCTCTGACATTGTTTTGGGCAAAGGCTTTTCTTTTTCTTTCAAACTTCATCTCTGTCTTTTCTTTTGGTCAAAAAAAAAAATCCATCCTTGATAGCCACAGTATTTCAATCTGCCCAGATGTTGCTGAACTGTTGAGTTACACAAGAAGCAAATAAAGCTCAGCAAGACTTCAGGACATCCTGGTTAAGCAATTTACTGAAACTCAACTTTTCCAGTCAATAATGAATTTGGGAGTGTATATATAGGAGATAATTCTAAAACTGCAGAGTTCTCCCTGAGTCATGGCACATGGAGGCATATCAGGGGTTGATATGACTTCACTAAAATCAAAGGTGGTTTGAGGACAGAGAACCCAGATTTTTAGCTACAATTGCTACATCAGGGTGTTGTCCAGGAGTGCAGCACCTTGTCTGAAACCCAACCAATGGCAACAGGAAATAAGAAATGTAATCTTGGCTTTACCAAACTCCATAATTCCTTTCCTTTTCAGTGTTACTTGCCTGTTCTTAATTTGTAGGGCATGACAGCAAAGCCAACTTGAATAAATGAAGGGACTCTGACAAAGGCCTCTGGAGAAGAGGAGGCTGAGAGGTGACCTCAGCACTGTCTGGAACTGCCTGAAGGGAAGTTGTGGCCAGCTGGGGGTTGGTCTCTTCTCCCAGGCACTCAGCAATAGGACAAGGGGGCACGGGGGGCTCAAGCTCTGCCAGGGGAAATTGAAGTTGGAGAGCAGAAAAAACTTCTTTGCAGAGAGAGTGCTGAGGGATTGGAATGGGCTGCCCAGAGAGGGGGTGGATTCCCCATCCCTGGAGGTTTTTCAGCTGAGCTTGGCCGTGGCACTGAGTGCCATGATCTGGTGACGGGACTGGAGTTGGCCCAAGGGTTGGACTTGATGATCTCAGAGCGCTTTTCCAACCCAATCCATTCAGTGATTCTATGACCCCAGAAAAGCACTAACTGGAAAATCAACCACTATGTAGGACACCACGTTACCCACAGAGATGGCAAAGAGGAAGGAAGAACCATAATTATTGCATTCCCGGCTCCAGTTTCATAAAAAACAGAGGCACAAGAACCTGTCCCACCCTCAGAAAACCAACAGAACCCAATTTTGCAATTCCCCTTGGGCTCACCATGGGACACACAGAGCAAATGCCACTCCAAGCTCTCCTCATATTCCATGGAGATGCCTCGATGCATAGCAGGAAATTGTGCTAAAAAGTCATAAAGGTTCTGTAATTCATTATGTTGTCATTATCGTTTGTAATCTTCCTGTAATTAGGTATCAGTGGGTTTCCTTGGAGAACTGTGATTGAGCCTCCAGTTGCTGAGGATTCTCACAGCATATGCCAAGACTGGAGCTCTGGCTGGGTCGTGCTTCTCAAGAGTATATTTAATATATGTTGGGGTTTAATATGTGCAAGCCAGTCTGGCAGGGGCTGTGTGCTCATTACTGCATGTGGGCTTAATGTCTGGCAGGGCTGTGCTTATTAAAACCCACTTGGATCCCCTCATGGCAGAAAATAGATTAAGCAACCAGTGCAGTTCCTGGGCAGGAGGGAGTTCAGAGCTACAGCCATGCAGGAATGCAGAGCTTTGAGTCTCCTGCTCAAGGAAATGACCTCTGACTCTGATTAATGCAGGAATAAATCAGGGCTGTTGTTCCCTGGAAAAATCACAGAATAGCCTGAGTTGGAAGAGATCCACAGGGATCATCCGGTCCAACATCCCAACTATCCCACCCTGTGCCCCAGAGCATCATCCAAACCCTCCTGGAGCTCTGGCAGCCTCGGGGCTGTGCCCACTGCCCAGGGGAGCCTGGTCAGTGCCCACCACCCTCTGGGGGAAGAACCTCATCCTGAGATCCAACCAAACCCTCTCCTGGATGAACAGTCACTTCAATCAGCAGATAATTCCATCATGATACAGCCCAAGTGGGTTGTATATATAAATATATATATTATATCCTGCCTTCTGTGTATGTATTTTCCTATTTCACACTGACCACAGTGCTGGGAATCTCTCTGTCCCCTCTCAGGTCCAAACACTGTCACCTCTGAACAGGCATCACCACCACTCTGGGCACAGCTGCTGCACAAGGATTGTCCACTCACAGCTCTGGCAGCTCCAACAGCCTCCAGAGGAGCAAACAAAGGTTTTTAGAGCAGAAATTTAAGAAAATCCACGCTGGTTTGGACTGTTCTCACAGCAATGGCAATGGTTTATCTGTCACCATTTTAAAAACTGACAAAAATACAGGCAAAAGTGCTCAGTGAGTATTTTCAAGCAGTGATTTACAGGGAGAAGTGTCTTTTCACAGAGGAACACGCCAGGAAAACCCCAGTGCAGTCAGCACCTTCCCTCAATGAAAAGCAAACAATGGATGTCTTATCTCTCTCCTTTTTTGTGCAAGCAAAGCCATTAACTGGCAGAACTGAAATGAATGGGGAAAGCAAGACATTTTTTTTCCCCCCATGTTGCAGCAAGACATGTTGAAATAATTAACAGTACTGAGAGGTCTAATTACCTGAATATTTATATTTACTCATTCACACTGACATCATTCTTCCCTTTCCAGTCACACCCTTTGTCTAGTCCATCTCCACAGCAGAGTTTCCCAAAGTGTCCTAAACTCCCTGTCTTATCTTCTCTTTCAGACCGTCGTGATAAAGTTTCAAAAATAACTTTAAAACATCTTTTAAAATTCCACCAAAAGGAAGAGATACATCTCATTACCCACGATTGGTACTGACAAAAATAACCCATATCACAGGCCTTCTATCTCCCATCTCTGCTGCCTGATCCTGAGCCACTGAAGGCAAAAAAAGGAGTGGGATAAAATGGAAATATCAGACTCCTACTCATGGAATGAAAGTTCTCTGATAAGGGTCCCATAAGGTATCCACAGCAGACAGAAATTCAGAAGACTCCAAATCTCTGAATTTGAAACATGTTGAACCATTTGCATTACTTACTAATTTCTTTTTGTCATGGAACTTTGTTAAATTGCAAATACTGCAGTTAAACTTTAAAAGTCACCTGGACTTGGGTGCTGAAATTCAGCAATATCCCCCATGATTCTGAAAGCTGATTTTTTGTTTTATTGGATCAAAAAGCAAAAACCTAAAGAGACTTTTAAACAAAAACACCCTCACAAAAACAAACCTGTGTTTTCATCAGTCACATCTTGATACCTTGGCACAGCAAATCTTTAAGGATAAAGGGGGGAAAAGGAGCAAAACTGGCAGTGTAAAGATATGACAGCGAATTCCAAGACTTTTTTTCATATATTCCCATGGGTCAGGAGCAGATATTGGGAACAAAAGAGGAGAGCTGAAGAAATATGGGTTAAATATGATGCTTGACTCCCAAGTGAAGCTGAGCTCCCTACAAGGTGCAGAGGGCTCAGAGTGTTTATGAACAGAAGTCTGAGCTCCCTTGAGTTTCCTGTCATTAGACAAAATATCTGCTTTTTTCCTGTCTCACTCTTATCTTTCTACCTCTGAGGAAGCTGCATCTTGGTGAGTGAGCTACAATTTCATGATGCTCACAGCTTTTAAATGCTCCTGGAATTCCTGAAGAGACACCTGACAAATTGTGCTCTGTCCACTGGGGGCTTCTTGGAAGGGAAAGGTTATAAATGTTAAAAATACTGTTACAACACCCACAGTTGCAACTTTTGATTGGCTATTTGGTGACATTTCTTTTAGAGTCAAATCATCTTTCATTCTTCTGTAGTTCAGCATTTAAACAACATAAGGATCAGCATCTTATATGTAATTAATGGTAAACAAGCAATGCATACACACGCTATGATAGGATGGTTTGATATGGAAGGACCTTAAAGCTCACCCAGTGCCACCCCCGTCATGGGCAGGGACACCTCCCACCAGCCCAGGGTGCTCCAAGCCCTGTCCAACCCAGCCTGGGACACTCCCAGGGCTGGGGCAGCCACAGCTTCTCTGGGCACCTGTGCCAGGGCCTGCCCACCCTCCCAGGGCAAGATTTCAGCCCTCAGACATCCCAGACTATTCTGAGTTGGAAGGGATCCACAAGGATCATCGAGTCCAACTCTTCAGTCAGTGGCCCACACAGGGGATTGAACCCATGACCTTGGCATTATTACAACCAAGTTTGAACCAACTGAGCTGATCTCAGACCTTGCAGGCTCTGGGACGATAATCCTGCTCCAATGGGGAATGTGCTCAAACCCTCCTGGAACACGTGAGGCTCCTTTGCTCTGTAAGAGAGAGATCTTGGGGATTTGATATCAAGAAATCAATAGAGCTGATAAAGCAAACTGAAAGGGTAAACATATTTTTTTTTTGCCTTTGTATTCATTCTTTGTGTTGACACATCAGAGCCATTTTTTCAGGACTGAAATGCCAGCAGACAGGGGGTTGTCTGAGTTCACTGGGCACCACTGTAGAGAGAGAAAATTCCCTCTGTGTGAGGAAAAACCAACCCCAAGCAGATCCCACCAGCTCTATTAAGCACTGCCCATCATCAGCCAGACAAGATGGGCCAATCCTCCCTCCCAAGGTACTTCTGGGAGCTGCCTCTGCGAAAGAACTTTGCCTTTGGCACTCACACAAAGGATTCCCACTCAAGTTCTGCATCCCAACACAGGTGCAGTCACAGTGGTTCTTCTCAGAGGCCACCACTTCATCCAGAGGAGAGGACCATGAAGCACAGGAGGTACCAGCAACGCTGGAGGTGAGACAAGGACATGGCAGGTGAGTGCCAAGCACCAGAACAGGCAGCATTTCCCTTCCGAGCACTAAATCAAAAAGTTCCCAAGACTCTGATACCAAAAAGTGGGCCCTTTGCTCTTCCCAACAAACTCCAGGTCAGACCCCTCTTAATGTATTGGGTGAAAGGAGGAACAAACCCTGTTTGAAGTTCACGAGGAGGGTGAACATCATGTTTTCTTCTCACTTTTCAGTGACCTGCTGGTTTCTGTCATGGAGTAACTGGAACTGCCCACAAGAAACCATCAGCCCTGTAATTTGGGGTCAAGCCTTTTATAATACCCAAAATAATTTTGCAATATTAGAGGACTGCTCATATCACACTCCTCCCTCCAGTATCTTAGACATGTTCATTTTCTATAACCCATGGAGGGTGGCACCAAACAGGTTTTTCCAGCAAAAAAAAAAATCCCAGCAGTTGCTTCCCTTCCTCAGATCACCCTGTTTGAAGTCAAATTTGTCATTGACTCCTGCATTGATTTTCCCTAAATAACAAAGTGGACATGACGATTGTTTCCATGTGCTGACTGTCAGTCAGACCTCACATCCCTCATAAAAATTGTGGTGGGGAAAACTGTTCCTCCTGTTTTCATGGAAATTATACACTTTTGGGATTGCCCAGCACTTTATAATTATAATAATATTTATAATGAATGCTATACTTTTATTTTTTGGGAACTCACATTCTTTTCAACAGCACACCTGAAAGAAGAAATCTGAATTCTTGTTTAGTGTAAAGGCATAAAAAGCTCTAAATTACATTGGGAGCATCTTATACCTCTAGTTCTGCATGAGCTTCATTTTCTTAATTGAAACTTCTTTTTACCCAACCCAGGAAAAATAACAAATGTCAAGAAAATTTTTTTACCCTGAGTTTTTTCAGCAGCCAGGCCCCTTCATTCAGGGAGCACTTTAGTTTAATCCAAATTGCTCCTGATATAAACCCAAGTCCTCTAATGAGATAATGAGATGTCCCACTAAGCATTGCTGTGCCCCTGAGGAATCTCATTAAAGTTGGGAAATTGCACCATTATTAACCATTTTTTTTCTTTTTCCCTGTGAATATATTGAATTATTTAACATCACCTATAGCAAACAGAGTAATATCCACGATGATTTGACTAAATATTTCACCCCATTTTCTGACTGTCCCAGTTTTGCAACGGCTGGGACAGGAGCAAAGAACCCACCAGGGCCCTGTGGAGCTGCAGAAATTGCTTTGACACCTTTTCAAGGACATTTTAACAACACTTGGAGAACAGACTTTTACCTCCACCACTCTTAAATTATCAGTCACTAATTCCTCTCATGGTTTGCACAAGAGAGTGGTGGATTATCAGATTAATTCATTGATATGTTGGACATTGTTCCTCCAGCTCCTGACTCAAGAAAATACAGAAGTGATGCATGAACATGAATGTTAATATTTTGATTTTTAAGACTGAACAGGAAAGATAAGAAATGAGGAAGCCAAAAGTGTTCTATAGATTTCACTGTCCTAGAAATTTCAGATCATCACACCTTGAAATAAAAGAATCAAAGGCTATACCTGCACAAGAGTAACATTCTACTTCAGCTATAAATAAACTCAGTAGGGATAAAAATAGGCCAGGATGGAGATCCCAACATTCATTCCAAGGGCTCAGCTTGAACCAGTCAATACAATTTCCCATTCTCACAAAATCAAGTTAAAAAGTGATGCTTCTAAAGTCTCTGTGTAGAATCCTGTGCTCCCTTGCATTTCCTTCTGGTGGAAAATGTTATGGCCGAGACTGGTTTTTCTTACTGTAAAATTCACTCTCACTGGTTTTGTCTTAAAATAAGTGATTCAAGTCTCCCTTTTTTTTTTTACCTCAACTACAACAACCAGGAACAAATTCTGTCTAATTGGAACAGAACTGCATTTCATTTGTGACTGTCTTGTGACATTTCTGAAAAGTTAATTTGAACCCAGAAAGCCAATTTACATGGATAAATCCCTGGCAATATCCTGCTCTACTGGATTTTTTTTTTAATTTTTTTCCCTAGCAAAGCATGTTAAAAACTGTCAAAAATTCAATTATTAAAAGTGTGGTTTAAGCCTTAACTCCCTTGGCTTTATACAAATGTGTCAGACAAAGAAAATGGACAGGAAAAAAGAGAGATCCTTGGTTAGATCCAGGTTCTTAATCAGAATCCCAGACTGGTTTGGATTGGAAGGGACCTCAAAGCCCATCCAGTTCCACCCCAGCCATGGGCAGGGACACCTCCCACCAGCCCAGGGTGCTCCAAGCCCTGTCCAACCTGGCCTGGGACGCTCCCAGGGCTGGGGCAGCCACAGCTTCTCCGGGCACCTGTGCCAGGGCCTGCCCACCTTCCAGGGTATCTGATATGGACAAAATTTTCTAGAGTGGAAACTGCAGAATAAATGTAAAACATCCCTCTGATGTACGATCAGCTCCACGTGCCTTGGAGAAACCTCATGGGGTCAGAGCACGTTTGGAATGTGCCCTAAATTTCACACAAAGGATCAAAACTTGTTCCTTTTTGTTATGCTTAAAATTAAGGCCATCTCTGTCAGTGGCCATGAGTTGGGAGGCAACAGGAGCTGGAGTTGGGAGGCAACAGGAGCTGGAGTTGGGAGGCAACAGGAGCTGGAGTTGGGAGGCAACAGGAGCTGGAGTTGGGGGACAGGAGTTCAAGGGGATTTTACCCTGTTATCCTGAGAAGACCTGCAGGGCAGATGTTGTACTTGCAAGAACTTGCCTTGTTATCCCCCTCCAAACCTGCAGTGTTGACATGCAAGCAGATGGCTGGCAGGCAGAGGGAAAGCACTTAATACTTGGAAAAAAAACCACAGAGGTTTTGGTTTGGTTTTGTTGGGGTTTTTTTTTGTTTGTTTGTTTTTCCCCAGTGCCAGTGTATACAATTCCCTGGCAGATGTCCCTGCCTGGGAAGGGGAGCAGATCCTGGAGGGGTCACAGAGTTGGCACTGAGAAGGCCTGACTGAACACTCAGCCTTTCTCACGACACTTGCACCCTTCTCACCTTCTTGGAGTTAATCTTTGGATATATTTCCACTTGTTTGTCTAGTTTGGAACTCTCACTGACTATTCCCTAATTAGATACTTTTTGAGCCTCTCTGTAGCTGCTCTTTGCTGACAAGGAGGATGCTGTGCCTTGAACAGTGAGAGCCTTTGACCATCTTGACCTTCCCTTCTTGAACGTCCAACACATTGTTTGTTGTTTAATGAATTAGTTCAGCCCCACAAGAGTTCACAGAAGAGTTTCCAGTACTTGAAGTGGGTTAAAAAGGAAGGAGAGTGACTTTTGACATGGGCAGGTTGTGATAGACCAGGGGGAATGGTTTTAAACTAAAAGAAGTGAGTATTGGGTGAAGTATTGGGAAGAAATCCTGCCCTGGGAGGGTGGGCAGGCCCTGGCACAGGTGCCCAGAGAAGCTGTGGCTGCCCCAGCCCTGGGAGTGTCCCAGGCCAGGTTGGACAGGGCTTGGGGCACCCTGGGCGGGTGGGAGGTGTCCCTGCCCAGGGCAGGGGGTGGGATGAGGCGGTTTAAGGTCCCCTCCAACCCAAACCCTTCTGTGATTTCTATGATTTATCTTTCATCATTTAGGACTGGACATTGTCCACCCTTGCAGAGGACCAATAATTAAGCCATTTCTGGTTGTTTTGAGTAGCTGTAGGAGTAGACATCTCCTAAAGAGGTAACAAAATCCTCTCTTCAGCTTGGTCTAAATTAATTCACTGTTGTACTAAACACTTTACCTTCTTTGAGATAAATTACAGTCCCTCCATCTTAACTTCTCATTAATTTCCACTTCATGATTACCAAAAATGAAAATAACACTGAGCATTTGGCTGCTGAGCACATTCTAGAACGAGGGCACAGTAATTGTTTGTAAGTCCATGGAATTTAATTAAACTGGGTTTAAATGCCTTACAAACTGATGACTGAAAATCAGCTAAATAAAATGTTTACAAATGGGCACATAAATCTGCATTCCTGGGTAGGACCCAGGCTGTTTGCAGGGCTGGGCTCATCTGTTTGCAAAGGCAGCATCCAGGACAGAATGGCTCTGATAATTACATTTGGCTTAATAAACAGAAAGAGGAAAGATGCTTATTTTTAATTATGTTAATGCTTTCTCTTTTTTGCTGCATCTCAATAATTTGGTGCACAGAGAGAGGCTTGGATTTTGTATTTCAGGGAAATGTGAAACCCCTCAACCTTCGGCACCGAAACCCCTCAACCTTCGGCACCGAAACCCCTCAACCTTCAGCACCGAAACCCCTCAACCTTCAGCACTGAAACCCCTCAACCTTCAGCACTGAAGCACCTCAACCTTCAGCACTGAAGCACCTCAACCTTCAGGACCGAAACGCCTCAACCTTCAGGACCGAAACCCCTCAACCTTCAGGACCGAAACCCCTCAACCTTCAGCACTGAAACCCCTCAACCTTCAGCACTGAAGCACCTCAATCTTCAGCACTGAAGCACCTCAACCTTCAGCACTGAAGCACCTCAACCTTCAGGACCGAAACGCCTCAACCTTCAGGACCGAAACCCCTCAACCTTCAGGACCGAAACCCCTCAACCTTCAGCACTGAAACCCCTCAACCTTCAGCACTGAAGCACCTCAACCTTCAGCACTGAAGCACCTCAACCTTCAGGACCGAAACCCCTCAACCTTCAGGACCGAAACCCCTCAACCTTCAGCACCGAAACCCCTCAACCTTCAGCATTGAAGCACCTCAACCTTCAGCATTGAAGCACCTCAACCTTCAGCACCGAAGCACCTCAACCTTCAGCACCGAAGCACCTCAACCTTCAGGCTTGAAACGCCTCAACCCTCAGCACTGAAACGCCTCAACCTTCAGCACTGAAATGCCTCAACACTCAGGATGGAAACCGCTCAACCCTCAGCATGGAAACACCTCAACCTTCAGCACCGAAGCGCCTCAACCCTCAGCACCGAAACCCCTCAACCTTCAGGGTCAAAACACCTCAACCTTCAGCGCTGAAACCCCTCAACACTCAGGATGGAAACTCCTCAACCTTCAGGACTGAAACACCTTGAACTTCTGCCTCTCAAACCCAACTCCTTTTGCCTCTCCACCCATGACCCCTTACAGAGATGTCCTTAATTTTAAGGACAATTGTTTTGATTATAACAGTTTCTGGATGATGGTGTTCCAGCAGTGGATTGATTTGAAGCTGCTCTGCAAGTTGTGTTGAAATATTTACAAGCCTGGATGGATCCTGAAGGTGGATGTTCAGAAGAACAACAGCCAAGTTTGAAGGACAGAGAAGTGAATGTAGGAATGTAACAGCTCCTTTTCTAAAGGGTCTGGATGGAAAACCCAGACTGGGGAAGCCAAAAGAGAACCCCCAGATGGAGCAAATTGCTGTGCAAGCAGAGGGTAGGAGTGGTAGAGCAATCTTTTCTTTGCAGAAAAGTCAGCAGAGAGATCTCTCAGGCAAAGTGTGATAAGGAATTCTGTTGTTCCATGAACAGCACAGGCTTCAGAGAGAGAGGAGAAACGTCAGTGGAAGAGCAGATAAGGGTAAAGACTGAAACAAAGCTGAAAATCTAAAGGAAACCATTGTCTATTCCAGACTTAACCATGCAGGGAATCATAAAATACAACTTAGTTTTAATCACCTCAACATTACAAACTAAATCTGTGGAGTTGGAGTTTTAAAATAAAGATAGTTCAAAAAGTAACATTGATTAAACTTCTCAGTCTTTCTAAATAACTGGGCATGAAGTCACCCAAAACCAGCCACCTTGTCTCTCCCAACATGTCACATCCTGGTGACTCCTGGGGCCAAAATTTTATGGCAACAATTTCCACCCTAAACTTCCTGGTCAGTGCTTCATATCTCCATAAATACAATTCCACTTGAACCAGCACAGCTGAGATGGTCTCTGCTGGCAGGTCAGGAGTTTGCTCTGAGGGCTCCGGTTTTGCAGGTACTTCCTTGGGGCTCTGCAGGTGCCACAGCTGGTGGGCACACCCAGAATCTGCTGGGCACACCCAGAATCTGCTGGGCATGCAAAGTGAAGTGCTCAGTTTATGCGGCCATAAAAATTTCTTAAATATTATCATTTAAAGTTTTATACTGAACTGGTTTTCACAAGAAAAACCTGTTTAATAGGAGGGTAATAACCTGTCGGCATCCTTATCCACTGGATATATTCTAATTGTTTAATTTCACTACTTTGATGATCAGAATTGTATCATAAGGTCCTATTTTGGTAAGATTATGCACCAACTACTGTAACACTTATTTTCTGTTAAGGTTTCCATGATGAAACAGTACTAATATATTCATATTAACCAGAGATCTTACAGTAAATCCTGGGAGACTTTTCATGCATCCATCAAAGCCAATGGAAAACAAGAAATACAGATATAAAAGCAATGCTGAGACAGCTCTTCAAGCTACAACTCATTTGTGTCTGCCTTTGATTTGAGAAGGTTTGGTGACATCCATTCCAGACTGGGATGTCATGGAGACAACCAGGCAGCAAAGGGAGAGCCAGACTGGGTCAGTGGGTACTGAAAAACAGAGCTGGGAGTTGGCAGCAATAATGCAACACTGAAAGAACAGTGCCCTGAAAAAGGATATAAATACAGGATGGAATAAAAAGTCAAATGGTATCTCTGTGACTGGGAGCAATTTGGGCCACTCCAGACACAAAAGGACAAATCTCCTTGTCAGAATGAGAAGCTGCAGAAGGCAAACATATTATAGACTTAACACTCAAAAAAAAAATAAAATACAACTAAGGAAATGCATCAACCTCATTGCCCACAGCAGCAAATGAAGCCCAGAGTAATCTAAAGTCCAAGAACAGACGTGGCAATATTGAGCTGGGAACAGCATGTAACTTAAAGACAGTATTGGAGAGGGCTGGCAGATCCTTCAACAAAATAAAGTTCATCTCCAAAGATGACATGTACTTCTAGGTTTTATTTTTTTCCTTTTTCATGGCTGCACAGCTGGGAGCAAACTCCCCAACAGCTCTGTCAGAGAAGCTCTTGTGCAGCTCTTTGTACACAGAAAACCAAAGTGATGTTACATTATTCACTGAGAGAGACACTGAAGAGCCACAGGACTCCTGAGCTCGCTGTGCCACTGCCAGACTCCCCTCCTGCACACAAGAAATGGAAAGGCTGCCTAGACTAGAGCTCATTCCCTGGGTTTTCCAAGGAAAACCATCTCCTGGAGCAGGCCTGAGGACCTCAGGCTGGGCTCAGCTGCCTCCAAGAGTGATCTGAGCTGGCAATAAATCATCAGGGGGCCAGGGAAGAAGGGCTGAGAAAGTGAGGAGAGGGCTGAGAGGAGAGAGAGAGAGAGGGCTGAGAGGAGAGAGAGAGAGGGCTGAGAAAGTGAGGAGAGGGCTGAGCAACGTCCCTCCAAGGCCAAACTCCCCACAAGAGGTTGTGTCTTATTTTCACTGATGTAGCTCAGATGTTCAGCTTAAAATAAAACATGAAATCTGTGAGGAAACAGGGAGCTGGAGCTAAATCCGGGGGTTTTTCTTTCCTTAATGGAGCAAACCATCCCAAAATATGGTAAAATTCATCCCTAAATAATGCCCCTGGAGATGGAGCCAGCAGGGTGCTAAGGCAGTGCTGTCCCTTCCTCCAATTCATCTCCTGGCTAATATTTTATAAAGAGCAACAACACTGGCAAAGGGATAAAAAAGAACCTTCCAATCCACGACAGAGGCAGGACTGGAAAAGCAACAAGCTACAAAAATGACTCTGGGGAAGTGCAATAATCAAGATAAACCCCAAATCCAATCCCAGCACACCATGGTGAGTACAAGCAGAGCCTGCTGCTGCCTCCTCTGTGCTGGGGAGCATCAAACAAAAGGAGGAGAAAGCCTCTCTCCAGTAACAACACTAAAGCCAGATAAAAGCTGCTGGGCTGTCTTTAATCCCATTGAGTCATTTTTCCCACTCCTGGATGGCAGTTTTCCCCCCTGGAGGCAGTTAATTCTCACCCAGCAACTATAAATACATGGCATACACACAGCAGTGGCAAGCACAGATAAATTAGTGTCAGGGGCTCTCCTGCCCCACTGGCAGCTCCATCTCTCATGATTTAGATGCATTTCCCAGCTGTGTCTCCTCATCCCTCATTTGCTGTTGGTGCATTAAACAGCTCTCGTGGTGTTTCCCATCAACTCCCTCCCTCGTGTCCCCACAACACTCAGGGGATGGTTTTGCTCTGCCTGAAGATGATAATTCTCCCTCTTCTGGTAAGGACTCTGCTTTTCTGTGCTTAGCACTCTGCTCCAGACCTCCCAGGCAACACAAACTCGCTGCTTAAACAGGGAGAAAAAAATAGAAATAAAAAATAATGAAATTAAACAGCAGAAATATATCCTAAGAAGCATAAATAAATTTAAAAAAAAAGCATAAATGCATCCCAAGAAGAATAAATAAAAATAAAAATAAAAAAAGGCATAAATGAAACCCAAGAAGCAGGACTGGATGAGCTGAGAGCGCCACTGGCAGCAGAGAGGGACAAAGAATGGAGCTGATTTGAACAGGAGCATTCAGGAGGAAGCATTGCTGGCACTCACAGGCCTGACAGCAAAAACCTTCCCAATTCAGTTTCCAAAGAAAGGCAAGAGCACTGAGCACAATCGGAAGGGCCAGAGCATTTTAAGAGCATGAAACGTCCACAGAGGAGCTGGAGAGAGACCTGGGACAAGGGATGGAGGGACAGGACACAGGGAATGGCTTCCCACGGCCACAGGGAAGGGTTAGGTGGGATTTGGGAAGGAATTCTTGGCTGTGAGGGTGGGCAGGCCCTGGCACAGGTGCCCAGAGAATCTTAGAATGGGTTGGAAAAGACCTCTGAGATCATCAAGTCCAACCCTTGGGCCAACTCCAGTCCCTTTACCAGATCATGGCACTCAGTGCCACGGCCAAGCTCAGCTGAAAAACCTCCAGGCATGGGGAATCCACCCCCTCTCTGGGCAGCCCATTCCAATCCCTCAGCACTCTCTCTGCAAAGAAGTTTTTTCTGCTCTCCAACTTCAATTTGCCCTGGCAGAGCTTGAGCCCCCCGTGCCCCCTTGTCCTATTGCTGAGTGCCTGGGAAGCTGTGGCTGTCCCAGCCCTGGGACTGTCCAAGGCCAGGTTGGATCAAAGAAGCAACCTGGGCTATGAAAGGTGTCCCTTCCCATGTCAGGGAATAGAATGAGAGGAGCTTTAATTTCCCTTCCAACCCAAACCATTCTGGGATTTTATGATTATCAGAGTAAAGCCAGAACTGCTTTTAAAGCCACATCGAGGCACTTCAGGTTGAGCTCTACCCTCTGTCTCCTGCCTGAGCTCTCTGGCAACACTCTGTCCCCTACAACCTCCTGCCCATTTCCACTCCAGAGGCAGAATCTCCCAATTCCTTCACTAAAAAGCAAGGAATGAAATGTGTTATCACCCATGTACCAAAAGGGTATTTTTAGACACCCCACAGAGACATCCAGAGCTCCAAGTTGTCACCAGAACTTGAGTGGGTTGATGTTTCTCCCAGAATACAGAGCTCAAAGCTGGGGAAAGCTTTCACTCAATCAAGCAGTTTGAGGAAGAGGGATAAAATGAAATATTTCTCTTCTTGGAATGTCAAAATATTTTGTTTCAGTCAAGCACTGAACAGAATATCCAATTCAACAGAACTGGATAAACCTGGAAGTTTAATCAGTGCTTTTAAAACTTCCTCATTTTCAAATTCTTGCCCTTGAGTTTGGAAAAAAACACAAAAATTGCTGGAGTTTCTCATGGTCTAGAAATGTCTGTTAAAAAGCTTTTCTTAAGAAAATACGTATCAAAAGACTTGATTTCCAAGATTTCCCAGTGCTGGGGAGTCAAGGCCGGCAAATCTCTCCCTTGTTAAAGACCTTCCCAGAAAGTGCTGAGTTTGAGACACAGAAAATAAAGACAAGGGAAACTTGAGCCTCACTCCAAAGTCCTTTTTCTGACAAGAGGATGACAAATACAAACCTTGAGATTGTAAAACTATACCAGTTTAAGCCAGTTTTCACATTACCTTTCTATTATTTCCTACTAAGAAAAATATTAGTATACACTCAAATCCTGTGTAAGTGATTGGTAAGAGATTCCCAAAGTGACAATTCCCTAAAATTTCTAATCACATCAGAAATTAAACAAGAAAAAAGAAAATTTCCATCTTTCCCCTGAGAAAAATTCCTGTGTAATCAATGGAAAATTGCAGCCATTCTATGGATATTCTTGAATGGCTTTGCACAACTGAAGGAAGTTTTTATCCCATGTTATAAAATATAGACCAGCAACATTCCTGAGGGAATGATCCAAGCTTTTCGATCTCCTTTGGAGAAAAAAAATGACATTTTTGATGATTCACAGAAGTTAAAATCTTTCAGGGATGAACCACAATGTATAAAGTGAGCCCTCCTAAAGAGCTTCATGGTCTGACAAATGGAATGTTTGTGGAAATACCCATTTGATGGGAATAGGTAGGGCAAGACAGAATGTTTATTCTGAATGAGAAGGTGATTTTATCTATTCTTGATTCTCAATAAGAAGGTGATTTTATCTATTCCTGTATCAAACCAGAAGAAAAAGGAATTATTTGTGAGGGTTTAGTCAAATATAAGTGTATGTCAAAAT
Organism: Sakesphorus luctuosus; assembly: GCA_013396695.1. Classification (NCBI taxonomy): domain Eukaryota; kingdom Metazoa; phylum Chordata; class Aves; order Passeriformes; family Thamnophilidae; genus Sakesphorus; species Sakesphorus luctuosus. The sequence goes on along the minus strand of VWZD01002046.1, from coordinate 316,224 downwards.
GTCTCCTCAGGCAACAGGTGAGAAACATGGATAATCATTCATGGAATCACAGAATGGATTGGGTTGGAAAAGACCTCCGAGATCATCGAGTCCAACCCTTGGGCCAACTCCAGTCCCTTTACCACATCATGGCACTCAGTGCCACGGCCAAGCTCAGCTGAAAAACCTCCAGGGATGGGGAATCCACCCCCTCTCTGGGCAGCCCATTCCAATCCCTCAGCACTCTCTCTGCAAAGAAGTTTTCTCTGCTCTCCAACTTCAATTTCCCCTGGCAGAGCTTGAGCCCCCCGTGCCCCCTTGTCCTATTGCTGAGTGCCTGGGAGAAGAGACCAACCCCCAGCTGGCCACAACTTCCCTGATGTGGCACTTCCAGACAGTGCTGAGGTCACCTCTCAGCCTCCTCTTCTCCAGCACAAACACCCCCAGCTCCCTCAGCCTCTCCCCACAGCACTTGTGCTCCACTCCCTTCTCCAGCCTCGTTGCTCTTCTCTGGCCCCGCTCCAGCCCCTCAATCTCTTGCCTCAACTCAGGGGCCCAGAACTCAACACAACACTCAAGGTGTGGCCTCCCCAAGGCAGAGGCCAGGGGAAGGCTCACTGCCCTGGGCCTGCTGGCCACGCTACTTTGGATCCAGGCCAGGAGCCCATTGGCCTTCTTGGCCACCTGGCCACACTCTTGGCTCCTCTTGAGCTTCCTGTCCCTCAGTCCCCCCAGGTCCCTTTCTGCCTGGCTGCTCTCCAGCCACTCTGTGCCCAGCCTGGAGCTCAGTTTTCCTGAGGAACTCTGTGTTTCAGGCCCTCCCTGCAAACAGGAACTTTGCTGCTCTTCCACAAAAATCAAGAAAGAAAAACACAAGTTGCTCTGGGAGGGTGGGCAGGCCCTGGCACAGGTGCCCAGAGAAGCTGTGGCTGCCCCAGCCCTGGGAGTGGTCCCAGGCCAGGTTGGACAGGGCTTGGAGCACCCTGGGCTGGTGGGAGGTGTCCCTGCCCACATCACAATTGTGAAGCCCTTTCAACCCAAATCATTCCACAATCTCCAAACATGGATCTGCCATGAAGATTCATCACTGGGAGGAAAATCCTCTCCATGCCAGCCAAACCCACCCCACTCCCACAGCACAGTCAAACCAGAGGGGGAGACCTTTCTCATCATTATTTTATATCCAAACATAGTGCAAAGACTCTATTATAAAGACAGTCTGCAGCTACATGTTTTATTCATCCTCAAAAACATCATCAGTGTCTTGAAAGTATTTATTTTCACCCTCTGTGTTTCTGAAACTGAGGAAAATATAAAGCTGACAAGGGCAAGGTCACCAGGCAGTTCAGCTCTGCAAAGTTCTAAAATGTGCCTAAAACCAGGATGTACAAATTGCAGAGACTCCCTTTTGAGTTGCAGTAGCTGCTTCTCCCTGACAATCCTTAATTTAAATATTTTTATATTATAATTTCTACGGGGTTTGGAAAAGAAGAAAATAAAAAAGAGAAGCCTGTTGCCTTCATGGTGTATTTTAAGTGTCTTCCTGCCCTCGAGCTCCTCTTTCAAGGTGATCATTAAGCACTTCTATAAAACCAACATGCACTTTATCATTATAGGGAAGCAGTTAATAAGTTGCATAAAGTTAACAGCGTTTTCCTCGATTTTCCAGCTGAATTCAAACCTGCTCTGCAGTGATTTGCAGCCCAGCAGATGATTTCTAGCAGATGCCTCTTTCAGCAGATATTATGAGCTTTGAGACCAGGCATAAACTCTGAGAAGGTCAGAGAAGGATAAGAACTGACAGTAAGAGGCTCAGGCAAATGAAGGTAAATACATCAAACAATCTGTTTAACACAAGCACCACATGAGTCAGTGGTGGCTCCTCTTCTCTGCAGACAAAGTTAATTCTGCCCAGAAAAAATACCCAGCCTGGAAACTCAAGGGCAGCCAATTTTTGTTGAGATGAAAGAACAGGGAAAGGAGAAAAAATAAGGCAAAAAAAAGCAACAACAGTGAATTTGGCAACACGCAGAGCATTCCCACACCCACCACCCTCAGCCCTGGAATCCCAGGGATTCTGCCCATCAACCAGTCACATCTGGAGGAAGAACTCCAGCAATTCTCCATTAAGTTTAGCAGGACATAAATAACCCCATTTCCAAGCCCCAGCTCTCTGCTGAGTCTTTGCTACCACAGGGACCAGGACTCAAATGTCTCCTGCTTGTAGTTCTGCAGAGAAACCCAAAAAGGCTTCTCTTTCTCTTCAGCTATTCCAAACTTGAGCTGTTTCCATAAAGGCCAGAACTGCCAGTGGGAAACTCTGAGTTACAGCTGAAGGCAAAGGCACAGTGTGAACATCTCAGGCTGGTCCAGGAGCTCAGGAGACTCCACTGAGCTTCTTTCTGGACACTGCCTGTCCCTGTCAATGAGACCAGTGGCACATTCTCCTGTAAGACCAATCAATTTTCATTGAGAAACCCATCCCAGATGTGATGCCACTACAGAATTCCACAGATGTTACTCATCTCATATGATTTCTGTAATATTTGAGGTCTTTAGAGAAGAAACTGCTTATATGGTCATATAATTGTTAAGGGTGGAAAAGATTTTCATGATCAAGGCACTCCCAGGCACTCAGCAATAGGACAAGGGGGCACGGGGGGCTCAAGCTCTGCCAGGGCAAATTGAAGTTGGAGAGCAGAAAAAACTTCTTTGCAGAGAGAGTGCTGAGGGATTGGAATGGGCTGCCCAGAGAGGGGGTGGATTCCCCATCCCTGGAGATTTTTAAACGCAGATTGGATGTGGCACTGAGTGCCATGATCTAGTTAATGGACTGGAGTTGGCCCAAGGGTTGGACTTGATGATCTCGGAGGTCTTTTCCAACCCAATCGATTCTATGATTTGACCAAGTACCACCATACCACTAAACCATGTGGTGAAGTGCCACCTCTGCAGGTATTCTGAGCACTTCCAGGGCTGGTGATCCCACCACAGCTCTGGGCAGCCTCTTCCAATGCTTCACCACTCCTGGAGTGAAGGAATTTTTCCTAACATCTGATCTGAACCTCCCCTGGCACAACTTGAAGCCATTTGTCCCTGTCCCACCACTCGTTGTGTGGGAGAAGAACCCAACTCCCACCTTCTGTACTTGTGCACACTCCAGGAGGGGCTTGAACCTCAGCCCATTGTTGCCATCACCAGGTGTCACTCCTCACCTCTCCTGGCAGCAGCAAAGAACCACAACCTGCACTAGAAATACTTTCAGCCAAGTCAGGAATCAGTTCAGGTCTTGTTTGCTGGGATTTTTTTGCATTTAATCTTCAGTTTGCAGTAACACAATAATTATGGGAAATTCAGATTCCAGCTGGGTACTGGCAAAAGGAGCTTTCATTCCTCCTACATAGATAATCAGCTCAGAAAGACCAGTTTTAAATCCATGTACAGAGTTCAAATTGCAGATGAGTTCCTACGAAAAAAACAATACAAGTCTTATAATAGTCAAACAATCAATTTTTTCCCTATTCCTCAAAAAGTGCTGTCGAGTCCACTATGAAATATGTCACAAAACTTGTATATTATTTGACAAACATGCTGCTCTTCAGTGCCACAAAAATCTGTCTAAGCCCAGGCCAGAGTCCCACCCAAACACAGATTTGTTTGCAGTGAAAACAGAGTCCCACTTGACTTCACTTTGCGAAGTCCAAACTAAACAAACAGAAAAATCTAAATGAAGAGTAACTTCTATTGGCAAAACACTCATATTTATTCCATTGCTAATGCATAAGAAGGGGTTTATTTGCTATATTTGAATTTGATTTCAGAACATTAAAAGCCGAGGGTGCTGAATAATTTAAGCTTTAATGTATTTCCCTGAATGGAACGTGGTCTCATGAGGGGAGAGAAAAGAATCAGTTTACATTGTGCAAATGGACAGTAGTAAAGAAAGATTTCCCTAAACACAACAAGTCAATACAATTTACAATCTCTGGCTTTAGAGGAACTACTATAAATCTGGGGGTTGTATTTTGGCTAATGTGAAACTCTTGTAGCTGAGCCATAATGGGATTCAGTTCTTACACATGAATAATTTGGATCTTGGAAGGAAACAAGAGGCATCAAACATATGGCTGGAGAAAGGGAGGAAGAGTTCAAATAAATCAAAAGTAGAAAAGGATGATAAACTGCTTCTCTGATACCTTGAAAGAAATTCAGAATGCAGAACCAAAGCTCAACAACATCAGCATGGAGAGCAAAACACTGTCATGACTTCAGAGAGGAGGGACACGCTGAATAAGAAATATTCTCCTTGGGGTCTCACCGGATGCAAATTGAAGCCAAAAATTACCCTTGCAAAGGCCTTTTAATCTGAAATTGCACAAATTCTGGCTCCTGTAGCCTTTGGGCAAAACCAGAGGTGCATCAGCTCAAGAGAAGACTTTGAGTTGTGAGAACTAGAGAGAAGATTCAAAGACAAGTCCCTGATTAGCAAGTCCAATGTTTGGAAAGTTGACAGGATGGGGGAGTGAAAGTCCAAAGCATCAGTGAGTCTCTGTTGGAACTTTGAGGGTTCTCAGGTTTCATTTCCCAAATGCCAGAATTCAGGAGAGGGACTTTATTTACCATTTCTAATGTGCAGGACAGTATTTCTCATCCCTTGGTTTGGTTTAGGAGTCAAAGCATTTATATAGATCATTAGTACAGATGATGTGGTTGATGTAAAATGCAAACCAATTAGTTAATTTATGGCTTTTATTTAAGGAAAAATGCAGTCAAGTGTTTGGAGAATGAGTCAAGGGACAGCAGCGGAGCTGTCACAAAAAAACACCTTTCCGGGTCCAAGACACCACTGGGGGCCAAGCAAATGAGGGGCAAGTGGTGAAAGGAGATGCAAAAAGAGCAAAAGCTGACAAGTCCTGGATCAAATCTGCTGAAACTCCCTGCAGGGAATCTGCTGAGAAAGGGCTGCTGCAAATGTCATCTCCCTTATTAGAATAAAATGCTGCTTTATTAAAAGGATCAGAAAAGAGCAGAGAGGCAGGGGGTGTCTCTGGCCACTTCTCCTGGAGATCTGGCACCAAACTAAACAGGGGAGGGGTGGGATGGGCTTTGCATCCAACCAATATCACACATGGACAGGCTGAGTGAGCCAACCAAAGGTCATTCACTCAGAGCCAAGAGGGCAGCACCAAAACCCATCACAGAACAGGTTAAAACACAAGGTTAAAATTAATCAAGCAAGGAAATCTTTACAGAAGTAAAAAGCAGGGATGGCTGAAGGGAATGGGATTTCTCATCAGCTCTGAGGTGACCACATGTGGCTGACCTGCACCATCCTACAAACCCTCAACCCCACAAATGCGTCACTCAGCCACTCCTTGCACAAATTTCTTAAACACAAATACCTTAAAGACCTCAAATCACCAATTTATTACAGTGTAACTTCATTCCAGGAGAAATTCCATCTTACAGGTGCCACTGAAAGCCACAAAGAGAGAGAATAGGGAAGACCAAAAGACTATTTTGAACAGCCAAGTTCCATCCCAAGCATTAGTTACTGAAAATTCAGAATATCCTGAGGTCAAGCAGGAAGAATTCAAAGCCCTTTTCACTCCTGTCACAAGAACTCAGTTTTTCTCCCAGATAACTCAAAAGGACATAAATTCACAGGGGAGGTTCCCTCTCTCATCTCTTTTTTTTTTCTTTCATTTATTTTTAATTCTGTCTTGCAGGTCGCTTTTTGCATTGTTTCTTGAAACATCCATTCTCCTTCAAGTCTAAAAACCATCTGAAAACTTTTCAGCCTTGTGATATACCATTAATGGTCCCTCCAATGGGAAAGGGTGGAAAACTAAAGAGATCTTTTAAATAGATGAAATAAAGGAATGCACAGAGAAGTGACACAAAAGTGTCCCTTGGGGAAAAGCTGTTTGAGAATTCCCATTTTTTTTTTTTTGAGATGTAAGTACTCTTAGGGACCTCCCAATGTTCTTCTGTAAAGAAATCAGGGAATTTTTGCTTTACAGCTTTCATGCATTTGTCTCTCTATATATTTATGTATACATGTCCATACCTTTAAGAGCATTATTTTCTGTTTTCCATCCAAGCACAACATTAAGCCCGTTTTAGGTGCCTCTCCACACTTTCCTGGGGTTCCAACACACCACCCATGCCCCAGAAAAGCTGCTTTTTCTCTCCTCAGGGCTCTCTCCTCTCAGCCTTTCCACTTCTCTCAGTAACTAATAAAAGTTCCAGTGTTATTACAGCTCTGCAGTTCCTGCTGCTCTATGAGCCTGTCTGTCTTCAAGGCTAAAGAAGTTGCAGATTTTTAGTTCTGTTGTTTGCTCTCCCTTCTGCCTTGAGGTGCTTCAAGTGTTTTGTCCCAAGGTGAATGCAGAGCATTTTCTGGCCCCTTCACTTTTCCCACGAAGGACACTCAAGGTAGTTTTACCCCCACAGTATAAATAAGTGCGGGATCTTTACTGTGCTTTTACTTTTGAACTGCTGAGAAACAGAAAACTACCCTGGAGGTACAAGAAACAGCTCCGCAAATTTTTAGCTGTTGAATCAATCCCTTTCTGTGCTTCCTAAAAGCAGCAGCAGCAGCCAAGTGCTCTGCAGCTCTTATTAACACATTTATCTTAAACGCAGAATCACTAAATGGTTTGAGTTAGAAGGGATCTTTGAGATCATTTGTTTAGTTCCACCCCCTGCCACGGACAGGGACACCTTTCATGGTCCCAGGTTGCTCCAGCCTGGCCTTGGACACCTCCAGGGATGGGGCAGCCACAGTTTCTCTGGTCTGTTCCCCCTCCTAGGGAAGGACTCCATCCACAGATCTAACTTAAATTTCCTCTCTTTCAGTGGGAATCTGTTCCCCTTTTTCCTATAAGTACAGTTCCTGAGGAACAATCCTTCTCCAGCTTCCCTGGAGCCCCTCCAGTACTGAGGGTGTTGTGTTGTCTCCACACAACCTTCTCTTCTCCAGGCAAATTATAAATAAAAATTAACAAATAAGATGAATGGAAATAACTCCATGGAACACCACATAAAAGAAGCTTGTGACCCCCTCAAAATGTGTGCTGAATTGTTTTAATCACCCATTTCCAGACAAAATTTTTATTNAACTAAACAGGGGAGGGGTGGGATGGGCTTTGCATCCAACCAATATCACACATGGACAGGCTGAGTGAGCCAACCAAAGGTCATTCACTCAGAGCCAAGAGGGCAGCACCAAAACCCATCACAGAACAGGTTAAAACACAAGGTTAAAATTAATCAAGCAAGGAAATCTTTACAGAAGTAAAAAGCAGGGATGGCTGAAGGGAATGGGATTTCTCATCAGCTCTGAGGTGACCACATGTGGCTGACCTGCACCATCCTACAAACCCTCAACCCCACAAATGCGTCACTCAGCCACTCCTTGCACAAATTTCTTAAACACAAATACCTTAAAGACCTCAAATCACCAATTTATTACAGTGTAACTTCATTCCAGGAGAAATTCCATCTTACAGGTGCCACTGAAAGCCACAAAGAGAGAGAATAGGGAAGACCAAAAGACTATTTTGAACAGCCAAGTTCCATCCCAAGCATTAGTTACTGAAAATTCAGAATATCCTGAGGTCAAGCAGGAAGAATTCAAAGCCCTTTTCACTCCTGTCACAAGAACTCAGTTTTTCTCCCAGATAACTCAAAAGGACATAAATTCACAGGGGAGGTTCCCTCTCTCATCTCTTTTTTTTTTCTTTCATTTATTTTTAATTCTGTCTTGCAGGTCGCTTTTTGCATTGTTTCTTGAAACATCCATTCTCCTTCAAGTCTAAAAACCATCTGAAAACTTTTCAGCCTTGTGATATACCATTAATGGTCCCTCCAATGGGAAAGGGTGGAAAACTAAAGAGATCTTTTAAATAGATGAAATAAAGGAATGCACAGAGAAGTGACACAAAAGTGTCCCTTGGGGAAAAGCTGTTTGAGAATTCCCATTTTTTTTTTTTTGAGATGTAAGTACTCTTAGGGACCTCCCAATGTTCTTCTGTAAAGAAATCAGGGAATTTTTGCTTTACAGCTTTCATGCATTTGTCTCTCTATATATTTATGTATACATGTCCATACCTTTAAGAGCATTATTTTCTGTTTTCCATCCAAGCACAACATTAAGCCCGTTTTAGGTGCCTCTCCACACTTTCCTGGGGTTCCAACACACCACCCATGCCCCAGAAAAGCTGCTTTTTCTCTCCTCAGGGCTCTCTCCTCTCAGCCTTTCCACTTCTCTCAGTAACTAATAAAAGTTCCAGTGTTATTACAGCTCTGCAGTTCCTGCTGCTCTATGAGCCTGTCTGTCTTCAAGGCTAAAGAAGTTGCAGATTTTTAGTTCTGTTGTTTGCTCTCCCTTCTGCCTTGAGGTGCTTCAAGTGTTTTGTCCCAAGGTGAATGCAGAGCATTTTCTGGCCCCTTCACTTTTCCCACGAAGGACACTCAAGGTAGTTTTACCCCCACAGTATAAATAAGTGCGGGATCTTTACTGTGCTTTTACTTTTGAACTGCTGAGAAACAGAAAACTACCCTGGAGGTACAAGAAACAGCTCCGCAAATTTTTAGCTGTTGAATCAATCCCTTTCTGTGCTTCCTAAAAGCAGCAGCAGCAGCCAAGTGCTCTGCAGCTCTTATTAACACATTTATCTTAAACGCAGAATCACTAAATGGTTTGAGTTAGAAGGGATCTTTGAGATCATTTGTTTAGTTCCACCCCCTGCCACGGACAGGGACACCTTTCATGGTCCCAGGTTGCTCCAGCCTGGCCTTGGACACCTCCAGGGATGGGGCAGCCACAGTTTCTCTGGTCTGTTCCCCCTCCTAGGGAAGGACTCCATCCACAGATCTAACTTAAATTTCCTCTCTTTCAGTGGGAATCTGTTCCCCTTTTTCCTATAAGTACAGTTCCTGAGGAACAATCCTTCTCCAGCTTCCCTGGAGCCCCTCCAGTACTGAGGGTGTTGTGTTGTCTCCACACAACCTTCTCTTCTCCAGGCAAATTATAAATAAAAATTAACAAATAAGATGAATGGAAATAACTCCATGGAACACCACATAAAAGAAGCTTGTGACCCCCTCAAAATGTGTGCTGAATTGTTTTAATCACCCATTTCCAGACAAAATTTTTATTTACCCAATTGTTCTGGAAGGGATGATGGTTGTGAATGAGGAAACGGCGTTACTGGAGTTTGGAAAGTTAAATAAAGAAAGTGTAAGAGGAGGTTTAGTGTTATTACATGAACTAAATGAGATCAGCAGGGATAAATTCTCCCTTGGAGGAGAGAGATGTCAGAACACAGAGAAGTGGGGAATGAGGGAAATGGGGTTGAAGGCACCTCAACTCAATCTTTCCTGGGAGGAAAAGGCAGGGAAAACAAAAGGCTGTTAAAAAGAAGGATCACATATAAAGGGGTTCCACTTAATAAAGCTGCCTAAAGGTCAATGCTCAGAGCAAAAATAAATCAAAAAAGGAAGGCTTTCCAACGAAGTTGGCCACATCCAAAACACAAGAGACTGTAGTTATGTTCCACGGTAGGTTCTGTCACCTCTCCAGAACAGAAGCTCCAAGCAACGAGGCTGGAGAAGGGAGTGGAGCACAAGTGCTGTGGGGAGAGGCTGAGGGAGCTGGGGGTGTTTGTGCTGGAGAAGAGGAGGCTCAGAGGTGACCTCAGCACTGTCTGGAACTGCCTGAAGGGAAGTTGTGGCCAGGTGGGGGTTGGTCTCTTCTCCCAGGCACTCAGCAATAGGACAAGGGGGCACGGGGGGCTCAAGCTCTGCCAGGGCAAATTGAAGTTGGAGAGCAGAAAAAACTCCTTTGCAGAGAGAGTGCTGAGGGATTGGAATGGGCTGCCCAGAGAGAGGGTGGATTCCCCATCCCTGGAGGTTTTTAACCTGATCTTGGCTGTGGCACTGAGTGCCATGATGTGGTAAAGGGAGTGGAGTTGGCCCAAGGGTTGGACTTGATGATCTCGGAGGTCTTTTCCAACCCAATCCATTCTAGGATTCTATATCCCTGTCCTTTGGATTTGGGAGGGGGGGAACATGGGAATGGCACCAGTGGGCCCTTCAGTTGGAATCACTGTTAGACAACAGCAGAGTATTGCAAAATAAATAAAAAATACACACTCACCTTGACTCTTTTCATTGGTGCCAAGAATGAGGAGGTTTTGGTACCAGCAGAGGACACCCAAAGAACTTCCCATGCCTTTAAGGAAAGTTGGATGACTCATTGCAGTGAAGTCTCACCAGGCCTGACTGTCACTGACATTGCTAAATATAAGTACATGGAAAAGACTCTGTAGGATCAAAGATGCAGAACATGTTAGTCCTCATTGCAGGAGATGAGATATTCTGAAGAGAAGAGATATTCTTGTCTTGAAAGAAATAATCACAATCACTTTGGTTAGAAACATTATGGGGAGGTTTAGTTTTTTGAAGAGATGGATAAGGCAGAATAAAAGAAATAAAACACTTGTCATCTTGTGCCTTAATTTCCATGGGAAAATTACTTTTAAATTCATTACCAACAACAAAAAAAAATCCAAATTCCAAAATGCCAGTTAAAAAGAAAAAATCAAAAAAGAGATCAGCTCTGAATCCATCAACTGTTCCCTCAAATCCTTGTGAATCACATCCCCCAGTGACCCTGCATTGCACTGGCGTGTTTAAGAGGCAGTTTTAGTCCGACTCTTGGTTTTGTTTGACTGTGTTATGCCAAATTGTTTAGAAAAATTTGATAGCAATTCATTAAATGGCAAGAAGCTTCATTTTGAAAGTGGGTTTTATAGCTTAATGTTATATTGGACTGCAAAGATAGATTAGCTTGAAATTTGTTCTCTAATTAATTCCCTGGAGAGACATCTATTTGCATGCAAAAAGAAGGAGGCTTAATTAATGGCCAAATATATTTAAATTGATATATCAGCTCCTCACACACAATTGTGGCTCCATTCCTTATTGAAACCCAACTCAGCACTGAGGAGCATCTTCACAACGTAAAACAAAGCTGTGGGAAAGATTTTTCCATGAGGAAAGACAAGACTAATCCTCCTGTTTAGATTTCAGTGAGTCAGTGGATATGGGATAATTGGCATCGATGCTGGTTATAGTGAAAATGGGATGGGATGGGCCTTGGAGCAACCTGGGCTATGGAAAATGTCCCTACCCATGGCAGGTGGGCCTTAAGGTCCCTCCCAAGCCAAAGCATTCCATGATTCTGAGAGCTTTAGGAATGACCTGGTCACAAAAGAAGGGCATATTTTAACCATTAATGTTAAAGACACAAAATTAGTGGAAGGTAAAAGTCACTGTTTGGTTATGGAGCCACTGAAACCAAGGAATGAGCCCTGCAACTACTGAATCTTCTCATGTCTCACTGCACTGGGTGCAAAGTCCAAGTTGGGGGTTCAGGGCTGTCCTAAAAAATCCCTTTAGACAGAAAAAAAATACAATTGATTGGGTTGGAAAAGACCCAAGTTTGAGAACAGTTGGTGTTATTGTGTCATGCTACTACAGATCATGGACTCATAGAATGGATTGGGTTGAAAAAGCCCTCCGAGATCATCAAGTCCAACCCTTGGGCCAACTCCAGTCCCTTTACCAGATCATGGCACTCAGTGCCACGGCCAAGCTCACGTGAGACTCCGCGTCCCGCCCGAGACTCCACACCCCGCCCGAGACTCCACCAAAAGCTGCTATCAAGAGTGCCCAGAAAGTTTAAAACTAAGTTCTCGGCCTGGCAATTGTGGGATTGGAGCATGCCAAAGAAATCTGGAGTCCCTTGCATTTGAATGACATTCCAAATGCACAGACTTACCCAGGTGCAAAAATTCCTGAAGGAGCCCAAGTTCTCCCAACACTGAAAGCAAATATTTAACCGGAACTCTGAGCTGAGGGAGCAAATGCATCTTATTCTTTTCAAGGGAGAAGTTGGTGTGAAGGTTTTTTCTGGCACAGTGCTGAGAAGATCCACTATTTCATTCTCCTGGGAGTGAGCCTGACTCCTTTGGGGAACCTTATTTTCCCTGAAATAAAGGAAAAAACATAACCTTAAAACACCACAATATTTCTGTGATCATAATAAATCTCTTCCGTCTGCTAAAGTTGCTGTGGTTCAACAGGAACCTGATTCTGTTCCACTCCTGCAGATAAAACAGGTCCCAATACTTTAATACCTGTCAATCAAGCACCATCACTTTCTGGATATCTCTAAATCAACACCATGAGGTCAGCTACCAAAACAATAACACAGTTCCTCCAAAGTTGTCAGTATTTTCTGATGGCTCTTGCCAGGGAAGTTGCAAACACACTTTTTAATGCATTTTTGTTGCTTCTCCATGTACAATAAAATGTCACCACTGGCTCCACGGGAGACCCAACAACAGGGTTTGTTCACTTGGTTAGAGAGAGGCAATGACTAAAAACGTGCATTTCAGTCATGAGAACAGAGCAATTCTATTTAAGAATGTAGAAATGCAGTTTTTTGTTCAAGAAATAAATATGAAGAGACCCTGTTTGAGCTCCTTGGAAAAGCCTAAAGATCTCAGAAAGCCGAATTATCAGGTTGGTTTTATGGAGAACTGCCACAAAGATGCTGTTACTTCAATTAGTTGGTTTACATATATATATATATATGTATAAAACAGATAGGTGACTGGCTCCTTGGACAATCAAAAATATTGATTTGGCTCTAACATTCAGGAAAAAATCTGACAGTGAATTTTAACACGGAATAGAAGAGTCACTTCATTGCTTTCAATAAGCAAAATATATCCAAAATTTTGGCCCACTTTGCACAGTGTCCCCCTTCAATCCATTTTCCATCCACGTTGTGTAGAATTTACATTACTGTCACATGCACACCCACCTTGTGAGTGGTCTTGATGATGAGATTGATGTTCATCACTCAGCACAAGGCAGCAGATAAAAGAAGTGATACTTTTCAATTAAAGCAGAAAATTCCTTGACATTTCTACAATGGGATGGGGCCCATTGTTGAGAATCAAAGCCCTCAGCTATGACAAGCACATAAATCAAATTAGGGGAACAAACTCACTCAAAGCACTGGAGCAGAAAAAAAAATAAAAAAAAAATCACTTTGAAAATCACATTCCCTGTGGCAGCTTCATGTGTTCCCAGGATTGGTGTATTCCTACAAAAACCTGAAAGAGTTCTCGTGTCCAGTGGATGTTTTCCTCTCTGAAAGACACAACTTTGCCTTTGTCAGGCACCAGAGTGACATGAAAGATGCTACACATCGTGTTGGGGAGTAGCTGTCAGTGTGTAAAAGAGGAGACTTTCAAATGAGCTGGAAAAGAATGAGCTGTGAGAGTTTGAATTTCTGCCATATAAGATCTCCTTACTCTGATTTTTTTTATTATTATTTGTGGGAATATTCTAGCAAGGCTCCTGGAATATAAAAGGAGTGAAACTTGACACATCCAGTTATTTTTAAGGATTTTTAATACCAGCTAAGAAGAACTTTGGAGCAAAATCTCCTTCTTTTAGGGTTAAACAAACTGATTAAAACTGGAGGATAATGTGGGAGAATTGTTCAGTTCTGTGTTTCCATGGGGTTCCCTCTGTGGAGGGCACGTGGTGATGAACACCAGCAGATACCTGAACAAGAGCCCAAACACCATCAACGTGGATCTTTATAGCACAAACCCCCCTGAGGAACAATAATGACAGTTCTGTGGGGACTTTCAGAGTCTGGAGATGGTCTGAGGGAGCTGGGCTNTCCATCCACGTTGTGTAGAATTTACATTACTGTCACATGCACACCCACCTTGTGAGTGGTCTTGATGATGAGATTGATGTTCATCACTCAGCACAAGGCAGCAGATAAAAGAAGTGATACTTTTCAATTAAAGCAGAAAATTCCTTGACATTTCTACAATGGGATGGGGCCCATTGTTGAGAATCAAAGCCCTCAGCTATGACAAGCACATAAATCAAATTAGGGGAACAAACTCACTCAAAGCACTGGAGCAGAAAAAAAAAATAAAAAAAAATCACTTTGAAAATCACATTCCCTGTGGCAGCTTCATGTGTTCCCAGGATTGGTGTATTCCTACAAAAACCTGAAAGAGTTCTCGTGTCCAGTGGATGTTTTCCTCTCTGAAAGACACAACTTTGCCTTTGTCAGGCACCAGAGTGACATGAAAGATGCTACACATCATGTTGGGGAGTAGCTGTCAGTGTGTAAAAGAGGAGACTTTCAAATGAGCTGGAAAAGAATGAGCTGTGAGAGTTTGAATTTCTGCCATATAAGATCTCCTTACTCTGATTTTTTTATTATTATTATTTGTGGGAATATTCTAGCAAGGCTTCTGGAATATAAAAGGAGTGAAACTTGACACATCCAGTTATTTTTAAGGATTTTTAATACCAGCTAAGAAGAACTTTGGAGCAAAATCTCCTTCTTTTAGGGTTAAACAAACTGATTAAAACTGGAGGATAATGTGGGAGAATTGTTCAGTTCTGTGTTTCCATGGGGTTCCCTCTGTGGAGGGCACGTGGTGATGAACACCAGCAGATACCTGAACAAGAGCCCAAACACCATCAACGTGGATCTTTATAGCACAAACCCCCCTGAGGAACAATAATGACAGTTCTGTGGGGACTTTCAGAGTCTGGAGATGGTCTGAGGGAGCTGGGCTTGCTCACCTGGAGAAGAGAAAGCTCTGGGGAAACGTCATCATGGCCTGGGGGTGTTTGTGCTGGAGAAGAGGAGGCTGAGAGGTGACCTCAGCACTGTCTGGAAGTGCCTGAAGGGAAGTTGTGGCCAGCTGGGGGTTGGTCTCTTCTCCCAGGCACTCAGCAATAGGACAAGGGGGCACGGGGGGCTCAAGCTCTGCCAGGGCAAATTGAAGTTGGAGAGCAGAAAAAACTTCTTTGCAGAGAGAGTGCTGAGGGATTGGAATGGGCTGCCCAGAGAGGGGGTGGATTCCCCATCCCTGGAGGTTTTTCAGCTGAGCTTGGCCGTGGCACTGAGTGCCATGATCTGGTGACGGGACTGGAGTTGGCCCAAGGGTTGGACTTGATGATCTCGGAGGGCTTTTCCAACCCAATCCATTCTATGATTCCAGGACCTGAAGGGGGTTTCAAAGAAAGAGGGGGATTTTTACATGGAAAATTGTGACAGGACAAGGAGGAACATTCTTAAACTAGATGAGGAGAGATTTTGATTCAAGCTGGGAAGAAATCCTTCCCTGGGAGGGTGGGCAGGCCCTGGCACAGATGCCCAGAGAAACTGTGGCTGCCCCATCCCTGGGAGTGTCCCAGGCCAGGCTGGGGCAACCTGGGCTGGTGGAAGGTGTCCCTGCCATGGTAGGGGGTGGAATGGGATGATCTTTAAGGTCTCTCTGCACTGAGGTTCTCTCAAGACGCCACCTGTGACCACAGAATTGGGTGACAAGAGCTGCTTCACCCTAAACCCAAAGCAAACCCAACCCTCAAGTACAGTCTGCACCTGATGGTGATTTTCTATTACTTCCCTTTCCACACATCCTCCTGTCAGCAGGACCCAGTAAGTCCATTCCAGCAACGGAAAAGCATCAGGAAAAAACATGAAACAGGAGCAAACCTCTCCTGCTGTGACAGGCAGTGTCTTCTGCAACAGGCCACAGGTTTGATTTAAGGACTAACATCAGCTTTCATCAGGCATCAGAGTCCAGTATATTCAAAGAGGCACTACACAGGAACCAAGTTATAACTTGTACACTTAAATATTTCCCAGAGCTTCTGGAGGTCTCCTTTTCATCACTGCGAGTCTGGTGGCTTTCCGGAGAGCTCTCGTTCAGTCTGTCACTTCAAATGTCTCTCTTCAATAATTAACACAGATACTTAACTCTCAGAGATGTTTGCATGTCATCACTTGTCACATAAATTGTAGAGCCGGGTGCTTGCAGAGGTGTGTTTGAAAGCTGCTGCTGAGGAACTTTCAGCTGCCATGAATAAGATATGGGACCTTTCATATTTCATTAGATATGCACAGAGATTCTATCACTGTGGGAGGAAAGGATGAAGTGCCTGTTCCTGAAGTAAATATTCCCTTTGAACAGAACTTTAAGGCGATTGTAAGGAGGCAACAAAGCCCGTGGTCTGTCTAGAAGGTCCTCACTGAGAGAGCACAGAATCATTGAGGTTGGAAAACACCTCCAAGATCATCAGGTCCAACCTTTGACCAAACACCACCCTGTGAACTAAACCACCTCACAAAGGGCCACATCTGCGGGTTTTATGAACACTTCCAGGGGTGGGGACTCCAAACACCACCCTGTGAACTAAACCACCTCACAAAGGGCCACATCTGCTGGTTTTATGAACACTTCCAGGGGTGGGGACTCCACCACAGTCCTGGGAAGCCCATCACAATGTTTAACTACTCTTTCAGTGAAGAAATTCTTCCTGATGTCCCACCTGACTCTCCCCTGGAACAACTTGAGGCCATGCCCTCTGCTTCTGTCCCTGTTCCTGGAGCAGAGCCCGACCCCCTCTGGCTCCCCCTGCTGGCAGGGATTGCAGGACCAGAAGGTGCCCCCTAAGCCTCCTTTTCTCCAGGCTGAGCCCCCCCAGCTCCCTCAGTTGCTCCTGCTGCTCCAGCCCCTTCTCCAGCTCTGTCCCCTTCCCTGAACACCCTAACACATTCTCATCATCCAAAAGAAAAAGGGTTTTTTAGTGTTAATAGTCCTATACTCACCCAGAGGCAGAAGCAAACCTTGCCAACCTGTCTGCTCCTGACTAAACTGACTGTGAAAAAAAAATAAATCCAGGTAGCTTTTCTCATTTATATCCCCTGGAACATAATCTATAGAATTAGTACATGCTGGCAGGTTAATGTTGTGCTGGGCTGACTTCAATTTGTTCACATTAATGCACTTTGCATCTGTAGCTCCTTTCCCATTTCTCCAAGGAGTCATTTCCCATCCTAAACTCCAGCAGATCAGCCTGATGGCAAGAAATTCTCTCCCTTTACCCACCACCTGCAAGACGCAGTGGTGGAGCTGCTCAGCTCCTGTCCACCTTCTCCTGGAGCCCCAGATCTCCTGCTGCCCCACCTGGAGCTGTTGTTGCACATCCTGTGCTGCTTCAGGGAGGGTTTTTATTTGGCTGATACCTCTTGTGTTTATGAGCTGGCACGAGGCCACTCTTTGCAGCTCCAGCCTGAGCTAAATGAGAAAACTTTTCCAGCAGTTGCACAAGAGCTTCCACACAGCCTGCTCTTGGGTTTGATGGCTTTGGAAAATCACAGTGTGGAAAATGCTGCCAGAATTCAGGCATCTACAAATTATCTAAAGAGAGGAGGCTCAGAACACATCCATGGCCTGTAAGAGGGCATGTCACAGCACAGGAATCCCAGCAGGAGCTCTTGGAAAGAACAAACCTAGGCTTTTCAGGAGTGTTTGCAGTGATATAATATCCTTTCTTTTTCAGTGAACATCCAATAAATTGAGATATGTACAAACAGTGCTAAAAAGCAAATACCTGCCCTAAATATCTGAGGAGGTTGGGGGTTGGATACCAGAAAGAAATTCTTTACAGACAGAGTGCTCAGGCATTGGAATGGCCTGCCCAGAGAGGGGGTGGATTCCCCATCCCTGGAGGTGTTTAAGCTGAGACTGGGTGTGGCACTGAGTGCCATGATCTGGTGCTCACAGTGGGGTTGGATCAAGGCTTGGACTTGATGATCTCAGAGGTCTCTTCCAACCCAGGTGATTCTCTGAGAAGGGAGGTGGCTGCTCCAGGACAGCTGTGGTTTGTGTCCATGCAGGAAGCACTCCCAGAGCTCACTCAGCACCCCTGGGGATGGGAGGGAACATCCAGATGTTTCTACAGACCCCAACAGGGCATTAGATCTCCCACTGCTTCCCTCAATCCTTCAGCTTCCAGGTGTGACCTCAGACTGGAACCTGCTCTGGGATCTCCAAGTTCTCCATTTTCCCTAAAGAATTCCATCCCACTTCTCTCATCCCCATCCTTCTTCCCAGAAAAGCTGCTTCCTTGCTTTTTGTCACTCTCCTGTGAGCTTTCTAACAAGCATCTGGTAACCTTTAATTAGGAAAACCCCAGAGCACAAAGCACAACAGCAGCTTTTCCTCCAGGGACTTCTTCCCTGGAACTGCAGAGTGACACAAGCGCAAAGCTGCGAGGATGGAATGATTCACAAGGAAAGGGTTACAAGCCCAAAAGGTACAAATGCATTTTGGTTTGATATCACTAAAAAAAAATTACTAGGCAGGTTTTAATTTGAATCGTGAATCATCCTTACGTGATCCTCCTGCCTTGATTTCTCTTTTGTTCAAGCTGTGTTCATTTAAAGCAGGGGAGTCACCGGGTAGGGGCTGGCCCTGAGGCAGGAGAAGGCAGTGGAAATTCCCCACTGCAGCTCAGTATCCTCAGGATCAAAGGGAAGAATCCCCTCCCCTGGCTGACTCAACACCGAACAGAATATTTTCATGCAATTAAGTGGATGATAAATTGCTGCTGATCTGTGAAGAGGCAAAAGACAAAGGTCTATTATAATAATTGACAAGGGCATAAACTAGTTTTGATTTATAAGTCTTGGCTATCCAGTCAAAGCTTGAAATAGAGGGGAACAACACTTATTAATTTATGGACGGGGAATTATCACTTATCTGCATGATTTACCTGCATCAGTACAACATCTGTCTGCCACTTTCTCACTGATCATTTGTTGAAGTTTCCTTATACTTTAAAGACATCTGTGAAAGTTTTACACCTGTTTATCTGCTTCTTATTGAGATAAAGACTGGGGGGTTTTCAGGCTTGGGCAAGAAACCAAGACAGAGGTTTCAACTTCTGTCCAGCTGTCACCACACCATCAACAAACAGGTCCCACCTGCTGCAGTTCAGTCCCACCTCTGCCATCAGGAGATGGGTGGGACAAGGGAAAGGGTGTCCATGCCATGGTCCATGATCCACTTCCTGCTTTTCAGGAAATATCTGCCCCTTCAAGTCAAGCTCTTGGAACCCAAAAGGATTAATTCCCATCCCCTTCTGAAATTCCAGACGAAGCAAGCAGAGTATTTGTTGCACATCACATGTAGGACAGGAAATTCCTTCCTTGGTGGAGATGGTGAATGCATGAAAATGATGGAATAATATAAAAAGGAGATATCAGTGAAGTGATAAAAATACTGAGGAAGAGGAAAAACTCTACAAAGAACTCAGGTGTATAACCAAGGCAGGGAAGGGTTGACCTGTGCTGAAGAACTTACAATGCAACTTCTCCTGAAGTCAGAGACAAAAGCCTTAATGGTGTTTGTTCAGTGTGAGCTGAGAAGGAGCAGCACCCAGGCTGTGCTATCACACCCAGAGATCTGCTTCACTAAAGCTTCTCACCTCTTTGGAAAGCTGCCTCCACCATCTAAAGGATGGGAAAAGCACAGAGAGACAAGTGGCAAAATACAAAGTGAGACCCTTCAAAGCTGAGTTTGTTCCCAGGCAGAGCCAGAAAGGAGATGTAGGAATGAGTTTATTCCATGGCCTATGCACATGTGCTTCGTTCCATCCTGACTTCAGCAGGGACAAGGTCCCACTGCAGGAGGCAGCAGGAACCCTGGAAGGGCTGTTGGACACACCAGCCCAGCACATTTTGGACAACCCAAGTGATTCCAGATGCCTATTTACCTCTTCTCAGTAAAACAGCACCTGTGACTCCAACACCTCCTGGAGAGAAACATCCCCAGACAGTTTGGGGAGGGATTTCGCCAACCACAAACCTCTGATCCCTCTTTTCCAGACTCCAGCACTCCTGCAGCCTCTTTCCCTGGTCTCCAAAGCCACCAGAGACCTTCTCGTATTCTGCTTTTCCTCTCACCACCACTGGAGCGACTGTCCCCAGCACTGTCATCTTCCTTAACAAGGCTTGGAAGAGCCAACCTCAGCCTTCACTGACAGTCCTTGGGCATTGTCCTCTCCTGGGTGTTTGGTCAGTGACTCCATCATGCCTTGGTCACCTTGGCACTGAACCAAAACACAGAGCAAGCCCCTAAATTCAGGCAACATCTGCCAGGCAGTGACAACTTAGTCTGGAGGGCTCTTGGAGGACATTTGGACCTTCAGCCTCGACCCCCAGATGTTCAACACACAGCACAGAGCTCTGAACATTCCATACCCCAGCACGGGGTGCAAACTGTGGCCGTGACACCAATCCCTGCACAGTCTCTGTTGACATTCCAGGCTGTTGTCACCAACTGATTAACTTCTCAAGGAGGTATTAATGGTCCAGCTTTTTGATTTTTCACTTTTCAGCTCTGCTGCCTCTCAGCCTTGTAAGCCTATTACTGCATTGCTTCAAAACCTCTTTACCTCTGAAGCCTGAAATTCCCAACTGTCAGACAGCAAAGACATTTAGTAATTAATGTAATCCTGGCCTAGACATCTGTCAAGGCAAAGGGCAGAGTATAGACTATGTTTAATATTCATATTCTGCTATTATCAGAAACATAAAACACAGGTTGCATCCCTGAGGTTATCAGTCTACAGCCAGTGTTTAATGAAGGCTGTGGCAGGCACAGCCTCTATTTCTCCCACTCCACTGAAAACAGGGATTTCCCACCCAAAGGAAAACATCTCCTTTGATACACTGGTGTACAGATGAGGCCACAACCTAAAACAACATTTCCTTCTGTTATTTTTACCAGTAACACTCACAGTCTCTGCCACTCTGGCAAAACCCAAAAATGACGTGGTTTTACAGCATTTCTGGTCTCTGAGAGGAATCACTTCCATCGCCTCCCCTATTTTAACCAAGTCCAACAAAACACAGCACTACATCAGAAGAACATGCAGGGCCACCTCCCTGGATTTTGCAGCATTGAACTGGACTTCCCTCTCCATCCCTTGGAATTTCAAGGCTGGAAAACCACAACAATTTACTTGCCACTGTCCTGGATGGCATCACGTATGAGCCTGGTGCTTGGCATTGTTTGATTTGTGCCTTTCTGGCATCTGCTACAGCCCAGAATTTGGTCAGCTCATTGTTCTGGTCTGTTATACCCCATTTTCTCACTCTTGGGTTACTCTGAGCTCACATGAAATAGGAATATAATTCCTTTTGACTCCCTTGCCTGCAGCCTGGCCACAGGCAGGGCAGGGCTCTCAGGCTGGCACTGACTCAGCAAACTCCACGCTGCTTCCTGCCCTTTCCCAGCTCCAACGGGGATTTGACCATTCAGCTCAGCTTGGGAAGTTAATTTGGAGAAACCCAGACAAAAACAACTTATTGCCCACCCAGTACAGCAAGAATTGTGTTCCTGCTCATGGTGGGAAGGGCAGCCTTGGAAAAGAGCCTGTCTAAGGAAACACAATTACCCTCGTGTCCTCCTACCAGCCCCTCTCTCCAATCCATCTGGAGGGGAAAGCACAAACTAAAACCTTGGGGTCTGCTTTAAACCCATGAAGATGCATTTGGACAATGCTCTCAGGCACAAGGTGTCACCCTTGGGGTGTCTGTGCAGGGCCAGGAGTTGGACTCCATGATCCTGATGGGTCCCTTCCAACTCAGCTTATTCCACAATTCCATGAGGATTCCAGTCAGTGGTCACTTCAAACATCTTTCTGTGTGTTGCAAACAATCTTGTGTCACATAACTTATTGTTGTGACCTTATTTACTGACTTGGGAATATTGAGGAGAGGCTGAGGGAGCTGGGGATGTTTGTGCTGGAGAAGAGGAGGCTCAGAGGTGACCTCAGCACTGTCTGGAACTGCCTGAAGGGAAGTTCTGGCCAGGTGGGGGTTGGTCTCTTCTCCCAGGCACTCAGCAATAGGACAAGGGGGCACGGGGGGCTCAAGCTCTGCCAGGGGAAACTGAAGTTGGAGAGCAGAAAAAACTTCTTTGCAGAGAGAGTGCTGAGGGATTGGAATGGGCTGCCCAGAGAGAGGGTGGATTCCCCAGCCCTGGAGGTTTTTCAGCTGAGCTTGGCCGTGGCACTGAGTGCCATGATCTGGTAAAGGGACTGGAGTTGGCCCAAGGGTTGGACTTGATGATCTCAGAGGTCTTTTCCAACCCAATCTATTTTATGATTACATTTGCTTATCAACTTCCCAAGTGAGAGACTGTGAAGTGTCCCTGCCTTTAGCAGGTGACCTTCCTCAGATGACACTTCAGGGAAGGAACAGGACTCCACAGGCCGAAGAAATTGAGAAGTTACACCAATCAGGTCCCATTTTAAGAAAGCTCCAGCAGAGCCCAGAATATCCCCATTTTGCCCAAAGGAAATCAGAGAAGGAAAAGATCCAATGTCAGCACCTGCCACACTGAGGTTACTTCCTTACAGGGAAGATTTGCCTTCACTTAACTGAGCTGCCAACCTGAGGGGAGAACCTCTGCAGGGTTTCTCTGGGCATGTGGCTCCAGGGAGCTGCAGGCACTGCTGGGACAAGCCCTGAGCACGTGGCAGGGCTGAGCTTTGGGCCACCCACCATGCATCAGCCTGTCCCTTCCCTCTGCTCCTTGGCAGCGAGTTCACCACTCTGCCCCTTTGCTTCAGTGACAAATGGAGCTGCCAGGGGCACGTTGGGCAGCGGGCAGGGGGCTTGGAAAGGGGCAGAACCTTTCCAACAGCTGCATTTTTAATGCTGAGCTCAGTTCAGGTTGGGTTTTTTTCCTTCTGTGTAACAGACTCTTCAGTTTTCAGCCAGAGGTGTCACGTTTTGATTAAGTAACACAAGAAAAAAAAGCACTGGCATGAGCAGCACAGTCAATTTTGATTTTATGGGGTATTTCCATTTGGATAACAAGCCTCAATTTTACCCAGTCATGAGTGATTTTCAAAAACACCCTTTCCAAAAGCATCAACAACTGCAACCAGAGTAGGCCAAAGTTTTCTTTGGTTAGTCCTCTTGTTCTGCAGAATTGCCCCTCGTGCAGTTCTACTTGTGAGTGGTTTTTTTGCTCAAGTTTGGGAAAATTTTGTTTGAGTTATGTATATTTATCTCAGAGCAACATGGGGATTTTCACACTCTGCCCTTCTCAATTTTATCTATATTTTATGGTGCCATTTATTGCAAAACTAAAATCAATCCATCCCAGTTCATGTTTTACATTAGAGACATGAGGGACTTAATCTGCATTTTCCCAAAAAATAAAAATGTTGCAGTTTCTGCTCTGGCTTTCCCTGGCCAAGAAATAGCAGCAGAAGGAGGGGAAGGAAGGAGAAGGCAAAACTTGATGTTATTTTTGAGGAAAGGTTCAGATTTGCACTGCATTTCATAAACAGAAGGTCCTGGGAAATCCCACCAGCACTAAATGTTAGTAAGGAGAGAAGAGGGGAAAGAGTGAACCCTGAAAAGATGAACATAAAGATCAAATCCTCCCATATATTGAAAGTGATGCTTCAAGGATGACAAAGAATCTTCAGAAACCATCACACTGCAGGAGATTTTCCTTGTTAAAATTCTATCTACCAATGCCATCCTTCATTCAATGTTCATTTTACCCACAGAATATTTTCTCCCTGGCACCAAGAATGACCAAGACCACTTGTCCAACCACAGCAGAAATTACCCCATGTGGAAGACCATTTCTCATTTTGAAACCAATTCTGAAGCAGGTGTTGAAAAAAAAATCTCTCAATAAAAGATTCTGATGAGGCACTAACTTATTAATGAAATTAAATAATGATCCTCAATTCATCTCCCAATGTTTTGATTAATTGTATACCTGGTTAATTGCATATTTAGATGATTGATCTAAGTATGCAACAGAATGATTGAACAGCTAAAAAGTGTTTTCCTGTTTCTGTCAAAGCTACAGAAAATATATTAATGTTAATGAAGGATTTCTACCCCCACCTTCCATTTTCCACATTAGTTAACAATTCTTATTTTTACCTATTTCTGTCCTAAAATCAAAGCACACATCTGTGAATAAAATACATATTTTATATCTGTAAAGGCACCAAGGAAAACATGGAATTTCCCTGTGTCCTAACTAGTAATTCCAGCACTGCTTTCCTGCCTCAACACACAATTCATTCTCCTCTGGATATGGGAACTGTGTTTTGGTTTGGAACTTTTTGGAAAGGCAAACTCCCTTTTCCATGGATTTCACCCCAAAATCAGCTGTAAATTCTCCACACCAACTCCTGATCTCTCCCTGGGTGCTTTTGGAATCTCCTGAGGAATTCCAGTGGCTCAAAGCTGATGGCACAGGGGGGTTCACAGTATCCACCAGCACCTTCCCAAAGATGTGCAACCAAAATCCTGTGGATGACCTGAATTATCCCCTCTTGGGGCTGGAATTTAGACTGGGTTTGGGAGTGCTAAAAATCACAGGAATTTAACAGCCAAATTAGCATTCCTGTGATCGTTGCATGCAGCAATTTTAATGCACTGCCTTATTTTCCCCAAATGAGACCAATTATTTTCACAGATACTTTTCATCCCCCTCTACACGAGCTAATAAATCCCCTCTTCCCACCCCAACATTCATCCTTCACAGCTTCTAAAGGGCTGCCCATCTATTTTGATTTGAAACTATGATTTATCTTTTCAATGGCCATCATTTGTTTCAGGCTTTTGCCTTTCAGGCAATTATTTCAATTGGATGCTGCATGAGAAATGTTCATATTCAACAAGACCTTTCCTAACTGGGGAATTTGTGCTGCTTTGTTCAGTGTCTAAAGCTGGACAGAGGTTGGACAATAAGTCATTTATATGAATTGGGAAAGGGATAGATGGGATATTGGGAAGGAATTCCTGGCTGGGAGGGTGGGCAGGCCCTGGTACAGGTTGGGCAGAGCAGCTGTGGCTGCCCCAGCCCTGGGAGTGTCCCAGGCCAGGTTGGAGCAACCTGGTATAACAAAACATGTCCCTGTCCATGGCAGGGGTGGCACTGGATGGGCTTTAAGGTCCCTCCAACCCAAACCAGTCTGTGACAGATTTTCTTCTCCTAAAAACTTAAGAAGTGGTTGACTTAAGTATATTCTCCCTCATTTTATCTGAGCCACAAGGAAACATCACTCACATTATTATTGTTTGAGGAAATACAGGGAAGAGCTTTTAATGCCACACTACAAATTTAACTTTCTGATTTTCCAACCCCCAAAAATGCCTGTCAGAACAACCAACCTGAGTGTCCAGGGATAAGACTTAGATTTTCTGATTAGAAATTATTCCTCCACGGATTTCTGGAGGAATAATTGACAACTGTGCCCATTGACAACCATCTGTAGGAGTTACCCCAAAATACTGTTCACACAAACATGACACTGATACTTCCAGGTTTTCCTCTCCCACCATCCACAGGTGACTTTGGAGCAGAATTCCCTAAGGAGGTGGGATGAGCACAGAGAAAACCCAGCAATAAGACCCTGCACCTTCTTCCCCTTTGCTCTGCCCAGCTCTGATTTGTGACTGAGGGATGTGGGTTAATGCAATGCCAATTTTCAGGTGAGGTCCAGCCACTAAAACTTCCCCCATTTCACCCATTCCCATGGGATAGAGCAACAATCACTGCAAATTTAAAGCACCTTTTTCCAGAGCCATTTCAATCCAAAGAGGAGATTGGCCTGTGACTGATGCCAGACAGCAGGAATTCCTCATGAGGACACTCTGAATATCCAAGGGAACATATTTTGCTGAAAATAAGCCTTCAGAGCCTGACTCATTTTTTGCCATTTGAGTCAAACACTCTATTTTGTTCCCTCCATGGTTGTATTTCTCCTCACATTTTGCTTTCTCCCTTTGTTTCTAAAAAGCCTTTCCATCACCAAGAAATCTGCCACCAACATCTTCACCTTTGGCTGGTCATTTCTTCGACCCTTCAATAAGGAGATGAATGATTTGTGCAAGGGAAATGTTTTATTCATGGTGAAAATGACCCAGATGAAACCCAAAATAATAATTCACCCTTCTCTGTTTTTATCAAAAGGTTAGAACATGGATTTAACTGGCAAGATTTTAATAATTGCCAGTGACAAATCATTTTCTTGCAGGAACCTATTAATAACTTGTCTATAGATAGGACTGGGCTCAAATACTCTTATTTTAATACCCATGAAGGTGTTAGAAAAGCCATTTTTTAGAGAAGTTTTTGCTCCACTTGGATCTATATGCACATAAAATCCATATGCTCACAAGGCAGGTGAATGGATTAACAGTTTCTCTGGTGTCACATCAGGGATTACTGACCTTGGTAAGCCCAAAAATGTTTCAGTGACCAAACTGGTCCAGGGAGGGACCTCCACAATTCAAACATGGGAAGTGCTTAAAATCACCCCAAGATGATTTTGCCTCATTCAATCCCTTCTCTTACCCATCTCCTTCTGTACCTGCTCAACATCTCTGGGCATTGGTGACCCAAAATAATTACAGACTATTAACAAAGCTCCTCTTCTTCCTTTTCAGCACAGACTCCAGAAAAAAAGCCAAGCAGGAAAACCAAACTCCTTCCCAAATTAGGAGTTCTCAAAATTATCTTTTATTAATAGTTTTTATGTGCATTTTAAGTCCTAGAAAACTCAAGCCAGACCTCATTGCTTTCTTTTTCTTCAGGTGACTTGATCAAACTTGAAAACAAGACAAGGACAGAGGAAATTAAAAATACATTTAAAATTGCAGTGGCATTCTGCTTAATGTTCTGGTTTTTGAGTATCCCTTAAAATATCCTTTTAGTTAATTATAATTAAAGCAGATAAAAAATACAGATGCAAAATTTTAAGAGGATTTCAAGTCAAGGGGAAGTCAAGGAGGGAATTGAAGCTCAAAATAAAATCAAAGTTATTGAGAATTTGGATCTAAATGTAATCTAGGGTTATTTGGGGTGGGGAGGACACCAAAAGGTTTTCATACTTTAATAATTATTTGGGCATTAACAACACATGAGGCACAGAAGGCTGAAGATCATGGAGCAGGAAAATATCCTCCTAAAACCATTTTCTGAGAGGAGAACTGGGTGCCATAAGATGCAATTCCATCAGTAAAATGGGGGAAAAAAATTAAAATGTCCTTTTCCCTCCACTTCTTTCCAAAACCAGCCCAAAATGTTGAGGCACTTTTTGTCTCAGGGAGACAGGAAGGTGTTTGAACAACCGTCTGTATCTTCCATTCCTGGTGGAAGAGCCACAGGCAGGAAAAACCTGTTGGGATGAGATCAACTTTCGACTCAAATCCCTGTTCCACTTGTAAAACTTACCCATTTATGGAGCAGACTAAACAGTTTTCAGAATGTCCAACTATGGTGCTATCACTGAAATTACTTGCTGATAAAATAAAAAGACTAAGCTGATATTCCAGTTCCTTCAGAGCAGAATAATTACCACAAGATGGATTTCTTTGTGACATCCAAAAAGCCCCCAGAAGTCCCACTATTTATGGCAACACATGCATAACCCCCAGACGGGATTGTCTATTTTCAGCCTCATCTTTTATTATCATTTCCCTTGGAGAAAACAAACAAACAAACCAAAAAAAAAATAAAAAGCCATGGAGAAGCAGCAAATAACTCAATCAGAGCAGCCTCCCTGTAAATGATCTCTGCAGAAACATCTTCTGCTCACTCGTATAAATATCTGTGCAATCAACAGCTCAGTGTTCCTCAAAGTCTACAAAAGGGTTCAATCCTACTCACTAATGAAGTTCATTTGGGGAAAAATGCTTGGAATTGAAAAGAAAATAATCAGAGTGAAAAGGAAATTCCAATATCATAGCAGGAAAAGTGGCAATAATTAGTGAAGGGGTAACAACTAAACCCCTGGGGGTTCCTCCCCATGATTCCACCCCAAAGACTATTTCATAATTAAAATAATATAACATTTAATGTATTATATTATTACCCAGAGTGGTACAGATGACACTTAAACATTAAACAGTGGCATTTGTTTTATCTTACACTGAGTTTTGTTCATGAAGTAACAGCTCAGTTACTCAGCAGAGAAACACAACTGTAGACATCTAAGAAGTCAAATCTCCTCCAAGACACTGAAGTGCTGATAGTCTGTGAGAAATTCAGGACAATTGCCCAAATGACCACACCTTAAGAGAAAACACAGGACTGGGGTCCAGTCAAACTTCATCCACAACCTGCTACCAAATTTATCATGGGCCACAAAAATATCTGCCCTTCTTTTCTCATGCTCACTGCTGGAGGACAGAGCACCTTTAATCTTGCTCCACACAGACCACCCAAAACCTTCCACTGAAGAGAAGAATTTCAAAGGATTTGGAGCCAACCCAACCCACTCACTTCCAGAGGAGCCATTTCATCCCTTTGAACTCCCTTGTCTCCCTTCCACATGAAGCACAGCAGAGGGAAAAGGAGCAGTTTCCTAATTTATCCCCCCAGAGAAGGTGGCAATGTGATTGGCAGGATTATCCAGGGCACCCAGCTGATTCCATGGGGTGGGAATGTCACAGGCTCCAACTGAACACTTGCTGCTCCCTGTGGGAGGAAAAACATCCCTCAGAGGTGCCTTTAGAGGAGCTCCAGTGCCAGAGTCCTCCCCTCTCAATATCAGACTTCATTTGATGGCAAATTGGCTTCAGAGGGAAGTGATTATTTAGTGGTTAACTTTTACTTACTTTGATTTCTTAATGAAGTGAAAAATCTTTAGACTCAAAGGTCTTTAGACCCCTGATGAGCCATTGCAGACGTTGCTGAGCTAATTCCATCACCTTGACCATCCCTCCAGGAACAGAGGTGGGTAAGATCACACCCATAGATCATGTCCTGTCACAGTAGGCCCAAGATCCCTGCTTGGCTTGGAGCCTGTTCCTGGAGAACCTTTGCACATCAAGATTTTTGAGCTCCCAACCAGCTCCTCTGCCTCAGGCATGTTTGATAAATAAACAGCTTTGACAGCAATGTCACAACAATGACAAAATCTGTTCGGTGCCATCCAGGGTGGCATTGGCTTCTCTTGGAACAGGCACAGCCTCAGCATGGGCACTCCAGAGCATCCCAGGCACTCAGCAATAGGACAAGGGGGCACGGGGGGCTCAAGCTCTGCCAGGGCAAATTGAAGTTGGAGAGCAGAAAAAACTTCTTTGCAGAGAGAGTGCTGAGGGATTGGAATGGGCTGCCCAGAGAGGGGGTGGATTCCCCATCCCTGGAGGTTTTTCAGCTGAGCTTGGCCGTGGCACTGAGTGCCATGATCTGGTGACGGGACTGGAGTTGGCCCAAGGGTTGGACTTGATGATCTCGGAGGGCTTTTCCAACCCAATCCATTCTATGATTCTGTTCTATCCTAAACCCTGTGCAAGGACACCACAGCAGCTTGGCCTGAGCTTCTCATGACTTCCTACCACACCTCTCCATCAGATTCATCTTTACAAGCACTTGGAACTTGTGTCTCAAGGCATATTTGGGTGGATTTGCACATGGAACAAACAGTTTGTACCAGGGAACAGGACTGGGTTGCCCCACAAACAAAGCCTAAGAGAACTGGATGAATCCCTGACAAAGCTGCTAAAGAGGAATGGTTATCTTTCCTATCAAAAAAAAAAAAAAAATCCACTTGGATTATTATTCCAAGTTTTGCCCCAAAAATAAAGACAAGGAGAACTGGATGAATCCTTGGCAAGGGAATGGTCCCCTTTCCTGGGCAGTCACTGCACAGGTGACACTCTGCTCCTCTTTTCAAGAGCAATCTCCTCCTGAGTCCTCAGTCCCAACATCACTGAGAAGATGATGATAATTAAATTGAACAAAATGATTTCTGGGGTAAAAATACACCAAGTGCCCTCTGACAGCTCTTATGTGTCTCCTCCACTGGTGCACAGTAATTTTTTAATACAAAAATCACCATTTCTGTTAATACAGCATTCCTACAAGTCTCAACTACTGTAATTTCTATTAATTAGGTTTCCCTTGAGCTTGACCTCCTTGAAACCATTGCAGTCATCCATCTGTTCCTCTGCTCCAACACCACAAAACTCCCTTTTC
Source organism: Sakesphorus luctuosus (assembly GCA_013396695.1). NCBI lineage: Eukaryota > Metazoa > Chordata > Aves > Passeriformes > Thamnophilidae > Sakesphorus > Sakesphorus luctuosus. The sequence goes on along the minus strand of VWZD01002046.1, from coordinate 286,297 downwards.
CAGTCTTTTTCCTTCTTATATTCCCTCCCTCCCCCTCCTCCTCCTCTCTCTCCCTTCATTCCCTCCCTCCCTCC
>VWZD01002046.1:255221-285958 GCA_013396695.1 Sakesphorus luctuosus | reverse complement strand
CCTCCTCTCTCTCACTTCACTCCCTCCCTCCTCCCTTTCCCCCCCTTGGCACTGGAGGGCATTCCCCACTCACCCTCTGAGGCCACTTGCAGCCCAGAACTGAGAACCATCTGACACCGAAGGACCCATTTGGAAGACCAAGAGACCCAACCAAAACAACTCTGAGTTGCTGTAAACCAGAGCTGGAATACTTGGAAAGCTCTTTCCAAGGAGTTGGAATGTGTCCATGTGTCCTGTGTCCCTGGTTTCCCCAGGAGCTCAGCCTGCCAATGCAGGAATGCTCTTGGAGTTCACCTGCAGGCACCTTTCTCCCAAAAAACCCCAGCTGTGCTCCTCAAACATCCCTCCCTGCTGTGCCTTTCATGTATTTCCAGCTAAACTGATACTTGGAATGGGAATATATATAATTTTTTTTATCTGTACTACAGTGAAACGACCTAAAAAAGGAACACACTTCCAAAAAAAACTTTGGAGAAACACACCAAGCCACTAAAAGTTATCTCAAAAGTCAGCAAAAATAGTTATCTACCTCTCCTTTGTGCTGTTACATTCTTTTTACTTCAACACATGCAATTTATCTCAAGGTAAGGGAGAAGTTTCTAAAGTTGCTATTAAAGGTAGAAACAGAGAAACATCCAGAGGAATTGGGGCATTATAGAGGAAATTCAAAGGATTGCATCTTTTTGGAGCTCTCACTAAGTTTGACTGCAGCTCTATTTTTAAAAGGAAAATAAAATAAAATTCCATTTTAGTTCAGCTACTGAGTAGTGATAAATCAGCCTCGTTAATCTCTTAGAAATGTATTCTCTAAATACACATTTGACATAACCACACAACAACACCTGGGACCATTTTCCATCCTAATGTATCTGTCGCAGTGTTTGCAAAAACAAAAGGGAGGTGACCTAAAATCTCCTCTATGGTTTAGAGAAGACTTTCTTGTATGTCTGAGTTTGGAAAACAGAGTTATACAGGTTAAAATCCCATTTTGCCACGTGAAGAGAACATGAATTTTACTTCATTTTAAAAGCACAATTCTACATTTCGTCTCAATGCTGTTAAATATTCTTTTCCTCTAAAATTCTTTCTTGCCCAACATCCCTGGAAGGATTAAAAGGACCTGTGGATGTGGCACTTGGGGGATGTGGTTTTGTGGTGGCCTTGCAGCCCTGGGGGAGTGGTTGAACTTGATCTCAGAGGGCTTTTCCAACTTAAATGATTCCATGATCTGACAATTTTTTTTGGTTTCAGATAATATGATGCATCCCTGGTATAAATAAGAAAAATACATTCACTACATGGAATAGAGACTTGGACAAGTTTGCATAAATTACACCAGGACATAAAATTTAGAGGGAATTACCTTGAATTTACACCAGTATAAGTGAAATCATAGAATGGATTGGGTTGGAAAAGACCTCTGAGATCATCAAGTCCAACCCTTGGGCCAACTCCAGTCCCTTTACCAGATCATGGCACTCAGTGCCACGGCCAAGCTCAGCTGAAAAACCTCCAGGCATGGGGAATCCACCCCCTCTCTGGGCAGCCCATTCCGTTGTGGTTTCTTTAATAAGACTTTATGTGGCAAACCTGAAGGAAGCAGAAGGTTCCCAATTTGGCACCACTTGCAAGGACAGAACAACCTGCTGCTCCAATCTGTAGCATCACCAAAACAACAACTTTCCACCTTCTCTCCAAGGCCAAAGTCTCCAGGAGGCCACACATCATCCTATCTAATACAGAACTCCAAGGAATTAACACACAGAGCAAGGGGTAATGGCTTTTAAATTAAATTAAATGTGGAACAGTCGACCTGTTCATCAGCTTTAAATTATCCCCAGCACTTGCTCACAGACAAACAGGGTTTGATTTCCACAGGTGGCACCTGGAGATGACAGGAGGACCATTTCTCTGGGCCAGGAGGAGTGAGGAGAAGGGGGGATTAGTGGAAGACAAGGAATGCAGATGCTTGTCCAGAGCCTGGTTTATCCTGCACAGAATTGCAAGGCAAAGTTGTGTCTGCAGTTTGTGTGTGAAGCTCTGGCATAATTTCATGTTTCCCTCTCTCCAGCTCCTGTAATTACCATTATTTCATCATTAAAGGGAATGATTTTAAAAGGTTCTGCTATAAATTCTGCCAGGAAAAAAAATCTCCATTCTTAGAGGTGCTCAGTCTCTCCAAATTTAATAAAAAATCTGGAATGTGATTCCTCTGGATGCAGCTCCAGGAATGTGCAGAACTGAGCCGCCAGACTGAAGCAATTTCTCTTTCCAGCCCCTCCCCAGCACTGTTGTCTCTCAAAATTCCCTTTACAGCACCAATTATGAATCATAAGCTGTTCAAAACTGGGGGTTTTCACCAAAACTATGGATTTCAGCTTTTTTAATAACAGCTGAAATGAAAGTCTTCAATTTCTCTCTCTAGCAAGACTTGCTTTAGTGTTGCCTGTCACCTTTTCACTGCAGCCCTGATTTATCCCCCCAGGGTGGGCAGTGCCAGCATGACCCTCCTGGCATTTCTGTTTTTAGGTGCCCCACTCCTGTGCCAGCAGACACTGCCTGAGGTTTGATGGATGCCACCTTCCCTGCCCCTGGGGCTGCCACCACCCAGTGCTCACAGTGACATTCTGCAGAGCTCTGAGTTATTTTCTGCACTGATTTGCTGCCTGGATTATGGGTTTGTTCCTTCAAGCCTGATTTACTCCACAAAGGAAGAGAGGAAAGTTTAAACACTGTTACTTCTGTAATTAGGATTTCTGTGTCTTTTTGACTTCACTCCTATCACAGAATCGTTGAGGCTGGAAAAGACCAAGTTGTTCTGAAGTACAAGCACATAAAATAAATTACTGAAATAAGAGTTGGAATCAGTTTCCCTAATAAACCAACGCCTGTATCTTCTATAAGCATTTCACATTACACATCCCAGAGTCATTGCATCATTGAGGTTGGAAAACACCTCCAGGATCATTGAGTCCAACTTGTGACTCCCCCACACCTTGTCACCTCCAGGGGTGAGGACTCCACCACCTCCCTGGGCAGCCCCTTCCAATGCTTGACAACTATTTGCATGGGGAAATTCTTCCTGATTTCTACATCACTCCTTAAATTTATTTTTTTAATCCCAACATCCTTTTTGTTCTGAGGAACTGTCTATGACCCCTCCCCCCCCCTTTCCATTTCTAGGCTTTGTCTTGCTCAGCCCACTGTGATCAACTTCCTCCTATCTCCTTTATGAGTCTTGCTGAGATAACTCATAGAAATGTTTGCCTTTATTTTTCCCTGGCAGCTTTGCCATCCCTTCTGCCATCTGTTCCACCCACCCCTCGCAGAGGCACATGTTGCCAGGCTGCTTCAGTGAGATGAGCTTTGCTCAGCTCCCTCCCCACGTGCCTCAGCCTGGGCTGGCCCCCAGGGGCACAGTCAGAGAATCACAGAATGGATTGGGTTGAAAAAGCCCTCCGAGATCAGCAAGTCCAACCCTTGGGCCNGTGCTCCACTCCCTTCTCCAGCCTCGTTGCTCTTCTCTGGCCCCGCTCCAGCCCCTCAATCTCTTGCCTCAACTCAGGGGCCCAGAACTCAACCCAACACTCAAGGTGTGGCCTCCCCAAGGCAGAGGCCAGGGGAAGGCTCACTGCCCTGGGCCTGCTGGCCACGCTACTTTGGATCCAGGCCAGGATGCCATTGGCCTTCTTGGCCACCTGGGCACACTCTTGGCTCCTCTTGTGCTTCCTGTCCCTCCCCCCCCCCAGGTCCCTTTCTGCCTGGCTGCTCTCCAGCCACTCTGTGCCCAGCCTGGAGCGCTGCAGGGCTTGGGGTGGCCAAAGTGCATGGGGTTGTTGTGGCCCGCCCTCCTCACTGCACTTCCACTTCCCCAGGGTGGCATTTTTCTCTCTGGATTTGGAGATGGGACAAACCTCATCTGCCTCTGCTACACCCAGAGGTTGCAATCACTAATTGTTTTGGTAACAGGATGTGTCAGCAAGTCAAACCTTAACACACCCTCCTGTTGGTTTAACTAGTTCATTAACCTAAAAGAAGATTCACAGACTCCACAATTCACAGACTATTCTGAGTTGGAAGGACCCACAAGGATCGAGTCCAGCTCTTCAGTCACTGGCCCACACAGGGGATTGAACCCATGACCTTGGTGTTATTACAATCAAGTTTTAACCAACTGAGCTCATCTCACGTTCAAACCATCCAAGTTTCTTCTTTGGGTGTGAAGTGATTCTGTTACCAAAGTAATAATGTAAAATTGGAATTGAAGTTTCCACTGGTAGGTTTGGGATAGATATGGGGAACCTGGGTGACCACCATGAGATCTGAATGGAAGTGTTCAAAGCTGGATTGGGAGGAGCTCTGAGGATGTCCTTGCCCATCTTTAAGGTCCCATCCAATCCAAACCATTCTATGATGATTCTATGAACTCTGTGATGATGTTTTGTTATCTTACACGAAAACGTTTCATCAAAAGGTACTTTGAAGCACAGAACCAAATTTTGAAGAAAATTGTTCAAAATAAATATATTTCGGACTATTTTACCCCCCAGTTGCATTTCTCTAGCTGTGAAACACTTGTTCCACTGAATGAATTTCAGACAGCGTTGGTTCTGCCCAAACACCTCCAGCAGGAAATGCCCACTCAGTGCTCACACCACCACACAGAGGGCATTTTGTTTGGGTTTTAATGAACCCAGCTGGGGTTCTGTGAAGGAATTAAACACAGACACATCACATTTGGATATCTCAGTTGGTTAAGACTTGGTGGTAATAATGCCAAGGTCATGGGTTCAATCCCCTCTGTGGGCCATTGACTTAAGACCTGGACTTGATGATCCTTGTGGGTCCCTTCCAACTCAGAATAGTCTGAGATTCTGGCTGAGATTCTGTCACCTATCTCAGGATTATGTGGCACCTACAAACAGATTATTTCCCTGGAAAAAGATGCAGATGAGCCCAAGTGCAATCCATCCTCCCTTGTGTGACCCCAACTCACCTCCCCAGTTCCGAGTTACTGCTGTGTCCTCTTTAAAGCACGCAAGGTGTGAGACAGACACAGGACATCATAAATCTTGTTTAAAAAGTCCCACCAGCTCAAGGCACGTTGCACTTCCTTCACTAGCACAAAGAACAGCCCCATCTTCCATCTTAACATCAAAAATCCATTCCCGTCGAGAAAACAACTTATTAGTAAACAAATAACACCTCCCACCGTGCAAACAATTCCTTTCCCACTGAGAAAACAACTTGTGAGCAGAAAGCTCTGTGGAAAGGCAATCTGGGTTGTGTGCAGAGGCAGCTCATCAATAACTCTGCTCTCAAAATATGCATTAGAACGACCTCTATTAGGGACGGGCTGTTCCAGCCCATGCCTGCATTGCTGGGGCTTCTTCTCTCCACAGAGAGACACATTAAACCTCCTAATGCTCCATGTGTAATCCTGACACACCTGGAAGTCCTGCTCTGGAAAGTGGGAAGTGAAGCCTGGCATGTTTATACCTCCAACAGCCTCCCCGGGAAATGGAGCCATTAAGGACAAATCTCAATTTCCATTTTTTATGCCACCAAGATTGCTTGAATAATGGCAAGGCTGTTCTCAGAACGTGATTAAAATTAAAGGTTTGTGGCAAAGAGGTGCCCCAAGGTGTGCTATCAAAAGGAAAATTAAAAGAAGAAATTAAAGGTATCATATTAACCATGAGTTTGCCTCTTAGTGGTTTAAAAATGAGTGACATCAACCCCTATGAAGTAAATAAAAATATGAAAAATGATCAAAACAGGCTTGTTTTTAAGTTAGATGCCTAGAAGTCAAGGCTAGAAACTCAAAATGCTTTGGAAAACAAATTAACAGCAATTAACTTTGGCTTTTTCTTGAGAGGAGCTTTGCTCCCCCATGGCAGATATTCCCCCCCCCGCTGCAGTTCCCAAGCTCCAACTCCAAGGAGCTCCTTTATCCCCATCAGGGCAACCCAGGAGTGTTTGCATGTTTGTGCAGCATCATCAGGGACCTTTAAAGGACTATTCATCATCTCATTCCATCCTGTCCACAGTCCCTGAGCGTTCCTTGGAGCAAAACAGCTTCGAGAAAGAGCCCCACACTCTTCAAAGCAGAGAAATGAAACGTGGAGAGCTCTGGTACCTTTACTTAGAGTTGTTCAGGAGAGAATGGTGATGGCTCAGCATGCACAGCATGTTTACAAACCCCCCCAAAAAAGCAGTCTTGTTTCTGTTCCTTAAAAAAAAGAGAAAAAAAAGGCAGTAAGGGAATGGTTCCTCTTCCATCCCTACTTCTGCTTTCTGTGTCTCATCCCATTGACTTTCTGATGACTGACAATTGCAAAAAAGCTGCCAAAAAGTTGGCTTATTTTTCATGGCTTTACTACTTTTCATGAATATATTAATCAGTGTTCCCTTGATTATTATTATCCTGAACAAACTACAAATGAGGACCTCCAAATCTGACTCACTCCTGAGTGGTGCCACCACAGCCCAGAAACACTGACACTCCTGATTCCAGGCAAAGGACAGCATCTATGAACTTCTCCAGCTGTGGGCCACACCCAAGGAAGCAAAAGCTGTTTTCTAACTTGAAAGTAGATAAAAATAACTAAAATCAATACTGCCATTTTGTCCAAGTGCCTGTGGATGGGCATCTCCCAACTCTGAATTCCTAAGGATATCCTGATAGACCACCCAGAGCAGGGATGGCTGAGAGACACCAGACAGATCCAGGTCCTGCAGTCACTGGCACAGAAAGCCATGGCCCCAAAGCCAAGCCTTGCCAGTGCCATGGGAGTGGATGGCAAGCGCTGAGGCAGAAGTGACAGGAGTGAGGAGCTGGTGCCCTTCAGAGCCAGGATTTAGTCCAGGCTGGCAGCTCCCACAGCTCCCCTGTTTGCCTCCAACCTGTTCTCTTGATGGATAGAGCCCATCAGGAGGGGACAGCCAAGCCCTGGAGGTGACAGCAGCCTGCCCTGAGGGCATGTCTGGGTGATGAACCAGAAGGACCTGCTCACAGAGGGAGAATTCTGGCTGACTGCAGCAAAGGGAGAGAAACCCAAGAAACAATCCCCTTTTAACACAAAGACTGAATCTGTAGGAAACTCTGACTATCCATCACGTTAAAAATGATGTTGGGCAAGATCAGAATGAGGCCTGTTATGATTTTATCTTTTTGTTGAGGCTTAGCTTTGTTCCACAGACTCTGCCACAGGGCCCTCACATGGGCAAAGCTCCCTTGAGTGTCACCAGAAGTGACTGTGCCCGAGAGAAGGGTGGCCTGGGCAGGGCTTCTTCCAAAGCAAAGCCTCACAGGGACTACAGAACAAAAAGACTTGGAATTTTCAAACCCCTCAGCAGTGATTGCAGCTCTGTTGGTCCTGCAGAGGAGCACAAAGGGCCCCATCATACAAAATAATACAAGTATTTGATACCTGCAGGAACTCAGAACACCTGTGACATGAGAAGAGCCCTAAGTTGTATTTCAAATAAGAGCATGAGCAGGTGGTTGTTCTGCCAATCTCTCTCTGCCCTTCCTGGGCAAGAAGTGCTTGGTTTGAAAATCACTGAGATCTCTTTTTCCACCCACACAGAGTAACTGTGTTCTGAGAGCTTTTATCACCACAGCAGGACCAGTGCTGGGGTTGCAGACACTCTCAGCAGAGAGACTCTCCACCAGTTAAGTGGTTCACTTGACCCAGGCCAGCCTGGAACAGCAGAAGAAATGAAGGAGAGCTCTGCACCACACCCGAGGCTGAAGGTCACCTTTCCAGAGCTATTCCAGCCACAGCTCGTGTCCTCCCAGCACATCTCCCATGGCATGGGCAGCCCTGCTCTACCCAGGGGTGGGAGGATGGCACCAGGAGGTCAGCAGAGGGGGAAAGACTTGATTGACAAGGCACAAGGTAAAACTCCTTCTTTCCATGATGTGAGCACAGGGAAGGAGCAAACCCAGCACTCAGTGTCAGTGGAGAGGTGGTGGCAGCACAGGACGGGGTTTAGCTGCTTTGTTAGAGGCTGGCCTGCTGTTATCAAAATGTATTCATAAAGGTAATTACAGTTTTCAGTAATAAACACAGCACTGCAGGCTGAAGGGAGGAGTTCAAATATATCAACATTACACACCAATTTCACTACAATAAAAGCTACACAATTCATTTTATGGCAGTGGCAAGAAGAACTTGGCTTTTCCCTTCCCTTGGAAAAAAAAACCCAAAACAAATCATGTCCAATCCAGTTGAACACAATCAGCTAATGAACTCGGTAGCAGCACTTACTTATCCTCCATTTCCATTATCCCTGTGTTTTCTCTTCTCTCCACACCACTGCTAGACCTTTTTCCCTCTGTGGCACAAAAGCATCAATCTCTGTCCCAGGCAGAGAGGGAACTGCCATTTGGGCCAGTTGTGCTGCCAGTGCCCACGTGCTTTGCTGTCACATTAACCCAAAGCTTCACTCTCAGAAGCTCCTTAAATTCTGAGTGGATTTTTAAGCTGAAGGAGGTGCAACATCATCATCACCATCCCTGAAGAAGCCTCACTGCCTGTCCCAGCACAGCCCAGGCCTGCAGATCGAGTGATCAAGAGCGAAATACTGCAAGAATTTGTGCTGGAGGTTTTAGGAAGACGTGCCAAAGGCCTGGCAATGTGTGTACAACCCTTGTGTGATCACACACAACACCATCCCCCCCAGGATCCATCCCCCTGCTACAAGCACAACACAGATTTGAGCCCAGTCCTCGAGTCAGAGACACCAAAGTGTTCACAAAGGCACCAAGAGAAGGTGATGTGGAAAAAACTATCAAATATGATCCAAACGCAGCTGAAAAGAACTGCCGAGAGCTTGCTGGCTGTGCAGAGTGACAGGCACAGGCAGCCTGGCAGCAATCCCTGCTCCCCAACTGTTCCACCCCAGCCAGTGCCCCAGACCTGTGATAAAACAGCACAAGCTCAATGGAGCAGAGAGGATGGGCAGAGCTCAAAGCCACTTGTGGAGAGCCAGAGGACACGTTTTGCAGTCAGCAAGACAGGAGGATGACTCTGTTCTGATTTGTGTATTACAATGCAAATGGATTGCAAACAAGTTCCTCAACTCGCTGTGCTTCAGAGTAAACCTGAGTTAATTAAAGCTGGCAGGACTCGGGAAAGAAACACAGCAGTTACTGTCAACAAGTATTTGCTGCAGTCTCTCACACAGAAAAGACCTTGTTTATTATTCTGCAATCCTGCCTGTTGAAGCAGACCATGAAAACGTTGGCCAGTGACACAAAGCAACTCCTGCTTGCTGAGAGAGATGCTCTGTGCAAACCCTGCCTTGCACAGCACCAAAACAGTCACCTTTGAATAACAAGAGGGGCCCTTTGCTCCTTGTGGGTCCTTCCACTCGAGCCCAGTTAACCAGTTCTGGCCATGCACTTGCATAGATAATTAACATTTAACGCTTAATAAAGCATTTCAAAGAATCCCCACATGTTGCTGTACCTTGAGCAGTTGTGCAGCAAAGTGATCACTGGCATGGAACACACACCTGATGCTTTGCAGGGGAGGAGAGGGAATAGTTTCCCTGTTTTCTTGCTTTCCCCTGTTTTCTTGCTATTCACCTTTGGTCAGAGATAAGCTTTTAGTTGGTATTTGTCCACCTTCTGAATTGCAAACTTGTGCCACAAGTGGTTAACCAGTATTTAAATTACTTTTTTTTAGGCAGAACTCTCCTAAGTGATTTACGGTGTAGTCACTGCTTTAGGGATTAATTTACACATTTTTAGTACCTGCCAACTCAGCATCATCTCCTGCCCTCTTGTTTCTGCAGCAGCTTCTGTGCCCAAGAAGGCCATTTTAGCCACATTCCCTGCTATGACAGACACTGATTTAATGGAATATCCAGAGCTAGAAAGGACCATCCAGGATCATCCAAGTCCAGCTCCTGGCTCTGCACTGACAGCACAAAGAACCCCACCCTGAGCCTGAGAGCTTTGTCCAAATGGACCTGGGCACCTTTGGCCACCAAGATTACAGCCAGAGTAATCCCAACCCATCTTTCCTGCACCCATTCCCTTGGGGACTGAGGAACAGAGGAACAAGTGGGTCCTCCTCTTTCCTAATTAAGCTGTTCCTCTTGCACACAACACCCACAGTTCTTAAACCACACAAGAGCACCCCAGTGGACAAGTAGAAGGAGCTGTAAAAGCTTTTCATCCCTCAGTGGAGAGTTCCAGTGAGTCCCTGATCACTGGTTTCATATCAATCTGGACAAATATAAACTGTTTATTCTGATTTAATCTATTTATTATTAGCTCCTGATGAAAGAACAGACTTTTAAAAACACACACACCCCTCAGTTTCCCTAAAGCAGCACTGCAGAATTCTCACTCCCTGCACACAGGCCAAGAACATTCCTACACTCTCCTGATGGGACCTTCTTTTAGGAAGTTACATGACATAAGTCATGACACAGACTTGCTCTTTTCAATTCAATTTTCTAGTTGATGAGGGTCAAGAGTTCAGCTGCCCTTCCTGCCCAGTTTCCCTGTTCAGCACAAAGACAATTCCCACTGATGCCATCACATGGAGCCCCTCCAAACATTCCTGGATATTTGGGTTAGTAAGTTCCCACTACTACAACTCACAGGGGTGTTTTCTCCTCTTAGACAAGGTAAGAAAAGGAGGAATATCTGACATTGCCAGGGAGGAAAGTGTTTTGAGTACATGAACGACTATCAAACTGATGTAAAAATATCTTTTATTAACCCAGAGAATAATGAGAAGGTGGGTGGGAATCTGTACTTTGTTGTTAGTCTCTACATACGCTTTTTGAGAAATGCCATTGAAGCACTTTAATTACTTTGCTTGTGTTAACCATGCACTAGTCAAAGGACTGGGCTTGTTTATGTGATCTCCAAGCTCAAATATGGATGTAATTGACATTTCTTCTGATCAAAGGAAGTGAATTATTTCTGTGCTGAATTCTAAAGAAGTTTCCCCATAATGACAATGCATCTCAGAAGGCTCTGATTACCACAACAGACTCAGGCCTTTGTAGGAATGGCATCAAATGCACCTTTGCACACTCAGATATTCAAGTGGTGTTAATTAACTTGCCATGACTCCCTTCCATTTTATGCCAGGCTAGTTTTTCTAAGTTGGGTGGTTATTTGGACAAACAGATTTGCTCACTTGGGTGTTCCTCAGCTCTTGCAAACAACTGTGTGTCCTTGGAAGGAGTTTCAGAAGTTGGGACACTGTTCAAAGCCAGGCCATGGCAACTAAACATGTTTCCCAGGATATCAAGACTATTCTTTGCTGGAGAGAGCAAGAGGTGTCTTTAGTGTAAGTAGCAAAAATGGGAGGTGGATTCTGCCCCATGGAGAGGTTTGAGTTGTGCCCAGAGGGTGTGAGTCACAAAGACAGCAGCTCCCACCTCCAAGAAAGGTTCAGCTCTTTGCAAAGCTCAAATTTGAGCTCTGGTTCAGTCACGAGAGCTGGGATCCTTCTCAGGTAGCAGAGATGAAACTGATGGCTCATTGGAATCAAAAGCTTTTTTGGAACAAGCCACACGAGAAGCAGAACAAACTTTTAATAACACAACAGCCAACTCATCAAGGATAAAGGATTGAGGCCAGTGCAACAGAACCAGCAGAAAATTAGTGGCAGGAAGATCAAACTTAACCTCATATCATCAAGGTCCACTGAAGAGATTGGCTTAATTGTCCAGCTTTGTGCAGTGTACGAGGAGGCATCACCCTCCCAACAGGGAGGGCAGAAGGAAAAGCAGGACTTCCCCTTCTCACAGAGAAGGGCAGGACTGCCCACACCACCACCAAGACGCCTTTGGCATTTTCCATGCTCTGGTAGAGGATGGCACATCCTCTGAGTGTGCCAGAGAAGAGGAAGGGTGGGACTCGGAGCTTCTCCAGCACATCCTCTGCCTGGGAAGGTGAGTGGCTGTCTGTGCTCACCTTGGGGAGCTCTAAAATCAACCAGGTCAACCTTAATTCCTGCATTTTTCCAGGGCTGTAAGCAAGCTGTGGCACCTGCAGAGCAGGGCAGGGCTGGTGCCAGGAGGCTCCATGCCTGAAACAAGGGAGTGATGGGCACAACAGCCTGTGCTGAAGGTCTGGGATCATCCACAGAGAGAACTAAAGCACTTGGAGCCAACAGCAAGAGAACAACAAGATAAGAGTTGATACCAGAGTGAAAATAGAGTTTTCAGAAATAAAAATAAAAGTTTATCTTTCTGTAGTAGGAAGAAAAGAGACCAGTGAAGGGATATAAAATTGATGGGGCTGTCAGTGCCAGAGACAACAGCAATGACTTGAGCAGCTGCAAGGACTGGAAGGAAGTTCAAGAGATAAAGGATGGGCCATGGAATGAAGTCCCAACAGCCCAGACTGGAGATAAGATGCTGCCCATTTGGTTAGAGAGGACAGAACTTCAGAAATATTACTTAAGGATTGACAAACTTAGGACACAAGAGTGGAGAACAAAGTCTTGGAGACAACTACACTGGGAGCAACTTCAAGATAACTGTACTGAGCTGGGCTAGAGGAAGACAGAGCCACTCAGCTTGTTACTATACAACCAGTATTTCTTCTTGATGGTTATCAAACTACAGAGTCACTGAGGAAAAAAAATATTGAAAAAAGGTATTTCCTCTGAAGTTTAGGATGTTCAAAGAGAAAAACAACATCCTGAGCTTCTTTGAAAAGGCAGGACCAAGTGCTGCCATCCATTGGTTCTGGTTAAGGTATGCAAATGTCTCTGTGTCCATGGCCAAATGCAGAACCTTTCAGTGCCTGCTGCCTCCAATTAATGTATTAAAGCAGCTCCTGCTGCATCTCAGCCTGTCACAGACAAGAGCTGTCTCAAGTAGCTACAGGAGAAAATCAAATTTGAAAATGCTGTTTCCTAATTCTGGAATAAATTCCCAGAGAACGCAAAGGCTCTCATGCTGTTCCACTTGAAACTTAATTCCAGAGTGACTCAAACTCACAGCACTGATGATCACCCATGTCATGGGGGGGGGGGGGGGGGAATAACCAACGAGGGGATTTCAGCTCCAACAAAACTGAAAACAGCCTCTATATTCCTACCAAAAGCAGAGGAAAGCAAATATCTCCATTAATAGCAACCCCTGTGTTCCAGTCTCACACATAACCCCCAACATAATACTCTTTACTTTGCCTGTTCCAAATCCAACAGGCACAAAGGCTGGGGGGGTTTCAGCTGCTCAGACCCACCACAGGCACCAGCCAGAATCCTTTTCTGATGGCCCAACCACCAGGCAGCTGAAGCAGCTTTGGAACAGGATTCTTGTCTCCAGCTCCTCAAGCACAAGCCTCAGGGTGTCTGTTTTTAGAAAACTGTGAGCTTTTAAGTTCCTTAAACATTTTAATGCAACCAACCTGAACTACTTTTACCCTGAGGCTGATAAGAACATTTGACTGTGAGGAGGGGGAAGAAGAGAGAAGAGTTGGGAAATATTCCTCTGTGTAGCCCCAGAGTGAAGGACTGGGGGGGGCTGCAGGAAACCTTAAACTGAAGGAGATCACTTTGTCATCCAGATTGTGTCCAGCCAAGGCTTGACCATTTCCAGTAAGGGACAGCCCTACACTTCTCTGAACAAGTAATTCCAATGTTTAATATTTTTCCCTTCTTTTTCTTTGCTTTTCTCTTTCTTTCCTCTTAACCACACATTTTTCTCTGCAGCAACTTGTGCCTGGTGCCTCTGATCCTACATCCTTACCAAGGAATTAACTCCATTTTTCCCACTATGTTTTCGGCCCTAAAAGACTAAATTACTGGAGCCAACTCCTCAAGCTTTTCTTCATGTCTCAAGTTATCACATGTTTTGATCATCTTGGGGGCCCTCAGTTGTCCCTGCTGAGCTTTTTCCATTCTCTTGAACAGAGAAGGATCAAAATAGGGCACAGTATTGTGGTATTGATGGGAGAAGGTGGAGTGGCTTCCCACTGCCAGAGGGCAGGGTTAGGTGGGATATTGGGAAAGAATTGCTGGCTGGGAGGGTGGGCAGGCCCTGGCACAGGGTGCCCAGAGAAGCTGTGGCTGCCCCATCCCTGGGAGTGTCCCAGGCCAGGTTGGACAGGGCTTGGAGCACCCTGGGCTGGTGGGAGGTGTCCCTGCCCAGGGCAGGGGTGGCACTGGGTGGGCTTTGATGTTCCTTCCCGGCCAAACCATTTAATGATACCAGTCCAGGTGGAACTTGTGCTAAGTGTAACAATGCCACGGTTTCCCCTGGGATGCTGCAGCCTCCACACTTCCCAGGGCACAGAGGATGGAGATCCCTGTGCCTGGTTCTGCTGCTGCAGCAAGACCCAGATCTGGGCTCTTTCACCTGTCTCTCAGGTCTGAGCCACACATTGGCTGTTCAGGCATCAGAGGGACTGTTATTCTTCACTTCACACTCTCTGAGAACTGAAGTCTTAACAAGCTCTTCAAGGATCTTAACTTGGCTCAGGATTTTCAGAGCAGGTGCTTTGAGCAGCCCCAGAGCAAAGAGCCTCGGTCAGTGGTGGCTCCCAGGGGGGTCTTGGGGGTGCCTCCCAGTGGCTTGGTAGGTCTGGCTTAGTTTAGTACTGAGGGTGAAACCAAAGACCTGAGAGGAAAACTAAACCCTGAGGAGCAGCTGCAGTGTGAGAAGATCCCAGCCAGCCCCTGAACTACCTCTCTCTGCAAGGAGGGCACAGCTCAGCTTTGGTTTGCTCTCATGGTGGCTCTGGAGATGCCAGGAAAGGTGATTTGAACTCAGGCTGCTCCTTTCTACCCTTAATCCTGTGTGAGACTGAGGTGTCTCTGTCCACTCTGCAGAGCCACCAGTGGTGCTGCTGCCACACCTGCCACCCCTCAGAACATCCCAGACTGCCTTTTGCCTGAATTCACAGAATCACAGAAAGGTTTGAGTCGAAAGGGACCTCAAAGATCATCTCATTCCACTCCCTGCCATGGGCAGGGACACCTCCCACCAGCCCAGGCTGCTCCAAGCCCCATCCAACCTGGCCTTGGATATTTCCAGGGATGGGGAAAACACAACTATTTCAAATTAAACCAAATCCCTTCCAATCACAAGAACAGGACTTCAGCCTTATACTGTTAAAAAAAGTGAGCAAATAGATAAAATCCCTGCATTTATACTGGATTTCCCCCTCAGTGCTGCTTACTTTGGGTCTCCTGCGTGATTAATGTGCTGCTCCCACGGAATCACTGTCTAAGGACTTCTAAAAATCCCACCTAGCCTGCAGGACAAGGTTTTCAAGTAGAAAATTAATGTTTTTTCAGTAGACTTTGCTTTGCCAGGAAAAAAAAAATAAGATGCTCTTCCTCAGGACTGTATCTTAACCAGCTGCTCATTCACACCCAGTCCAATGAGTTTGAAAGCAGTTTCAACAATCCAGAAAAAAAAAATAAGCATGGACGTGTTCTTGATGTTGGGTTAAGGAAAAGGAGGAAATAATTTCTTTGTGTGGAATATTCCTTGTTCATTGCTGCCACATCTGACACGTTCCAGCTGTCCTGCCAGGCTGCTGCCAGCCCTTCTTCAGCAGGAATGAGCACTCATTACAACAGTTTAATGCCTAAATATACAGAATAACTGTTTGCTTTCACAATTCACAAGGAAAAATAATTAAGAATCAGATAAAGTATGGATATGCCCTGAAATGAAAAATATCCCCAAATTCTCCTGTAACTAATGCAAATACTTATTGACTAAATTACTGGGGAAAGCAGAGTGAACAGCAGAAAATACTTATAAGATGCTCAGAAACTCTGTGACAGGTAAAATAGCCACACTGTTGTCTTTATTCCCTATTTTTTAACTGAGAGTTTTCCTTCCAGCTCTTCTGCTCCATGTGAGTCCCTTCCCAGTCCCAGCTGGACTTCCAAGTCAGCAGCACAAACGTCCCATTTCCCTTCCTGGAGGCACCAAAACCACTCGGATCAAACCAGAAATGGTCCCTTTTGAAGTCACAAAGGCCACATTGTTCTTTTTCATCAAGTCCCCAGGAATTCAGCTCAATTATCTTGGCATGATTACACCCAGTAATTACAAGAAAACAGAAAAGCCAGACCAGAAGGCAAAGCCTTTATGGACTAATCACTACAATGAAACACCTTGAGCTGAATCATTTCCCCCAAATAATTCCAAGGCACGTGGCCAAATCCTGCTTAAAAATGAGCTAATAAATAATTAAACCAGGAATTGTTCCTATCACAAGATTTGGTATCACAGGGCTCATCTGGGACAAACTGGTGCTTGAAGAACATCAACCTGTGCCACCAGGTGTGCCCAAAGGAGGGCAGGGCTGTGGGCAGAGAGGCCACTGCCCCATGGGGAGGTGACAGCAGGACACAGACAGGGCCTCAAGATGCCTTTTCACCTGCTCTGCTCCATGCCTGGATCCACCATCCCTTTTTTGAGCTGCTCTCCAACCACACAGCTCAGATGAGACACAAGAGCCCAAAACCTCAGAGTTTTTGTAAAAATACACCCCCAAAAAAGGGTAAATTCCTCCAATTCACTCATCTATTCCCCACACTTTACATGAATCCTTTGCCAGGATAAACCAGACTATTTATAGGTTTCCCACCAGTGCTTGGTGGTTTTTAAGGCTCTGCTCAAGTTCTCTGCACAGAGAAAGCAGCAACATCCCATCTTTCAATGCCTTTTGCCCCTTCTGATCAATCCCAGTTGCATTGCTTTGCGACTTGGAGCCTGAGAAGGGGAAACATCAGAGGAAAAGCACTAGCCAGGAGGTTTTTTTTAAGCCTAGTTGGAAATTTCAGCTGTGGAGGAACCCACAGGACCTCTGGAGCACTTGGATCTCAGGAGCCTAAAATAATGGAATGAAAATCACAGGAATGGTCATTTAAAGGTGGATTCTGCAGCAGGTGAGTCAGCAGAGACAGGACACAGACTGGAGAGCAGACACAAGTCTGGCAGAAGGCTCTGAGTGCTCACACGACAGATAATCTCAGTAAAGAAGCAAATTCCATGTTGCCAACACAGCAGTGGCAGAGCTGTAGGTTTGTGCATCAATACTTCGTATGTCAAGAGCATCTGAGCTTGAATAATTGGCCCCAAAACAATCCTTTTGTTTCTAGATTGATGGAATCACTTGTAGTGCAGCCAAGAAGTGCCAGAAGATTAAGTTGGTAATGAGATCTTACCTTTCCCTGTTCTCGTTGGTTTGTCAGGGCAAATAATTGATGTGCCACTTGGCAGGAACCTGCATTTGCATTTTTTGCTTCCAAAGAAGGTGAGTGGTTTGGTTGTGGTTTGTTTTGTGGGGTCACAGAATCATAGAATGGATTGGGTTGGAAAAGCCCTCTGAGATCATCAAGTCCAACCCTTGGGCCAACTCCACTCCCTTNTCCCCTGGCAGAGCTTGAGCCCCCCGTGCCCCCTTGTCCTATTGCTGAGTGCCTGGGAGAAGAGACCAACCCCCACCTGGCCACAACTTCCCTTCAGGTCCTTTGGGTTTTGTTTTGTTTTGTTTTTTTTAATTGAGATGTTTAAAGAAAAAACCCACAACTACACAGAGGATTTGCAGGCTACAAGAAAAATATTCCACATTCTCACCTTCCTTATTTTCACATTCTTGTGGACTCTTTCCTAGAGAAGAACAAACACAATTCCTGTGACCTGCTTTAGGATGTGCAGCACTTGCCAGGAAGATACATCTCCCACCGCCCCGGGTGCCCCACCCCCCGTCTCCCACCTCGCCCCATTCCAGCTCTGAGCTGTCTGAAGGGCAGAGCATAAATTGCATTTCCCACAGCCCTATTTGATGGGCTGGATCAATACCCATGATCAAACTCCCCAGGCAAGGACAGCTCCCCACTCCTGCCATGAATTCCCCCCGTTCTTTAAATCATGGCCAACCCCATTTTTCCCACTGTCAAAATAACCCTCTTTGCAGACAGTACAACAAACCACGTTCTGCAAGAGGTGACATCCCTCTCCAAACTCAGTTTGATAAATTCCCTTGGGGTTTTTCCACGATGGTAACAGCAAATAAAAAGGAGAGAAATCTGTAGAAAAGTTATCAAATTCCAATACTTAAAAAAAAAAATCAGAGCTCTGCCAGAGAATTAGAACTAAATTTGTTAAACTGTGCTACAACATTCACAATTTACTTGGAATGGAAACTCAACACTGTGTGGAGTGTTCTGGACATATGTGGGGTTAAAAAATATCTGCAAAACAACTACAGGCATCCAGGTACTTGTGGGATGCATCAGTTCAAAGAAATCAGTCCTAAATCTATTATTTTTTCAGCACAGAGAGCAGAGTTTGGGGGTTTGATGGGCACAGAAGGTGGATTTTAACCTCTCCATCACCCATCCAGATGAGGGGGTTTATGTCTTTGTTTTTCTGGTCATTCTTGGGGGGGAAATCACTCCCTATCAGAAGTTTTCAATCACATTTCTGGGTTGCAGTTCCCATTTACCATTGGCTGGGGGAGAAATGCTCCAGGGACTGGCAGTCAACTCTTCCAGGTGCTGCTTCAGCTCATGAAGTCCCCATGTCCCAGAGGTCTGGGTGGAGCTGCCCACTGGGCAGTGCCAGGCAGGGCTCTCTTGGCAGCAGCTTTTTGCCTCCAAAGCCCACAATGTCACCCCAGGGCTGCAATGACCTCGCACACTTCCCTCACTGAATGCATTTCAAGGACAGCAGTTTGGGCTTTTTTTTTTACCTTCAGAAATAATGCACATTTTCTTCCCCACGTGAGGGAAGCCCCAGGGCTCCTCTCTCAGGTGTTCAACCATATCAAAGGAAGGGCAAAGCACTTCATAATTCACAACTTGCACTATGAAACTAAAGCAGTTTCTAACAAAAATAAAAAAAAATTAAAAAATCCTCCCCAGGTGCAACAACTGCATC
Source organism: Sakesphorus luctuosus (assembly GCA_013396695.1). Lineage (NCBI taxonomy): Eukaryota > Metazoa > Chordata > Aves > Passeriformes > Thamnophilidae > Sakesphorus > Sakesphorus luctuosus. Next base: position 267,061 of record VWZD01002046.1, on the reverse strand, counting down.
TCAGAGAGGGAAAAGAACAGCTTTAAAACTAAAGGATCAGCTGGGAGATCCTGTAATTAACTCACTGAGGAGAAAGAACAAAATATCTCAACACTATGTTGGGTTAACACAGTTTAGATGTAGAGATCTTATGGCTCTGAGAGACTTTGAGAGGACTTGGGTTAGTGGAGAGGAAAAAAGTCAGGAAGGTCCCTGTCAGCTCAAAAGCAGAAGCTGTTGTATAAAAGTGCACCCCAAACCCACCCAAAAAGGGTCTGTTTCCTTTCCTGGAGATGTGTGTGTGTGTCAAAGATTAATTAGAGCCAAGCAGTTCAATTCCCAGCAGTGATCAAGTATGCCAAGAATTGTGAATATCAGACTGTCCTGCCATCAAAAGCAGTCGATATTTCCACCGGAATTATGATATCTGTGAAGACTTGAGTTATTCTGCTCAGCTCCTCCCCACTCCCTTCAGCAAGGACACACACAGCTCCTTAGACATTTCTGTGCTGTTAAACTGAATTGTTTAGACTGAAGGAGGCATTTGCTGCTGTTTCACAATTAAAATGAACATTTGCCCCAGTGTATAAACATCCCTTTTAGCCTCAATCCATGTGATTCTGCTTGACCACACTGATATCACCTCCTCTTTCAGCCATATGGCAGAGATGGGATCACCCTCCAACTGAGCAGGACTTGTATGTAGGGGCACCACTGACAGACCCAAAACCATATTTTACTTTAAGCATGGAATGCCAGAATGGGTTGGGAAGGACCTCAAAGCTCATCCCATCCCACCCCCTGCCATGGGCAGGGACACCTCCCACCAGCCCAGGGTGCTCCAAGCACTGTTCAACCTGGCCTTGGGCACTCCCAGGGCTGGGGCAGCCACAGCTTCTCTGGGCACCTGTGCCAGGGCCTGCCCACCCTCCCAGGGAACAATTTCTTCCCAACATGCAAACTAAATCTGCTTTTTCAGCATGAAATCATCCCCCTTGTCCTGTTACTTCTCTCTTGTTACTCCTGGTACTGGCCTAAGGAATTACTGGGTGCAGAGATGATGCTGATCATTGTAGCATCTGCTCTGGGGTATGAGATGTGCTGTCAGTGCCCAGAGTCCTCACTAAACACCTTTAAGAAGGAAAACTGACTATATTTGTCTTAAATTGCCATTTAAAACACAACCCAACACAACCAAGACACTTCTAACAAGACATGTAGACAGGGACAAATATTGCTACACTTTTAACAGGCCAAACCACTCTCTAGTTTTCTGGAGTTAAATCCAGGTCCAAAGCACACAATGCCCCAGGTTAGAGCTTCAGCTGGACTTCATGGGAACTGGAGGGGAAAACAAGCCCTGGCACCCAAAGGTATCCAATCAAGATGGAAAACCCTGGAGCTGAAAATGTCAGGGTCTGGTGTTTGGGCAGGCTGTGGGCATGGGACTTTTTAGCCCACCTTCTGTGTCCCATGGGCATGTTCTGCACAGCTCCCACCAGCACCTGGGCCAGGCACACCAAGGGGTGCCCTGAGGAGCTGGGGAAGCACCAGCCACAAGGGCTGAACCTCAGGGAATGGTTTGGGTGGGAAGGGACACCTTCCATCTCCTCCTGCCCCTGTTGGCAAACCATTTATTGCCCCTCCAGCCAGCACAGACCCCAAGGGACAGGGGTTACACCCCCGTGTGTAACAGCATCCAGCACTCTGCACTCCACAGGGAGGCAATTAATCCACAATCAACTCGATTCTTAGTTACACAACCCAGTGACCTGTTCTAATTACAGAAGATCAAGAAACCTACACCTAAACCTCCTCTGGGCTTCCTGTCTGCCACCTACTGCCATCCAGCTTCACCTCTGCTTCCCTTAATTCTCTTATCTATGAAAGAAGGGTGAAAAAACATCATTGCCTTGAGGTCCCTCTGTATGAGCTGCTGGATCAGAGCTGGGATTGTACTGAGGGTTATTCAATAAAAAGCAACAGGGCCTAACCCATTCCTTAAGAATCATTTCAGCTCACCTAGGATTTTAAAAGAAGTAATCCCAGATAAATCTCATCTCTCCTCTAGTTCTGTAACATGAGGTTTTCCACCCTGTTTTTCCACTGTGAAAGCTCTCAAGTAAATTCTCCCTTTTCCCCTCCTTTTTTTTTTCCTAAAGTATAATGTCAGTTGTCTTTCAGCTTTCTGAAAGCAGGTTGATCTCCTGGGCTTTGTGTACCAGAATTTGGAGTGATAAATGCTTCTTTCTGCCTCACCCCCAGGACTTGCAGCTGTTTGTCTTTGGGGTTTACAGGGATGAGTGACTGAAAGAAATAAGACATTTTTTTTTCTTTCCAGCTTTGCATTGTGTGCTTGTATAAAAAGATTGGAACATAAAAGTGGCATTGATAGCAGCAATACTTCTCAATAAAAGAGCTGCTCAGAGGAATTATGTACCAGATGATACAGCTTCAAATGAGGATATAAATTATGTTACATTACTTGGTTTGATTCTGTGGGGAATGTTTAAGTTTCAAGCAAAAGAACAGAAACAGGTTTTGCTATTGAGAAATAATTATTAATTGTGATCTACAGCACATTCACTCAAATAAATTAATTGCATTATAAACTCCCTCACATCAATATCCCACATCCCATCCTCTCACACAGGTCCAGAGTGGGATTCCTGCAAGGACTCATTTTTCCCAACAGAAAGGCTGGGAAGAAGAGGCTGCTGGAATTCAGTTTTAGATAATGAACACAGGAAGAAAGTTGGATGAGAGTCCAAGGGCTTGGACTTCAAACACCCTGGACAACACTTCAAGCTTTCATACACACATTAGATCTTTGTGCTGGTTTTCCTCCTACATTTTAGACTCCAAGCTAAAAGAACCACTTTTTTTTTTTTCATTTTATTCTTCCTTTTAAAAATACATTCGTAGTTTTTCATGCAAAAAGTTTCTATCTGCATAACAGACCAAAATCACTGCCTGAACTCCCATTTTCATCCCATTTAAACTTATTTATACCAAAACTTGGCCTGCTGAAACATTCTACATTTGCAAGGATCCCAGTTCATGGAGTGACTCTTCAGGCTCTAAAAACAAGCAATGATGAGCACTCAGGGGATGACCCTCCTGACCTCACAATGTTCTTCCTTCCAGAACAGGATGAACAGGAAAAATTGCAGGTCCTGCATTTTTAGCACCAGAAAAGCCCTCTCTGCTCTTTACACGATCTTTTACCACCCAAACTGCATTGTTGTATAGATATGCAAATATGCAATGGGATATACATCAAATAAGTTACACTCTTATGGGCAGAGGGTCTAATTCCTCGCTGAAATCCACATGTAGTGCTTTTCCCACTTATTTCCCCACAAATAAGGGCAGACACAGATGGAAAAAAAACCATCAATGCATCTTTTTCCACAACTTTGCAGATGGAAAACCAAGGTGTGCACTGTGTGCTGTGATGAATATACAAATGTTGAGATGCACATCTTGTGCAGAAAGGTTTGGAGAGGAAAGACACTCAACTAAAGGGTCTTTATTCCAGTTTTTGTGTAATGACTGGCTAACAACATCCTACAGCAGCAGAGCAGCCATGCTGAAGGGGACACTCAATACATGGGCAGTCAAAGCTGCTGTTTCCCAAAGCTCTGCTGAACAAATTAAAATTGCAATTAACATTCTTTTTCATTATTTCCCTTTCCTCTCCATCCCCCCACTAAGTCCTCCAGGATTAGGAACCTCAAAGTAAAAGAGCACAGCCTGATTTGAGCAGGTTGTGAGCTGACAGCCAAACAAGACTACCTGGTCAGCACAGCAGCCAGAGAGTCCCAGCAAGGAGCAGCTCTAAACTCCAGGATTAAACCAACATGCCTGAGCTCACCTGAGAGGTTTCATAACCACAGCAAGCAGGAGCTTTATAACCATATCAGAGGTTAACATTTAAAAATCAGCTGCCTAAGATGAAAGTAATAAAGTGATGGATTGCAGCTGAAGTTTCCCAGTGCACTCAGCTGAGCAGGACTTCTGAATTTCCAGGAATGGAAGGAAGTCCCTCCTTTTATTTCAGGAATATTCTGGCTGCTGCAGGTCAGCAGTCCTGGTGCAAGAGCAGCAGCAAGAGGAAGGAGTTGGGACAACACACGTGCCTTGTTATTTTTAATATTAAAAACCCTTACTGATTAAGAAGACATCTTGACCCGTACTTAAAATTAAGCATTTAATTCAAAAGGCAAGACTTCTTTAAAAGCCTAAGGCAGTTCCTCCTTGGGCCCCGACCCAGTGGAGGAGATCCCTGGCAGAGTCAATTTTCCCATGTCAGAACATGTAGATGCACCATGACAGAAGAACCAGAACCAAAATTAAAGCCAAGAGGCCAATGTGTAATTCAACACCTTATCCAGTTCCCCACTGGGGGCACCTCCAGCACTGCTCCCATGCTTGGCAAAACCTGGGCATGCAGGAGATGGGGCTGAGCAAGAAACACCTCCAAAGACTCAGTAAAACCATCAGAGAGTTTAACGACCCAGTAGGATTTTTTCCAAGTATTAAACAAGCAGAAAGTCCCTCTTGCCATGAGCCAGAGCAGGTTTTGGTTGCCACTGGGAGCACAGAGTTCCTGCCATTCCAACTCCCTGAGTGCTAGTTTTGTGTCTTACAAACTTAATCCTTAATATAAATATATAAAGCTCCAGTGATGCCTCTTTGTGGTTGAAGGAACACATTTGATCACAACCCTTTGGAACATCGAACAAAATTTGAATTTTGCTGCTGTTTGGTAGTTTTGTACCTGTGGCACCAACATAAAAAAGAAAACATCTTAAAAAAAAAAAGGAAAAAATGACAGATTTCTTTGCTGTTTTAACAGCAAATGTTCCCTGCTTGTCATCTGTGCACTCAGCCTGTGCCACCCGCGGCTCCTCTGAGTTAATGGTGTGCCCAGTTCTTGCCCCTCCCACCCAGGTCTCTGCCCTGGCACCGCTCGGTTACTTCTGGTCTCCTCAAATGAAGGCAGCGCTTGGCAAAGCTCAGCCTGCCCGAGGCAGGAGCACATTCCTGCACTCGCTGTGCCATCTAGTGATGGATGGAGGCAGGCAGAGCATCCCTCTAAAGCTGCCCGGGTTTATTCCACCTTCCCTCCTTGCAAAGAGTCCATGGGACAAGTTCAAGCATCCAAGGAAATCTTTAGCCATTTTCTCACCAGAAATAAAAGCAGCATCTCCAGGCAGAGCACTGGGAGGGTTCAAAATGGATGGCAAAGGCATAAATACATATGGAAAAAAAACACCAAACCAAAATTAAACTCACAACAAGGATTTTCTCTACATTTCATGACAAAACATCACCAAATATTGGAGGTCACCATAAAGGTTTGTCCTTTGCACAGAAAGTGCCACAACCAACAGTGGCACTGCTGGAGAGCGGTGGGAGATGGAGGGAGAGGGAAAACAAGCCTTGGAGAGGACCCAAAAATGATGTGGATGAGCACAGAGATACATTTGAATTCCCAGAGGGTTAACAACTCCCTGAAGTCACACCCAGTAGTCAGTTCTGTGCCTTTTTGCACTGACATTCTGGATGAGTCTGAGGAGAAACCCTAAACCAAAAGGACAATTTTCACAGAGGGACAACATTTCTCAAGCCACATGGACACACCTGCCTTCAGCCCCAGCCAATCAGGTGAATGTAATTAAATACTTATCCATAAAGCTTTAATAAGCCTCTAATCAAAGCCTTCATGTTCATCATTATCAACAAAATACAGGGGTTTTTTTTTGTCTTTGACCAATCTTTACACAGAAGAAATTCTGCAAATCTCCCCTAGAAACAGACTGTCCTCATTAATAGTGTCATAGTAACCAAAATGCAAGCAGAGGGTTATTAATACCCCCATCTCCAGAGAGAATTACCAAAAACTAGAGAAATAAAGGCTTCCATATCAGTTAACATCCAATTAACATTCCCCAAACCAGAGTGTGCAGGGAGCACAGGGGAGAAAGCCTCAGTTACTTTACTCCAAGCATTCACAACTCCATCACATTGACTGCATTTTAGAATTTTTTTCCAAAACAAAATCAGAACTCAGATTATCAGCATTTGAACACCAAGATATGAGCTCCAGAAACCATCAAGCACAGCTCAGCTGCCTGGGATCTTTTACCTCTCCCTTGTGTTGGCACCTGGACAGAGAAAATCGAGTCCTCAAGGCCTCCCAGTGCAGAGCAAACCTCTCCCATTAGTCCTCACTTCCACTGAAAGTCATTTCCCTACAAAGCATCTGATTTTCCAACGTATCAGAGCCCAAGGAATAAAAACACAATTTTTATTTCATACAAGAAACCCCATCAATTATTGTGGGCTTACCTTGGAGGGGAAGGATCCCCAAACAAAGTTCCACAGAGGGAAAGAAAAGGTTCTCGTGTTCCCACATCCCAAACAGTCCCAACACAGCCCAGATCTCCTCCTGCACCGAATCCAGTGCCAAAACTGATTAATCCCAGCAGGTTCAGGCTGGACCCCCTGACACCAATTTCTACTATTCTGGGCTTTGCCTGAACCCACTCACCCTGAATTTTACAACAAAGCCAGACTCTCAACATTATTCTTTTATTTTTTCTATGAAATAATAAATCGAATCTGACAAATTAATTATCAAAGGACACTTCATTAGCCAGAGTACCTAACAAACAGCTCTTCTGAAGAGACTTGTGCCAAAATGCTGCTGAAAACATAAATTCTGCTGGTTTTTAACACCTTAAGCAACATCTCATGCATTGCCAATGCTGAGGATTTTACCCGAGGTGTCAGTGACAGAAGACACAACAAATTATTACTGACACCAACACAAACAAGTTAAAAAAAGCCTTAAAAAAGAAATATTACCTTACTCATTGTGAACTCCATGACCAAGGACATCTCCTTTCCTGCCTTCTCCAGAGGATGTGGCACCTGAGGATGGGACTTAGCAGAGGACTAAAAAGGGAGAAGAATGGAACTTAAAGCTTATCTTTAACCTAAATAAGTCTGCAGGAGCAAAAGCCAAGTCTCCCCTCCTCTTCTGTTTTAAATCCAAGCCTAGAGCTGAGCCCAAATAAGTGCCAGCTGTGCCCAGTGACTGCCTCCTCCCAGCCCAAAGCTCCCCAGGTGTGTGGCATCTCTTTCCTTGCAGCTTTGCAGAGTTCCTCTTATTCTTTAGGGAAGCTCAGCTGTGCTAAGGAAGATGTTTAATGACCCAACCAGTGTGGGCAGGGCCGTGTAGGGGCAGCTTTGGGAGCCTGGGAAAGCTCTGGAGGTGCCATAGGATGCAGCAAATGACCCTGAGATGAACACAGCTGGTTAAACCTTGTGTTAGTGGCACCAGGGGTATGACCTCAATGCCCCTCATGGGCCAGAGTTGGGTTTGATGGTCCTTGTGGGTCTTTTCCAACTCAGAATATCCTGTGATTGGAAATCAACCCTTTGACACCTGCAGGAGGGACCCACCATGGACTGGCCACCTTTCATTTCTCCATCACAACCTCTTCAGCTGGTTGTGAAATTGGGGTGAATCAGGACATTTTCTAGCACTGGGTGGTTCTCACCTGAGAACTTGGTGCAGACAGAGACATGAACAAGTGTTCGTGGTGGGACCTCCAGGCTCCCTGAGCAACCTGCCAGGCCCCAGTGCAGCAAACTTCTAGTGTGCTCTAAAATTGATGTGTGTCTGCATCTTAACTGGTGCTTTTCAACCCTCAGAGAACAATTATTTCCCTGTTTGTCTCCTGACAGCAAAGCATTTCTTTAAACATGAACCCTCCAGAATTTATAAGACTAAGCTGGAATTGCTGAAGGAGATCCAGACTGTTCTGAGTTGGAAGGGACCCCCGAGGATCATCAAAGTCCAGCTCTTCAGTCAATGGCCCACACAGGGGATTGAACCCATGACCTTGGCATTATTACGACCAAGTTTTAATGTTTCTGCTTTATATCATACAGCACTTTTACTAGAAAAATCCACAATTTTCAATCCAAACTTTCCAAATGTTGGAGTTGGGCAGAAATGGTGATTTTGGCATGTGGATTAATGCTCTTAAGGCTTGTCTCTAATTTTATATAGTTATTTATAAAGAAAATCTCCATTTTCCCCGTGTCAGGCTTTGATAGGATCCCAACTATTTGTCATTTTTAATGAAAGTGTAATATTACATTTTATTGGAGGATGTATTGGGAACTTTCCAAAGACAGAACAGCTATTCTATGTTTAAGAAATACGTGGGGAGAAACTTCCTGGGTGTCCTGGGGGCTGCTGATCCCCCAAGTTATGCACAACCAATAACTCCAAATTCCCACTGGAAACAGAGCCCAGTCAGATCTTCAAGGCTTTGACACTCAAAGGACAAGGGTGGCACAAAGTAGTTATTAAAACTGCATTGTCCTATAATTTCTATATGCTTTTAATAATTTACTCTCAGGGATTTTTTTTTCCTGTAACATCTTTCCAGCCTTTTCAGATTCCAATGCTCCACTTCCCCTTCCACAATGTGCTTTTAAGCAAATTTCTCTATGAAACATTAATGTACGATCATGTAGCTGTTCTCTGACCAGAATGAAAGTCAAGTTTGATTTAATGTGATCTCCATCTTTCTTTTTCTTTTTTTTCCCCCTCCACTATAACCACTGTTTTATTTGACATGTTGACTGCCAGGATATTTCTAAGCTGCTGAGATCAGCTGTGCAAAATGCCAGGTCAATAAACCCAGCAAACACACAGGCCCTGCTCCAGTTTTTCTGCAATTAACTCTATTGGAAATGGTGAAAAATTCACTTTGCATCTCATCAATATCACATATTCAACTACCATTTTTTTCTGGTTATTTGATCAAGTATAAACTGGAGAAGGCTTTGTTTGTTTGTCTTGCTTTTAACTTGCCAATTTTACATGCTGAGTAATAATTTAACCACTTCACTTTTCATTTGCTGGGTGCCACCATCCCGTCCACCTGAAGTGCAGAAATTCTAATGAAGAAATAACTTTCAGTCAGTCAACGTCTTGCTCCTACAAGGAACTTTATTTTTCCTAATCACCTCTAATGTCTCCTGGGCTGTTACTTCACCTGCCCTACACAACTGGCTTTAAGCAGACAATTATCTGCTAATCAAGCCCACACCAATTAGAAACATCAACCCTCTGCAAGGAGGTGGTTGCTGAGCCCGTGGGAGCTTTTTGAAAAGCACCACCCAAGGACAGCTCAGAGTCATTTGGGACAGCATCAATTTTCTTTGCTTGGTGCTCTAATGAATGTCTTTATTTGGACAAGGTGAATGAATCAGGTTTGCTCTGTCTGCTCCAAAGGAGATCTTTGGAACCACCAAAGTTGAGCAACCTGGAAGGTGTCCCTGCCCATGGCAGGGGGTTGGCACAACATGAGCTTTAAGCTCCTTCCAACCCAGACAAGTCCATGAGTAACTTCTGACACCAGGCAGCCCCCAAAATGCTGAGTCTCTGAATGAGTCCCCCAGGAACATAAATGGAGAAGTTCTCTTTGCTGGAAGCCAAGTTTGGTCTCCAAGGCTGGAATCCAGAGAAGGAGATTTTACCCATTATTTTGAAAGTTAGGAGTTTCCTCGCTTTTCAAACAGAAGGAAAGTTCGCCAAGAAAGCCATGGGGAAGGACAGGCTGCCAATTCCAGGTCCAAAAGCGGTGGTGAACCTTTAATTTTATAATGGATCTCATGGAAGAAATCCACCTTGATAAGGCTGAAACAGCCTTGCAATGGTCAGAAATAAATGTCAATGTGCACTTAAATCAATTCTCTTTTCCTAAACTGCTTTGCTTTTCAGCTTCAAACAACAGAGGGAGGAGCTGGGGAAGAAGGAAAAATCAAGCCAATGAAATTAGTCTCTCTGAAAAAGTGTCTTTCAAAGTATCCCACTTGCTTTTCTTCTAATTAGACCATAATTAGAATAGTCATTGTCATGACAATAGATTTATTTTTATTGCTGCCAAAAAATTTGTGTGACAATTTTATTTTCAGTGGATGCTTCTGGGGAAAATGGGAAAGGTGGAGAATTCAACACAGGACAGTATTTCCAGCTGCACCTTCCCATCCTTGGGGAGCAAAAAGAGAAGGTGATGTCCCTCCAGAGAAGGTGATATCCCTCCAGAGCACAGGAGACAAAGACAAAGGAGGTTGAGTGGTGTCTTCTCTCATCCCTTGGTGGACACCAGGAGCTTTAATCTTGGAAAATATTCCAAAAGTGTGTGAGCAAGGCCCTGAACAGCCTGGTGCAACTTTGAAGTTAAGCCTAACTTTGAAGTTAAATCTAACTTTGATGCCAGTCCCATCTTGAGCAGAAGGTTTGACCAGATGTTCTCCAGAGGTCCCTTCCTTCCACTGAAGTTATTCCAAGCACCAAGAAGCAGTTACAGTGTCGTGGCAATAAGGCTTAAACTGTTCATGGCTTTTGTTGATTTTATTGTGCTAAACAAGTATCACTATGACTGATTTAAGGAGGTTGTTCAGCAGAATAAAGTGAAATCCACAGTCCAAGCCTTGTTCTCCCAAGTTTGTTTTAACCAGCACTTTGAAGTGAGGGAACATCAGCAAGTCAAAGATGACCCCACTCATTACAACCTTTACACTAAAGGAGTATATCAAAATATAAACTGTGTCTGTGCCAAGGAAATGTTAATGAGTGGTATCTAGAAAGATTAAATATAAATATATATAATTACAGCTTGCTGCTGACAAGAAATTATTAATTTCTTTCTTCCTCAGGAAGCCTTGCTCCAAAATACTAAACTGAAATAAAAGTATATCTCCCATCTTGCAACCACAACAGGACTTGGAGAGCTGCAATTCTATCAATCAGTCAGAAAGGAGGGGAATAAATATCCCTACTAAAGTCCTGAGTTCTGGATCCCTCCTTCTGGAGGAATGTATGGAGAGCAGTCAGAAATGTGCTGTGAAAATTTCACTGAGAAATCACTTCATTTCATTTGAGAAATATAAGCTCTAAATTGCAGAAGAAAAAAAAAACCACAACCCTACAAATCCAGCACAAAGAGGAAATCTGTTTTCATTCACAGGCAGGACTGAAAAATGTGTTTGTGAAAGAAATTATTTAAATGCTTTATATTTCATTAGATTGGAGGGGGGAAAAATTCATTTTTTCCCCTGGAGGGACAAAACTAATATGCTGCTAAATGCAGGAAAAGCAGAGCCATTCCGGGCTGACATTTGCAATTAAACAGAGAAAATATTTCATGGGAGCTCCTGGATACTTTGCAAAGGCAAAATGGCTTTTAGCCCTTGGAAAATTTCCCTTTTCGTAGGATTTGCTTCAAACTACCAATCCACACCCCTTGTCTTGTGTGGACGCAGGGATGGCCTGGCCCAAGGAGTGGCCCAAGGGGCTGGAGCTTGGCAGGAAGGAACGGGGGCCCAGAGAAGATGGGGATGGTCCATCCCTGGGAGTGTCCAGGGAAAGGTTGGATGGGCTTGGAGCAACCCGGGCTGGTGGGAGATGAACCTGCCCATGGCACAGGGTGGGACAAGAAGAGCTTTAAAGTCCCTTCCAACATAAAGGGTTTTTTCAGATCATGAGTTTTTGGGGGTAAAACATCAAATTAATGACATCAAATTAATGACATCAAATTTCTAGTTTCCACATTTTCTTGCTCACAGCAGCCCCCTCTGCTTTAACCGAGAACACAAGAGTATGAGGAAAACAAGGCATGAGGAGGGGACAAAATCCATTTATTTAAAAACTACACTAAATCTAGTTATTATTTATTTAAATTATTTAAATAAATATTGAAATTGTTATTTACATTATTTATTTTAAATTATTGTCTACATTATTTATTTTAAATATTTAAATTATT
>VWZD01002046.1:205942-245342 GCA_013396695.1 Sakesphorus luctuosus | reverse complement strand
TATGTATATTTATATTGATAATATTTATTTTTATTTATATCTATATTATTTATATTTATTATAGTTATAGTTATATTATTTATATTTATTTATATATATAAATAATATATATATAAATAGAAATGTTTATATTAATTATAATTGTATACTATAATATAAGTATATAATATGTGATTATATTATATTTGTATTTATATTTATACTATCCAGGCTCTCCTCTTCCATGCCTACAGTAAAAGTAGTTTAAGTAGGTAACAAATTCCGGACATAAAAAAGAAAAGCAAAGAACAGAAAGGCCAAAGAAGCATCAAATGCTTTCTTTTTAAAAGTGTGTGATTTATTACAAAGAAACTCAGAGGCTCATCTTGCATCATGGTTGTATTTAGACCAAAGTCCAACATTTAAGGTTCAGTTCCAAGGTGTTAATGCTCAGAATTCATTATTGCTGCTCTCAGTGCTGTGCTCAAGGTGCCCAGCTGTAAATCCATCATCCCTTTGATCTGACATGGGAATATTTGCAGGAATAAAGCCAACATTTCCTTAGGTATTGGGTTATTTTCCTGCTTTGCTCCATCCCTTTCCACCACCACCACTGGATGAACATTTTTAAGAGAACAAACACCTGACATCTTTTTGGGTGAGAACTCCAGGTTTGTCTCAAAAGACCAAACTCTTCCTGATGTTTTAATGCTCCCAGTTGGGCCTTCAGGAACTCTATGTGGTGGGAAATGGAGGTTTTCTAGTTTGAACATCGCAAGGGAAAAGGACCTGGGGGTGCTGGTCAACAGCAGCTGAACATGAGCCAGAGTGTGCCCAGGTACCCAAGAGGGCCAATGGCATCTGGTTTGCGTCAAAACTATCGTGGCCACAGGACCAGGGAAGGGTTTGTCCCTCTGTACTCAACACTTGGGAGGTCCCTCAAGTCCTCTGGTTTGGAGCCCCTCGCTGCAAGAAGGACATTGAGGGGCTGGAGTTTGTCCAGGGAAGGGAATCGGAGCTGGGAAGGGGCTGGAGCAGCAGGNGGTGGGCAGGCACTGGAAGGGGTTTGGAGTGCCCAGCCCTGGAGGTGCCCAAGGCAGGACTGGCCGTGGCACTGAGTGCTCTGGGCTGGGGGACAAGGTGGGCATCGGGCACAGGGTGGGCTCCAGGGGCTGGCAGGGCTTTGCCAGCCTCAGGGATCCTGGGATTCTGAGATCCCATCAGTGCCTGTGTGCCCATGCACAGTTCCCTGGGATTCCTCCAGCTTTCATTCCACAGGGGAATTCCAACCTGCTGATTCAGATCTCCAAGACTGATCTCTGCTCCTGCTGAAGGCGTGTCCTTATTTCTGAGTTGCTGATCCCTCCCCACATCCACATTTACTCCAGGATGGGTAAATACACACAAACAACCCCAAACCCTGGATGACACCCCATGGGTGACAGTCAGAGCACGTTTGGTTGTGTTATTTGTGTCTCCCTGACTCCTACACAGAGTTTCCATGGGAAAACTGCAGGATGCCTACACATGGTAATTTTTAGTGCAGCAGCCTCCAAACCTACCAGCTCCCAAAAATGTCCTTTTATAGCTTTGTCAATCAGTGTATAATTAACTGGATTTACATACAGAACAGATGGGAATTCTGGAAATGTTTCTTTTACTAAATGCATGTGAGAAGGAAAAAAAAAAAAAAGGAAAAAAAAGAAAAGAACCATGACTCGGGGATTTAATATATACAAATTCCTAATGTGAGGTTGGATTTAATTAAGTGCTATAAATATATACAGTAAAATGTGGAGCAAAATATGCCAAGCATTATTAATTGCAAACAACAACAGCAAAGTTGCCTGGTGTTCAAAGAGGAAGTAAATAAATACCATATTTCATTGGGGGAAGTAAACAACTGGGCTGTGACTTCAGAGACCCTCTTTAAGGGGGATTTTCCCAAGATTTAGGGACATGAAGGCTCAGCCTCTTACAAACGTGACTGGGAAAGGGCAAGAAAGTCAGAAATCAGAAGAAAACGGCATTTCCAGGAGTTCTTAAGGAAGAGAATGGAGCTGCCTTATCTCTCTGCCTCAGAGGAACGGGAATGTTTCCCTGGATTTAATCAATTTGCCCATAAATTTGCCCTGGCATGGTGGGTACAGGGTGTTGCATCCTCATGTTCACTTTGGCAAGATGCACAGATTTCCAGGCAGAGAAACTAAAGGAGGAGAAAGGAAGACACGACAGGAGCTGGACATTCCAGTGGAATCCCTGATGCCTTACACAGATNCCAGATCCCTGATTCCCTACACAGATCCCTGATTCCTTACACAGATCCCTCATTCTCTACCCAGACCCATCATTCCCTACCCAGATCCATCATTCCCTACCCAGATCCATCATTCCCTACCCAGATCCCTGATTCCCTACACAAATCCCTCATTGCCTACACAGATCCATTATTCCCTACCCAGATCCCTCATTCCCTACACAGATCCATCGTTCCCTCCATAAATCCCCGATTCCCTGCCCAGAGGCTCTGGGAAGCTGCAGTGCTCTGAGGACAATGGTTGGTTCATGTTTCCCCTTCATGGCCTTGCCTCTGCTCACCAGCCCTTAATTAATATTTCTCATTGAACATAAGGGATGATAAATATAATTTCAGCCTTCTTTATGCATATGCCAATCCATCAGAATATCACATTTAATTGCTGTTTACTATTTTCTTTTTATCCATGGGCTGTTCTAAAGGTGTATTTTCTCCCTGGTGGAGTCCTGGGTCAGACTGAGTTCTCCTGGTAAATTAAGGACATCAAAGAACAGAGAAATGTGACTTTTTTCCCTTCTCTCTGCACAATCCCTAGACACCAAACCTGACTTTTTGACAGCTCACTTTAGAACTGGAAAAGAAAATAGATTAGAAGGGAATAAAATGAATAAGAATCTCCCAATGAAAATTGCACTAATATTCACCATTTGGGAGAAAGGCACCCTTTCAACTCCTGTAAAATTAAAATTACTTCCAGACTTCCTGGAAATTGTAAAATAATGCAGACAATTAGAGCAGGAGCTCCTGGCAATGGGCTTTTTGCTCTGCCACTGAGTACAAAGGTGAAAGTCCCAGATAAGGAGCAGAAGTTCAGGCTCCCAAGCCATCACCAAATGGTCCTGTGCAGGGCTAAGGGTTGGGCTTGATGATCCTTGGGGGTCCTTTCCAACTGGAAAATATATTTATGAGCTGGACTAAGGGTTGTGCTGCTTCTCCTGCCCTGTGCAGACATTCTACATCACAAACAACTTCAAAGTACAGGAGCTGGAACTCAGATTTGAGATTTGCTTTTAAATCACAGCCAATCTTGGGCCCTGTGTTTGTATTTTATTACTGCAGTTGAAATCCACCTCCACGAGCACCAAGATCAGGCCCTTTCCTGGTCTGAATTATCATAATAACAGGTGGATGTAAAATGATTAGTGGCTGAAGTTGATTTATTGCATTCCAGAAGGAAATGAAGGGCAAAGAAAACAGGTTTGTTTATGGTGGGGATTCAAATAAACATCAATAAGAGCCCTGATGGTAATTCATCCAAGTGCCAAGAACACACAGGCTGATGATGGGAGTGTGGACCTGCTGGAAGGCAGGAGGGCTCTGCAGAGGGATCTGGAGAACTGGAGAGATGGGCTGATTGCAATGGGCTGGAGTTCAACAAGGCCAAGTGCAGGTCCTGCCTTTTGGCCATCCCAAGCCCTGCAGCGCTCCAGGCTGGGCACAGAGTGGCTGGAGAGCAGCCAGGCAGAAAGGGACCTGGGGGGACTGAGGGACAGGAAGCTCAACAGGAGCCAAGAGTGTGGCCAGGTGGCCAAGAAGGCCAATGGCATCCTGGCCTGGATCCAAAGTAGCGTGGCCAGCAGGCCCAGGGCAGTGAGCCTTCCCCTGGCCTCTGCCTTGGGGAGGCCACACCTTGAGTGTTGGGTTGAGTTGTGGGCCCCTGAGTTGAGGCAAGAGATTGAGGGGCTGGAGCGGGGCCAGAGAAGAGCAACGAGGCTGGAGAAGGGAGTGGAGCACAAGTGCTGTGGGGAGAGGCTGAGGGAGCTGGGGGTGTTTGTGCTGGAGAAGAGGAGGCTGAGAGGTGACCTCAGCACTGTCTGGAACTGCCTGAAGGGAAGTTCTGGCCAGGTGGGGGTTGGTCTCTTCTCCCAGGCACTCAGCAATAGGACAAGGGGGCACGGGGGGCTCAAGCTCTGCCAGGGCAAATTGAAGTTGGAGAGCAGAAAAAACTTCTTTGCAGAGAGAGTGCTGAGGGATTGGAATGGGCTGCCCAGAGAGGGGGTGGATTCCCCATCCCTGGAGGTTTTTCAGCTGAGCTTGGCCGTGGCACTGAGTGCCATGATCTGGTGACGGGACTGGAGTTGGCCCAAGGGTTGGACTTGGTGATCTGGGAGGTGTTTTCCAACCCAATCCATTCTATGATTCTATGAACACCCAATTTTTTCTCTTTGGGGCACAAAACATAAATTAATTATACCTTGCAGGGTCTGTGGAGATGAGGAGAACTAGATGGAAAAGACTTACTTGGCTGTTGGATACATCCCAGCTATGACAAGGGGATATTTTTGCTGCCAATCTAACCAAGTAGCCCAGAGTAAAAAGCCCCCAACAGCTAATTAAGGGAAATCATCAGGAAAATTTTACCTCCTGGCTTATTTCTCCTGTTACTCCTTTAGAAAGGCATCAAACCCCACCAGCTTAATTCTGACAAATATTTAGGCTTGGAGTTTTAACACCTGTAGGTAATTCCTAAAGAGAGAGAGCAGGAGAAACTTTCTTTCCAACCCATATCTTGTTCTTGAAATAAATTGGATCAGATGGATGTAATACAACCATGAACTTCTCTTGGGAGTTGAATACAATGTGATGTGAAGGAGAGAGGAACTTTTTGAAGTCAATAATGTCACCAAACCCTGCGTATCACAGAACTTCAGGTATTGTCATGACAGGCAGAGTAGAAAGATAATACTCAATAAATAGATAGAGAGAAAAAGGATCTGTCAGTTGGAAACACCAAAAATGCAACTTGTTAAAGCTGTTGAGTTTATTTTCAGAAATGAGAGAAATTTTTGCTTTAAACCTGAACTATTTGTGATTTTAGACTATCTAAACTTTTAGCTGAGTGAGATGTAGAATGGGTTGGGTTGGGAGGGACCTCAAAGCTCCTCTCATTCCACCCCCTGCCATGGGCAGGGACACCTTCCATAGCCCAGGTTGCTTCAACCTGGCCTTGGACACTTCCAGGGATGGAGCAGCTGCTCTGGTCACCTGTGCCAGGGCCTGCCCACCCTCCCAGCCAGGAATTCCTCCCCAGTATCCCATTTAACTCTGCTGCTTTTCAGTTTTAAGCCACAAACATTTGTCCTGTTTCTCCAGCCCCCCTGGATAAAGTCCAGGAGCCAAAATTTAAGGAAACATTTCTACTCACAGTGATGCACCTTCAGAATTAGAGTGTCAGCCCCATTTCTGCATTTCCTCAGCTGTAGGCTCAGGTTTCCTTCATGGAAAAGGGAGATCAGTGGATAAAAATCCTGGCTGGAAAGCAAAGTCTGTGTATTCCATCAGCAGAGAACAACATCAAATTAAATTATATGTATTTTTCCTTCAATATGTGTTTTTCCTTGAATTACCGAAGCTCAACAATATGAACTTCCAATAACGACTGAGATTAAGTTTTGCAATATGTTAAATAATAGTTGTCATATTAAACTAGCAGGTTTTTTTTAATAGATCATAGCACTATGAAGCTTCAGATTTTGATTCAGGAAATGATTATATCTTAAGAGAGAAGTAGGGAAAAAATTAAACCCTGTGCATGAATTACTCTGTCCAAGTTAAATTTGTCTACGTCAACAGGCTTTCCTGTACTTCACAATTTTTTTATATTTAAAAAAAAAAAAAGCAGAGGAAAAAAATCCATCCAAAATGAGCAGAAATGTTATTTTGTGT
This sequence comes from Sakesphorus luctuosus, assembly GCA_013396695.1. NCBI lineage: Eukaryota > Metazoa > Chordata > Aves > Passeriformes > Thamnophilidae > Sakesphorus > Sakesphorus luctuosus. Next base: position 239,380 of record VWZD01002046.1, on the reverse strand, counting down.
CTAAGAAAAAGTGTGGGATTAGGAGGGAAATGCACTTCTGAAATGTAATTAAAGTTTACACCACTCACCACTGCAATTCAGGGGCCCATTTAAAATGGAATACTTACTTATGTCTGGATTACAGGGAGTTATTCCATCTGTAAGAACAAATGCTAATTACGGAGGCATTAACGAGACAGCCACAGAATTGTTATCTGGGAGTTGCTTGGATGACTTTCCACTCTTGAATCCTGGGAGGGGCTTGGAGTAAGGGCAGAATGACCAAGTGGAGATGTGAAGAACAAACATCCCCCCAAACACAACTCACCTTTGCTGAGGTGTTGGAGGAGCCCAGGAGGACAAACCCACCACCAACGTCCTACCTGTGCCACCTGGTTCTGCCCTGCCCTGGTTTCATGTGGGTCCTGCCTGTCCTCAGACCTGTCACACCATCACGTGGGTCCTGCCTGTCCTCAGACCTGTCACACCATCACACACCTTGCCAGTCCCACTCCAGCGGTGCCCTGACAGCCTGTCAGTGTGGCATCCTCTCCAACCCGCCTGGGTGGGCACACAGGGCACCGCTGCTGGAGGGCACTCCATGTTCCACGGGAAAGCAGCACTGCAGGTTGAGGTTGAACACTGATTCAGTCTGGCACGTCCCATATTCCACAGCCAGCTCTGTCTAGTCCAGACAGTGAGCCCAAAACCACATGATGATAATGATGATGATGATGATGATGATGATGATGATGATGATGATGATGCTAAACTCCAGGTTTGGGGCAGTCAGCAGGGAAGGCCCTCTCCATCCTTCCCCCCCCTCCAGCCTGAGATCCAAGCTGCACTTTGAAAGACAATGTTGGCTGCTGATGATTAAAGGTTGTCCTTGAGCTGTAACCAACAGAACACAAGTCTCCCATCCTTCTTTCAGGATGTGTATCCAGTTGTGTGTGCCAGGCACACCGGCTGCAGCTGAAGGTAAGAGTCTTCAAAGTAGCATTTCACTGCAATTTTGCTGTTTGTGCCATGAAGAAATATTTGTTTTCTTATTAGCACTAAGTCGTGCTTGTAAAAATTGCCTTTTCACTTATCAGGTAAAACGATATTATTCTGAACTCCTTGTGTATGTGCAGATGAAATCAGATTTTAAAACCCACAAAATGGTAGAAAAGTGGGAAAAAAACCCCACAATAAGGAATGTTTTGATAGAAACACTCTTCTTTTGACCTGGCAATGGAATATTTACTCAGCCAAACCCACACAGGCTTTGCATGGCTCAGGTTTGACTGTGGGAGGATCAGCAAAGAGTTCTGCTCTAACCTGGAACCCACCTGCAAAATGAAGGACATTCCTTTCCATCTGCCAGCTGGGATTCTTCTCAATGGAGTCTGGAAACATGTTCAACCAAAGGGCTGGGCACAGGAAACTAAATGTTCTCTACATAATCAAAGTTTGTTGGACTCACTCTGGAGTGTGTGATGTCTGTGTAAAAGTGGCTCTGTGGCTGGACCCAACTCTTCAGTGTGAGATGTTCTCTTGGTGGGTATTGAACTGAGCCCAACAACGAGAGTTTCCTACTCTTCCATAACGATTCCAAGGGGGAAAAAAAAGGCCCAAACACTCCTGGTCATAATTCTGACATGCCCCAAGGCAGAAGGAGAGATCTCTGTTATACTCAGAACGTGTTGTAGCAAGGAAACAGCTGATTTGGGGCTCTCTCAACAAGGCGACCTGCCCACCCATCTCTCCAGGGAGCTTCCAGGTGTGCCAACATCACCAGACATTTAATCAAGACAACAATCACAGTCTGAAAGGATCCTTCACGATTCACTTTGGGTCATTTGCATGACGAAGAGGAGCAGTAATTCAAGAGGAGGTGGGGAGGAGAGGGAAGGCTGGGGGTTTAAACAGGAAACCTTAAGGCTCTCCAAATGCTCTGTGAAATCACCAGGGCTGAAATCTGTATTTCCCTACTGAGTTAAACATGACCTGACAATGCCAATGAACTTTCAGAGCGATGACAGACAAATCACAGCGTGCGTGTGCTAAGCCATGTCGAAACCTTCATTTCTAAAAGGCATCCTGTCAGGAGCTGTAAATCCTGGGGACTGACACCAAGGATTTTCCTCCTGCTTCCCAAGGAATGCACTCTCTGCACGCAGATTGTCTACAGAGTGTGCAGATTATTCAGTGACTTGCAATGAAAGGCATTTTGACCAGGAAAAAAAGGGTGGAATAGGGAGGTGTTTCTGGCCACAGTCAGACAAGGCTTGTTGTCTGTCTCTGAGATCTCCACTGAGACACTCTCCCTTCCCACAGTGGCCCAGACTGTGTCTTCCATATGTTGTATGTTTGAGGATTTGCTTTGTGGGGTTTTCTTTGTTTATTTAGTGCTTTTAGTGCTTCTGCTCAGATGAAAATGAAGGCAGTCTGCCATCAGCAGTTTACACAGATTCATTCAGACATACAGCAGGAGGAACTTCCTCATGGAAAGGGTTGGCAAGCACTGGAAAAGGCTTCCTAGGGAGGTTTGGAGTCCACACCACTGGAGGTGTCCAAGGAAGGACTGGCCGTGGCACTCAGTGCTCTGGGCTGGGGGACAAGGTGGGTGTCAGGCACAGGGTGGACTGGAGGACCTTGGAGGTCTTTTCCAACCTGAAGGATTCTGTGATTCCATATGAAAGACACATGGATAGGATGGACGACTCCAACAGCACTTGGTTTATAGACTCTTCATCTGAAGCTGCAGCATGGAGGGTTGGGTTACACCACCTCCTTCCACACCTCCATTCACCACAGGGTCATGAGCAGCTACTGCAGGGAGGAGAAATGAGGAGAGGCATCGAAAAGTGAACCCCAAGAAGGCTCTTTAAGCTCTGTGTCCTCCATGAACAAAGAGCAGGGAGCTGGGCCCACAGTGCCCTTGGAAACATTTGGGCTGCCTGACTGACACAGCAAGGCCAGGGTTTGGTGAGGGCACTTCCAAAATACCTTTGCATTTTTGGCGAAGTTTCCCAGATTCATTGTTTCTCCATGAAAGTGAGAAATCCTGTTGGAACAATGTCCTCTGTCTTGACTTGGAAGGGTTCCATGAGATTTCCTTGCTGGAAATCTAGACCTACCCTGCAACATTTTGGGAATAGATATCCTTGATGGTTATACAGGAACAGCAGGAGCCTGATCCCATATTTATGGTGCTGTTTGCTTTGCATTTTGAAGCAGCCAAGAGCAAAGGAAGAGAAGGAGAAATAAGAGTATCAGCAGAAACTTTTTTCCTGAGGATTGGGTTTGTTGGGTGGAGGTTGTTTTTTTAGTATTCTGAAATAAAGGGATTTATTTTCAGACAAATTTTTTTTTGCTCTTGTTGCTGCATTTTTGATAGCCAGAAACCTATATTTAGTCACCAACCCATTTATCAGGATGTTTCTAAAAAGCTCTGGTTTGGCTTCCCCTCTTGTCTTTTCCCTCCTTTCACCATATGCTCTTCTGACATGCCAATACATCAAGGAGCAAGGTTGTCAGATCCTCCCTCTAGAGTTTTTGCTAAATACTACTGAAAACAACTGTTCAGCTCTATTGATCTTCCCAAAAATAATTAAAAAAAAAAGAGTTGCAACCAAGCCAAGATTCCAGCAAAGTCCTTGAAAGCATTTCTCTTTAATATTCCAGTCCTCTGGGTTATTAACAGCACTAATATCCACGTGGGGTCAGTTCAAAGGTTGGCCTGACAAAACAGAAGTCAAACATCTGCAGCAAACACGTTTCTGTAACACTGTGCTTGACATGGGAATTAATGGGTGCAATTCCATGGCCTGTGTTGTGCATCAGATCAGACAAGATGATCATAGTGGTGCCATCTGGCCTTAAAAATCTATGAATCTCCATTTAAATTCTCACTTGAACTTAGGTAACCTCTCTCTAAGCCCATCTGCATGTTGAATATTCCCATTAAAAGGCAGTCAAAAGCAAGCCAAGAATAGACTTTACTAACCTCAATCAGCTTTATTTTATGTAGCCACTGGCACTGTATTTTGGCAATAAAACCCCAAGAAAAGCTCTTACAAACCCAGGCATTTCTACCCATAAATGCAAATAACAGAAAAGCAATTAAGTCCCTACAACCACCAGACCATTTCCTGGACAACCACCCTGAGGAACCACTGGCACCAAGTTCTGAAGAGCAACCTGAACCCCCAAGTGGTGGATGTTGGTGGGCAACAAACCCTGGGAATTAATTGGGTTGAGGTGGGAGATGAAGACTTGCACAGAAAAGGATCCTTGGGAGCACAGACAGCTCAAGAAAGGATTTTGTGCAGGTTTTAAGTGAAAAGGGTCTAGAGGAGCCCACAAGGGTAAAAATCTTGTGCTTCTAGTTGGAGAGATTTCTTTTTATTCTTAATTGTTCACCCAAGGCCTGGCTTAAAACCAGGATTAAAAAGTAGAATAGGGCTTTCAAAGAGTTGCAGTGGCAGAGCAAGATGGAAACTCTTCTCCAAGGCTTGGAGAAATTTTTTTCCTGAGGGTTGGGTTTGTTGGGGAGAGATTGTTTTTTAGTTTATTTGGTTTTAATAAATGTCTATTTTGGATCTGAGGCTCTTCACTCAGTGGGATTTCGGTTCCCATGAAAACACGATCTGTAGGATCACATGTGGGTTGTTTCTAGTGAGTTACTTGGGGAAATATATTCATGAAGAGCCTGCATCCTGCTGGTGGAAAACAAACACAAATAAAGAGACAAGGCAGGAGAGAGCTGAGGAGAAGGGAGTAATGAAAGGAACATTGTGGGCACTGTTATTGCTGCACTGTGTCCATCCCCTGCTCCCTCACTCTCAGCACTGTGTGTTTTAATTATCCCCTGAAGAAACAGTTCTGTAGATACATCCACAGGGAGCAAAGGCTCTGTCAGTGATAACCACATTAATTTCTCTGTTGGAAGCATGAATGTGACTTAAACCCCCAGAACACTGTATTTTTAGGAATTTGGGCCATCTTTCCTCATGGAAACCACTGCCCTTTGTACTATCCTGGTAGCACAACACCCGTTTAGAGACACACCAGTAATGAGGAGTTAGTGGGTCTGACTGCAACACTGCCTCAGTTTTCTGGCAAATCAGTATAAGTCAGGTTAAAAGGATGCTTTGGAGGTGGCATAACCCAGCATTAAAAAAGGGAGACATTCCTGATTTAGGACTGCTTGTTCAAATCCTTAACCCCACTGTGCAAGGGGATAACGAGGGGAGATTTGCAGCTGGAAGGTCCTCTGAGGGCTGTTGGATGCTGTGATGGAGCTGCCACTTGGTGGCCAGAAAGCCCTTAAACAGCAGATTACTGAGAGCTGGGAGAGGATTTCCAGAGGAAATATCTCTCAGTGTTTGCCCAGTTCTCATGCTGTGGCACTGCCCAGCTGCTCCTGGGCACTGCCAAGGCAGGGCATGGAGGGCAGATGGTTTGGGGCTGTTCCCCCACTCTGCTCTGAGGGTTGCAACTGGGCACTGCTGCCTTAGCTCATTTGGAGTGAAAAGCTTGGAAAACCCTGGGAAAAACATGTGCCATGCTCATAAAAATGCATGTTCGACAGCAAACACCCTCTGCCAACTGCCCCCTCCCACAGCTGAATGCAGGAGACCAGCAAGGAGCAAGAGGAGCTGTCCCACAGCAAGGCTGCTCTTCTTAGACACAGCAAACAAGGCAAACTGCCTCTTTAAAAAAGTAAAAACCCCTGGGAAATAATTACTTTCTCTAAAAAGGGCTTTCATTCCCATGCAATTGTCAACCCCCTTGGCAGGAGTGCCCACCCCAACCTGTACAGCTGCTGGGCATCCCCAGCTGGATGCTGGGTTCTATATATCCCTTCCCAATGATCTCAGAAACCCCCAAACTGGCCCATGGCTAAATATCTCCTGGCAGACAGCCCTAGGAGGAGATCAGAGAATCACAGAATGGATTGGGTTGGAAAAGACCTCCCAGATCATCAAGTCCAACCCTTGGGCCAACTCCAGTCCCTTTACCACATCATGGCACTCAGTGCCACGGCCAAGCTCAGCTGAAAAACCTCCAGGCATGGGGAATCCACCCCCTCTCTGGGCAGCCCATTCCAGTCCCTCAGCACTCTCTCTGCAAAGAAGTTTTTTCTGCTCTCCAACTTCAATTTGCCCTGGCAGAGCTTGAGCCCCCCGTGCCCCCTTGTCCTATTGCTGAGTGCCTGGGAGAAGAGACCAACCCCCAGCTGGCCACAACTTCCCTTCAGGCACTTCCAGACAGTGCTGAGGTCACCTCTGAGCCTCCTCTTCTTCAGCACAAACACCCCCAGCTCCCTCAGAGATGTGAAGGGTCCTTGATGGAACCAGGGACTTCCATCAGAGGGGAGCTGAAACATCTTTCCTTTCTGAGCACACCTTCACTCCCCTCTCTAGAACATCCTTTCCCATATATGATCTTTTCCCCACAAATATTGGTGAGAAAACTTGGCCAGGGAAGCTCTGACTGCCCTGGCACCCGTGTGTATTTTCTCCTTAGTTCTATATATTCCTTAATTATGAAATCTTTATATTTTGTGCTGGATTTATGGGAGTAGTTCACCCTTTCAAAGGCATTTGAGATGGTATCCCATGGATTCCCAACAGACCCTGCATTTGTACCACACATTTTTCAAAAGCTATTTTGTGCACGATGCCTTCTGTTTATTCTACTTTAAACTGTTCTAAAAAAAAATATATATATATATATATATATATAATCCCTCACAAAAATGAGGGGAAAACTAATCCTTTACGCACTCAGCTTTTGTTGAATTGTCCAGTGCAATTTGTGAAGGCAAAGAATAAAGTTTAGCTCTGCCTGCCACGTCTCAAACAGCTCTTCTGCTCAAAACAATATCAGAGACTTCAGGGCACTCAGTGAAATCGCAATTTATGACAAAAGTTTCACTTTAGTTGGCACAAACCCATTAACTGTGCTGAAAAGAGTGACAGTAATTGCAACTGGCTAAGGGTTGATAAGAAAACTCGGTCTCCTAATTTGAAAGAAAATGTACAGACTGGCAAAGCCATGTCAAACAAGAGAAGCTGAGATAGTTCTGCGCTTGGTGGGGTTTAATTCCAGTCAAAAAAAAAACAAAAGGAGAGAAGGAATTCATAATATTTGTACTAGAAAAAGAGATGTTTTCCAAGTGATAACTTTATCGCCCTTTGGATCTTATTCCATCAATGTCTAATCACAGGGAAACGACCTTTGCCACAGACCAAACCTGCCCCTCATTGCTCAGTTAGAAAATAAACATAAATAGAGGACACCAGATTTGACCTTGTAGTGCTGGCATAGGGTTTGGGCTGCAGGCACCACAGTGGTGGCTCCTGAGAGAATTGAGGTCTGTGACTGAAGACAATGAAGAATTTAACAGGCCAAATGGAAAATAGAAATCTCCTACTTGGCCTCACAGTGTTCAACCAGCAGGAGAAGGCACCAAGTGCCCCTTCCCCACCCACAGCAGGGCTGGCACAGCCTCACTGTCCAAATTACCCAAAACCAAGTAAACCTTAAGTCTCCCAAAGTTGTAAATTACTTTAGGTGAGGCTTTGTGTGACAGTGAAGTGGAATGTTCTTCCTCAGCATCACCATGTCCCACAGTGTCCCTCAGCCTCACCACCACATCCCTTTGCTCCACCGAGGCAGCTCAAGGTGCCTCCAGCATCTTCTCCTCCAGCACAGGAACTCCATGTGGGCAGGGAAGTCTCCATGTGAGCAGGGGAGTCTCCATGTGGGCAGGGCAGTCTCCATGTGGGCAGGGGAGTCTTCACATGGGCAGAGAAGTCTCCATGTGGGTAGGGGAGTCTCCATGTGGGCAGGGGAGTCTCCATGTGGGCAGGGGAGTCTTCACATGGGCAGAGAAGTCTCCATGTGAGCAGGGGAGTCTCCATGTGGGCAGGGCCGTCTCCATGTGGGTAGGGGAGTCTCCATGTGGGCAGGGCAGTCTCCATGTGGGCAGAGGAGTCTTCACATGGGCACAGTTGTCTCCATGTGGGCAGGGGAGTCTCCATGTGGGCAGGGGAGTCTCCATGTTGGCACAGTTGTCTCCATGTGGGCAGGGGAGTCTCCGTGTGGGCAGAGGAGTCTCCATGTGGTTGGGGCTGGGAGGTCTCCTGGAGAGGCTCCGTTGGGAAGGATTGAATTAAAGCATCTCTCGCTCCTCTGTAACGGGATTATCATTGTTCTCTCATCTGAGTTTCAAAGCAGCTCCATGGAGTGACCTCTCCTCAGGTATTTTCCTCTGATTCTTTCTGTTCTGAGTTTTCTGCAGAGGAAGAACTAAAAAGGAAAGGAATGTGCTTTGCTTTCCTTTCTGCACTGCAGGAACACTACAAGGTGTATCTGTTTTCTCATGGGTTTGGGGAGCTCTGAGATTTTTGAATTACCTGAGAGGAAAATAATTGTATCAAAGAAACCAAAGCCTTGTGCTTCAGGTTCACAGGTTGGCTGCAAACTGATGGAATAAGGGAAAAAACATCCCCTGCTGAGGAAATCGTTCTCCAGTTGTGTGTGATGAGTTTCTCACACCTTCCTAAGGAATGAATGTCAGAAAGAGAGGTAAAAATAAAGGCATTCTCCGGCAAGGAAATTCCTTTCTTTCAAAGGCAGGGTGGGCTTTTTTTTCAGCACTTATGCAATTATTATATAGATTTATATATCTATTTATTTCTCTAGTGGAAGATGTCCCTGCCCATGGCAGAAGGTTGGAACTGTTTGCTCTTTAAGGTCCCTTCCATCTGGAATTCTGTGATCTGGATATCTGGTGTTCACGGGTAGTTTTATATGGAAATTTAAGTATTAAATGAGAGAGGTGAATTTATTTTTAAACCTTATGGACAGGGCCATGTGGTTATGTCTGGTAAGGGCACATTAAATCCTAACTCACACTTACATGCAATGAATATTGTTGGCTTTTATTTGCATAAATAAATTCTTTCTTCTCCTGCTTCCTTGCTCAGGCAGGGAGATGCTGCTCACACTGAATTCATCCCAGGGCCCACACCTCAGTTTCCCTGATTTTCACTCCCCCTTTTCTCACACTGTTCATGTTTGCAGCTCTGCAAAAGGACTTTTTCCCCGAGCCCCGGTCAGACCCTGCAGCATCTCCCACCTGCTGAGCATTTGAATTTCCAGGTTTGTTCAGGGCTGTGATTTGCAGGAAGATTTTATGCTTCCAAGTATCAGCTTGGAGGGTTCACTAACATTTTGAATATAAAAAAAAAAATCTTACTAATCCAACCCTTCAGGCACTACTACAATAGACAAATTAATAAAAAAAATATAGAGACAATCACTTCTTAGTGTGTAACAGCCACTGGCATTGGTTGTTTTACTGCCATCAGCAGCTGTGGCATTTCAGCTCAAACCCCAACTCATATCCCCACTCTGGCTAAAGGAGTTAAGGAGTTCAGACAGAATGAAGAAGAGAGGTCTGGGGGGGAAAGGGGTAAATCAAAGCCCTTCTAAACCAGCAGTGCACAGAAGAAGTAAAAATATCTGAACACAACAGAAAACAACCTTCTACCCCATTCTCATGGTTCCCAGAGAAGCTGTGGCTGTCCCACCCCTGGAAGTGTCCAGGACCAGGCTGGGTGAGGCTTGGAAGAACCTGGGATGGTGGGAGGTGTCCCTGCCCATGGCAGGGGTGGCACTGGCTGGGCTTTGAGGTCCCTCCCAACCCAACCCAGCCTGGGATTCTTTGCTTCTGATGCAGGACCCCAAAGTGACCACAGCACAGGAGAGCTCCAGCTCACACAAAACCTTCTGGAAATTTCTGGGTGTTGTATTTTACTCCCATGAATATGAAAAACAGGCTCTGCTTATCCTTGACCAGACACAACAGTGAATTTTAATGGCTCAGGAAGAATTTGATAGCTCGCAGAGAGGAGAGCTTTTGTAATAAGGTCTGATAAAACATCACCCTTGGGAGAGCTTGTACATAAACACCTCTAAAGAGTTATGCAAGCCCAGAGTGCAGCTCTCAGACAACAAATCTCTGCAGCATCAGGAGCACAACCCAGGGCTGGAAATGGTTGGATCTCTGCATAGCAATGAGCTCTTCCTCAGGATGTTACTCCTTTCCAACCAGGACTGCAAAGGGAGGCAGGGAAAGGCTCCTCCCCCTCCTAAATCTTGACTGAAATGACTGTTTTCAAGAAGAGGACTAAACCCAAGACTTTTGCCAGTGATAGAAAACACGTTGTTGGCACAATAATCACCTCCCTCAGTGCCAGCTGGGTGCCATTCCCTATTTTTCCTGATGGCAGCTGACAGCCAGGGTTTCTAAGGAAACCCCAGGAGTGGGGGAGCTGCAGGGAGGGGAAGGAAAGCACAGAACATCAAAACAAGTGTCACCCTCCTCTTGCACCATTCAAACCACCCGATGGAAACATTGCCAACTTCTTGGAGCAGTGACATTTCTCAGGTGCCCACAAGATGCCACCCAGGTGGAATCATCTTGCGTGGAACAATATTTTGCTAAGAGGGAGCTCTGTTTCTGAAGTGTCATTCTTTTAAAGGGGTGTTTGGGAAAACATGCCGACTGGATCATTCCTTAAATTAGCCAGAATAAATGGCAACATCACCATTTTGTGCCACTGCAGCCCCAAATAAGACTCAAAGTCTTACATGGAGCATGAATACGAGTTTCACTGATTTGGAGCATTGCCGGTTTTCATGCTGGAAATGTAAGAGTTTTTATTTTTAATTAAACTGAAATGGGCATGGGAGGAGAAAATAACACCCCTCTCCTTGAGCATGGACAGGCCATGCTGGAGTCAGACATCCAAAGCACTCCAAATTGCTCTCAATAAGCCCAAATAAATGATAACACAACACGGCAAGTTAAGCTCTTTTTAGGTCAAGCTGTGGTTGAGTTATGAGGAAGAAAAAATATACCCTGAATATTTTTGGAACACTCAAACCCTCTAGTTTTTCAAACTGCCATTGTTTATCCAATTAAGCCAGGAAAATATCTGCCCTTGGAGGGCTACACATAAAGGGCTGTTTCCTCCTCTCTGCTGAAATCAGGGCTGTGCCCTAGAAAGGGACTCTCTCCTGGTCTGCAGCAGCACTGAAAACAAATCTATTCTAAAATAACTGTGACACAAAGCCCACCAGAAGCACTTAAGTCTCTTACCATCTCTCCCAATTATGTAGGCAGCCACAAGCAGTGCCCAGCTAAGCTGATGAGTTCACTGAATGTGACTGCTGGGCTCTGGGCTATGTATAAATAGTCAGGGCTTTGCTCCCAGACAGCCACTGATACACTCCCTGTGCACATCAGGAGGGAGATGTGTGTGGAACTGAAGGCAGACTGTTCCAGTGTGGGGTTAGGAATGGGAGCCAGACAGTTTTTTGGGTGTAACTTTGATGTTTTGTGCTGTTAGTGTTTAGACTGAAATCTAGAGGACATTGTTTTCACAGTATGTACATTATTTAGAATTTAAAGTGACACATTTGCAAAAATTCAGTTATTTAGAAATTTAACAAGGCTTCATTTACGTTGCTCCTCTCTATTTTACTCCTAAAGGAATGGTGGGTTCCAAATCAAGAGTCTCATTCTAATGATCTTAGAGGTCATTTCCAATGTTAGTGATCCTCTGAAATAAGTGGCACCATGAGAAGCTCAAGAACATCTCATGGTGGCACCGGAACCAAGAGAAAATGGCATTTTCCAATCACGTTAGAAACAACTCAACACATTTACAAACCTTCTCCAGGACACTCTTGTAAGTGCCACTTTGGGAACTTGCTCTAAACTATAGTCTGAAGGGCCCAGAACTGTAGCAAAGTCTTGCAGGACAAACTGTCCCACCAGGTTTGGTTTCTGCAAAGCTGGTGCTGGAAAGGAGCTCCTTCGTACCAGGAGGCTTATATGGATCCAAGAGAAAGTGTGGATAACAAGCAGAAGTTCCACAGCAGTTCATGCTTCCGTTGATCCAAGAGAACATGTGGAAAACAAGTAGAAGTTCCACAGCAGTTCCTGCTTCTGTTGATCCAAGAGAACCTGTGGATAACAAGCAGAAGTTCCAAAGCAGTTCCTGCTTCTGTGGATCCAAGAGAACATGTGGATAACAAGCAGAAGTTCCACAGCAGTTCCTGCTTCTGTTGATCCAAGAGAACATGTGGATAACAAGCAGAAGAAGTTCCACAGCAGTTCCTGCTTCTGTTGATCCAAGAGAACATGTGGATAACAAGCAGAAGAAGTTCCACAGCAGTTCCTGCTTCTGTTGATCCAAGAGAACATGTGGATAACAAGCAGAAGTTCCACAGCAGTTCCTGCTTCTGTTGATCCAAGAGAACATGTGGATAACAAGCAGAAGTTCCACAGCAGTTCATGCCATTTTCTCATTTGAACATTTGAGATGTTCTTCAGCATCTCCTGGTGCCATTTATTTAATAGAATCATCAACACTGGAAAAGACCTCCAAGATCATCAAGTCAAGCCATGGGACTCTTGATTAGGAACCCACCATCCTTTTAAGACTAAAATATAGAAAAACAATATATATAAAACCTTGTTTAAGATCTAAAAACCTGCATTTCTTTAATTCATACACAAGTTCCACTTTAATGAATGTGAAATCTATTTAGACTATAAAGTTCTAAATGATGTGAAATCTATTCAGACAGTTAACTGGGAAATTTCAGAACTAGAACATGCATTGTCCTCTCCCTTCTCATGTTCCTGGTAGAGTTTTGCATATCTCCCAGACCCAAACATCCCTTCTGTGTTTCTGCACACAAAAGAAATACCACTCCTTTTATCTTTTCCCCATTTCCCAGTGGAGCAGTTTCAGCCTCAGCCTCAGCTATTTGTCCACAGCGACTGCAAATTGATTTATTCCTCCAAATGGTCAAACTTTGTCATCAAAATGCTGGGAAAGGCTTTAATTCAATCTTTGCGTGTCCTTTAACTTCCCTTTATCTCTTTTGCTGCTTAAACAACTGCTCAAATGTTCAAGGCAATCTTTTATTTATTTATGAGACAGCCCAAATCAAGGCAATAGATGAGAAGAGACCTGTGTGCTTTGCTTAAAGCAGCAAATAAGCAAGACAACGGTTTTATTTGAGTTTTTCAGCCCAGATTGAAGGCTAAGAACGAGGCAGGAACAGACTCTGAAGGCATCACTGATAAAACCTTTGGTTTGTGGTCCAACTAAAGGGAGACAGAGATGTAAAAAAGCTCCAAATGTCAGGTTTTATGTCTCTCCCCTCTCTGGCAGGTTGGATTTGGGCAGTGTTTGCCCATAGTATGTGTACATTTATATCAAATAATATATATAATACATAATAAATGCATCAATTCAGTGTCTGTATGTGCTGTAGATTTTGAAATGCAGAGGGACAGACACAGATGACCTGGACATGCTCAACAAAATTCCTCTTTTCAACTGTAAGCTGTTGCTAACCATTTGTTCATGTTTTATGTAACACACCAACTTGTCTCTCACTTTTTTTTCTATTCCCAGTTCCCATCATTCATATATATTTAATGTCCTACTCTCAACTTGTGGCTTCATTTCTTATGCTGAAAAGCACATTCAGCAAAACCTGCTTTTCTTGAAGCTCTCTCTTCATCTACTGTAATTTAAGGTCATTAATCAGCTTCTGTACTTCTGTATTGACTTTTAGACCTCAGGTTTTAATCTGTCCTTCCCACATCCTGTAGTGGGGAGAGGAACTGCTTTTAGCCCAGATCAGCAAACCCCTAAAAAATAACATTAATTTGTAGGAATTTTCTAGCCAACACCATTTATTTTGTGCTTGGATTAGTTTTGAAGGGTATTTATAATTATGAGTATATATTTTCTAATTGCAGAACCCATTTCAACTGTTATGTCAGACAAGATTTTGAATTGTTTCTTTTTATGTCATTTATTCTCTGCTTCTCTGTTGAATCCTTTAACACATATCAGGTGTTCTGATAGGGCTGGTAGCAGAACTGGTATATATTTGGTATTAGTGCCTTGAATAGAATATAAATTGCTACTTTTGTTTTAATTTGCTGCTTTATTTTTGCTGCCTGAACTCACTGTAGGAATATCTCTACTTCCCACAAACAGTTAATGCCATTATAACAACACAGATAAACTTACCAAACATGAAGCTCAAAGTGTTATTTGTCTTGTTTTATATGAAATGACAAAAAAACCCTTCTGGATTAATTCTGGGGGTTTATAATTTAGTTGCTTTAGTTTTAGGGATGGGTCTCAGAAGCACTTCAGGACAAATTGTATTTCCTAGATCTGATTTTCCTGAATAAGGAGGTTTTGTCTGAGTTAGAGGAAAGGCCTCACCCAGGGGCATAGACTCAGTTTTGATTCATTCAGTAGCCCGTCTGTGAGAGTAACATTAGAGCAGCCTTCAAACATTGGAGTGTTCCAGGGCAGAGATGTTGAGTGGGGATTTCACAAACCATCCTTCAAATCAGACACCTGAGCAAAATCCTCCAAACTGAGGGAAATAATCAACTTCTTACTGAAATACCTTCACATCTCGAGCTGAGCCTGCCTCTCCTTCCTAAGATCACTGCAGTAAATTAGGATTGAATTAGACAAGCTAATGAGGGGAATTAATTTCCTACAATTACCTTCCGTGAGTGAAAACAGACATAAGGAATATAATCAGATTTTTTTTTTCCAGAGGAAAGAGAATCACAGTGAACGGAACAAACTGGGATGTCTCACATGGAAAAACACTTCCTTTTCTTTCCAAAACAATTTTACATAATAATTCTATTTTTATTCTCCCTCTGACTTCCACCCAATCTCCCTTCACTCTGAAAAGATACAATGATTGCCCAGATAAAGCTTTTTAGCTCCTCAGGTATTGATTCCCTGCACCCAACAATAAATCTAAAGATTACCTAGCCAGGATTTCTTTCAGGGTTTTTGAATCTTCTCAGAAATACCTCTTCAGAAAGGAGCTTTGGATATACATAACTCAAGTGGGGTACAATTCACTCCTCCTGTTTTATTAACAACTCTCCAAAAGTGCACAGTTTTCCAGTTTGATTCTAGAAGGTGCCTCCAAATCCAGGATTAAGGCATTAATATTAATAACCAGAATATGACTCTGTGGCATTAAATTCCTGAAACATCTTTCTACAAATTCATGAAAAGAGATTTTGGGAGGGTTTTTTGTAGATAAAAGAGCCAGTCTAAAAAAAAATAACAACAACCTAACAAAAAAAAATCCAAACCTTCAGTAGGAAAATAAACAAACTCCAAATCCATCTGAATTTCTTTCTCAATGGCCAACTGTGTCTTCTTTCCTGACAAAGAGTGGGCAATGCTGCAGGACAGGAGACCTCCCTGCCCATCATCATCATCATCCCTTCACTGAGAGGGACCAGTTCAGCACCCCTGGGCTTGTGCTGCCAGCACTCAGCCCCCACAGCCCCCCAATCAAACCTGGGCTCTCCCCTGCACCAAAGGACATCTCAGCTTTCTCAGGCCAGCAGAGAATCACCCCCCTCTAGACCAGGTTATTCACAGACTCACAGATTGTTCTGAGTTGGAAAGGACCCACAAGGATCATCGAGTCCAACTCTTAAGTCAATGGCCCACATAGGGGATTGAACCCATGACCTTGGCATTATTGCAACCAAGTTTTAACCAACTGAGCTGATCTCAGGGTCCAAACTGTTGGGATTCGCACATTTTCAGGCTGGCAAACCAAAGACAAGTTTGCAGGTGCTGCTAAGATAAGAATGGAATTTGTCTCAAGACCTTGAGCTGGTGCAGAAGGTGGAAATGAAGCTGCAGAAACTCCCCAGAGTAACATTAATGAAGCTCTTCTATAAAGGTAAAATAAGTTGCATTAAGACTTTAGATCTAGCATTTTTTTGAAATATCTATTACTTACTAATTAGCTATAGCTGTGTGATGTTGGATGGTTTGCGTGGTGTGTGGAGGTTTTAAGATTGTGTGCAACTGTGTGAAAAAGTAACTCTGAATATAATCCCTCCTGAAACTTGAATATTCTTGCACAAGGATAGTTTAAATATTGTTAATGTAAACAGAGTTGCACCAATTCCCCTTTTCCCTCTTCTCCTTCTCTGCTCCTCTTCCCTTTTCTCCACAACTCCTGTAACCCGTGACGAAGAGGACCAAGATATAAAACTCCATAAAAAGTGAAACCCTCAGTCCCTGGGGACCTGCTGGCTCATGCCCATCAAGGGCAGGTCCTTTGGCCATGCTCAGTCCCTCCTGAGAGACTGATCTTCACCTGAAACCTCCCAGGTTTAAGTTGTCTATGAAAACAACTCTGACCTGCAGAGGCTGGAAGCTCTGCCAGGCTCTCAGGATTCCCCACACTTTGGCTCCAGGCTGAATCCCAGGGCTGGGTGTTGACCCACCTTGGCTGGAGATCTGTGATTGCCACAGCCTCGATTGGAGAGTCCCCAGAAACACGTCACAGTTCCTGGGGTGCAACATGGAGAGATGTTCTACGGGAAAAGGAGACAAGGTTTTATAATCAGACAAACTGAAACTACAGGATTGATGGGGACTGTCAACTTAGTTATGGAATGAATCATGTCTGGCTCTATAGTTATTAGTCAAAATAATTCATTATTTGCTTAAAAATAGCATTAAAATTTAACCAATAAACCCACTTATTGATGACTGGTCTGACTTTTTTTTTTCCTTGTCTAAATGTCATCCCTGTTAAGAAAACATAAAAGTCATTAAATTATCTTGGGCATAAAAAAATCCATCTTTCATCATTTAAATAAATAGAGAAGTGAAACATTATCTGACATAGATTTAGACATATCAGTTATGCAATGAAATATTACAGATTTTTTTGCAAGTGTCCTGTGGGACTCACAGTTCAATCAAACATTGTTACTGAAAACTTGGCATTATTTAAAGGTAAATAAATGCCTGGAGGTGGGAACTCTCCCCATGTTCCTGCCACTTCCATACCTTGGCCTTCTCCTTATCCCAGTCATGATTTCTACCCTGACAGAGGTACCTTCATGGTTTTCTCCTGCTGATCTGCCTTTGTTCTTTGGTCATTTGTGTCTTCCCTGAAGAACTAAGCACCAAACTGAGCAGAATTCCAGAGCATCTGGCACGGGATGCAGGAAGATCACCCAGGCGGAGAAACCCAACAGCCACCTGATCCCACCCAAGATTTTCCACCTACTTTGTCTCACCTTGGCTTCTTCTCTGCAAAAAGTTGTGGACAAAACAACACCTGGATCTGGAGTGGGGTGGAGGAAACCACAGAAGGGGGAACAAGGAAAGCAAATGGAAAGGCCATCAGGAGGTTTACCTTTCCTTCCAAAGGGGTCCATGGGGGTTTGTCCTGCAGGACCAACCAGAGCGGTGTTGCTGCTCAGGTTCACAAAGACAGGTGGAACTTTGTTTTCCCCAGTTAAACTGGGAAAGCAGATCAGAAGAGTGGGATTAGAGGGAAGAAGAGCAGGCAGATACACAGGCAGTGCTAGAGCCCAGGGTGGTTCCAGGGCGGGGCTGGAGCTCAGGGAGGATGGGTGGATTTTAGGTTGGTTTTCACCCATCTGTGTTAAAGCATTTACTTAGAAATGAGCAGAACAATTCAATGCTTAAAAACCCACCCCAAGCCCTGCAGCGCTCCAGGCTGGGCACAGAGTGGCTGGAGAGCAGCCAGGCAGAAAGGGACCTGGGGGGACTGAGGGACAGGAAGCTCAAGAGGAGCCAAGAGTGTGCCCAGCTGGCCAAGAAGGCCAATGACATCCTGGCCTGGATCCAAAGTAGCGTGGCCAGCAGGCCCAGGGCAGTGAGCCTTCCCCTGGACTCTGCCTTGGGGAGGCCACACCTTGAGTGTTGGGTTGAGTTCTGGGCGCCTGAGTTGAGGCAAGAGATTGAGGGGCTGGAGCGGGGCCAGAGAAGAGCAACGAGGCTGGAGAAGGGAGTGGAGCACAAGTGCTGTGGGGAGAGGCTGAGGGAGCTGGGGGTGTTTGTGCTGGAGAAGAGGAGGCTGAGAGGTGACCTCAGCACTGTCTGGAAGTGCCACATCAGGGAAGTTGTGGCCAGCTGGGGGTTGGTCTCTTCTCCCAGGCACTCAGCAATAGGACAAGGGGGCACGGGGGGCTCAAGCTCTGCCAGGGCAAATTGAAGTTGGAGAGCAGAAAAAACTTCTTTGCAGAGAGAGTGCTGAGGGATTGGAACGGGCTGCCCAGAGAGGGGGTGGATTCCCCATCCCTGGAGGTTTTTCAGCTGAGCTTGGCCGTGGCACTGAGTGCCATGATGTGGTAAAGGGACTGGAGTTGGCTCAAGGGTTGCACTTGATGATCTGGGAGGTCTTTTCCAACCCAATCCATTCTATGATTCTGTGATTTTCAAACCACGTAAGAGGTTTTTGATGTATTTTTAAGCATTGTAGAAGTCTCTTGTTTTCAGATGAAATTGGATTTTTGTCTGGTTTTAATGATCTCGTTAATGGCTCGTCAGGTATCTGTGTTTCCACAAGTGGTTCTACACATCTCTGGTGGGATCATTCCAGACTTTTCCCATTCCTTTTGTATTGTGAAGGCTGAAGAGTCTTCCCCTCTGAGCAGAAACGATCTGATCCCACAGAAACTCAGAATCAGCTGATCTGACAACCTTCAGTGCAGCTGGAAGACACTGCAAATAATTTGCAAATCTGTCTGAGCTTGTGGAAAGAAGGTTATTGGGCAAAGTTAAAGCTTTTTTGCTGGTTTTCCTCCTTCTTTCAGAGTCATCTCTGCTGTAACTTCAGTTTTAATCAAAATAACCTTTGGTGCAGGATGACCCCTGAGTCAGGCACCTACAGTGAGTCTGAGCAAAGATCTCTGTGGAAGGATCTAATTTAACAACAACCTCCTCAACTTGACTGAATTCAAATGTTTGTAAAATAAAAATTAAACTCTAAGAATTAAAACCATAATGAATCTTTCAAACTTAAATATCAGCTTAAAATAAATCCAAATGGGCCAGTTCTCCCATTTCTACCACTGGGATGTCCAAGGCCCTCACTCTGCTGCACTGACCTACTTTCTATTCTACTCTGAGAAAGTTTAAGAGGAAAAAAAAAACCACCCAGACAAAACCCCCAAAGTCCCTCAAAAACAAAAGCACGAACAAAGAAACAAGTGACGACTTTTGAACTTGTTCTTCAACGTTCTTAAAGCTGTTGTGGAACAGAAATAAGACTCAAATCCTGTCATTCATTCTTCCAGACCTCAGGCAATACAACACAATATGCATTTCTGTAGCTTTTTGCTTCAAACAGCTTTGTAATAGTTTTATCCAAACTGTAAATGCTTTTTTTTTCTTTTTTGGCATAAGATCCTTTTCTCTATTGAAAGCAAAGATTTAAGGAACAAAGATTTTCTTTTAAGATCTACAGCAAATAGGACTTGCTTGATTATTTACATTTGAATATTGGAGATTTGAAATCATCTCTCTGTGAAAGACAAATAAATTAAACCTTCAGACCAGCGAGAACAGAGTTTTAATCGTGTTCTCCAAGAGGAAAAGCAAAAACTCTAAAATGGAGGTTATTTGTGTTCTCAGAAATATCTTTGTAGTTACAGAGCGAGAGAATTCAGTGGTCTGGCAAATACTGGGGCATGTGAAGAAAAAGTTAAAAATATGTAAAATGCCAGAAAATCTGGAGAAAGAGAGTAGAGGGTGACAAATACCTGAATGAATCCCAGAGTCGCAGGACAGTGTAGACACAAATGGGTTATACCAATAATCCTCCTAAGGAGGCACTAATTATTTTCATCAGGGGTTCCCTCTTCTGTTGAAACAATTTTTTGCTGTTGTATCAGGATATTTTAAAGCTCAACCACCGTGGCTATATCCTAAAAGTCATTTTTTCTCATGAAATAACTGGCAAAACTACTTGTGCTTAGGCCAAGCCTGAGATACACAAGATTTCACTGCACTCAATCACAGAATCATAGAATGGATTGGGTTGGAAAAGACCTCCGAGATCATCAAGTCCAACCCTTGGTCCAGCTCAAGGATGGAGTTTAAAATAAATTCTCTTATATCCCAGTCCACTTAATAAAATTCCATGAGTTTATTCATAAGGAAAGATTTTAGGAATACAGGTCAAAGTATTCAAAAATCAAAATACTTCTGATACTCTCAGAGAAGATTAGAAAAGATGTAAAAACCTGACAAATCCTACCGCAGAGGAATCCAGGGTGTTCCAGGAGAAACAATTCCCAGCAATCAGAAAAGTTGTTTGACATTGTTGTGTAAAGAAAAGGACATTTACAAAGGGATTCAGATGAATTAGAACCAAAATCCGAAAAACAAACAGGATTTGGTGATGAAGCTCCACCACAGAACTTACAAATTACTCCCCCAGTTTAATTAATTAGTGGGAATTATAGAAGGACATCTGAAAAATCATAGAATCACAGAATCACAGAATGGATTGGGTTGGAAAAGACCTCCCAGATCATCAAGTCCAACCCTTGGGCCAACTCCAGTCCCTTAACCAGATCATGGCACTCAGTGCCACGGCCAAGCTCAGCTGAAAAACCTCCAGGGATGGGGAATCCACCCCCTCTCTGGGCAGCCCATTCCAATCCCTCAGCACTCTCTCTGCAAAGAAGTTTTTTCTGCTCTCCAACTTCAATTTGCCCTGGCAGAGCTTGAGCCCCCCGTGCCCCCTTGTCCTATTGCTGAGTGCCTGGGAGAAGAGACCAACCCCCAGCTGGCCACAACTTCCCTGATGTGGCACTTCCAGACAGTGCTGAGGTCACCTCTCAGCCTCCTCTTCTCCAGCACAAACACCCCCAGCTCCCTCAGCCTCTCCCCACAGCACTTGTGCTCCACTCCCTTCTCCAGCCTCGTTGCTCTTCTCTCCTCTGGATCCCAGCTCTTCATTCCCTGCCATTCTCATTCTGCACTGAGCAGCCAAACTGGGTATTTGTCTCCCCCTTCACCCAGTAAAGGCAGAGGAAGGTGCCACTTCAGCCCAAAATGCCACCAGCACCCCCCTGGTGAGGAGAGACTCACCAGGGCCGATGCCAACACCACAAAAACACCTTCCCCCAGAGCTGATGGTGCCCAATCTCTCACTGAAATCAGGTCATTTCAGGCAAGTTTTAATTTGTTTCGTTTTCCTCCTACAACCAGAACCAAGAACTTCCCTTTTTTAAGGTTTATCCATGCTTGGTCATCAAGTCTTTTCTGCAGATCCAATCAGCCAGACAGCACAAGGTGACTCAGGGCTGGCAGGTCACAAAGAAGCAGCAGAGCACAAATAGCAAGGGCTTATTTCCAATTAGTTCTGGTCAATATAAAGACTTGAAAATTTACCCAAGACAACGGTCAGATAATTTCAAGTAATGGGTAGATTTGAGAAAAATTGTTCTCTGCTGGTGGATATTCCGTGAGTCACATTGATCAAATGGCTTATGAATTATTTATTCAGCTGTGCCCTTAACCTTAAAAGTGAGAATTATTGATTCTTGCTTCCTATATCATTTTCTGAAATTAAAATATAGGGGAAAAAAATAGCATGACTAAAGTGGCAGAGAAACAGCCCATCAACATCCTGGAAGAGAGAAAGAGGGAGGAGTTTGGAATTCCAAGGCAGAGGGTGATTCTGTCCTCCCTGGCAGCTCCAAAACCCTGAGAGGAGGATTTTCCTTCAGCTACAGAAGGCAGCTGAAAATATATATATTGATTTATATTTAAAACGTAAATAGTCTACTCTCATTAAAAAAAAAGCCTTTTTTGTGTATATTACAATTTGAAACAGATATCTAAGTGAACAGCAGCAAAATGAAGTATTTATGTCACTGCTCAGGCTTAAGGTCAACACACATTAACAATCCAAAAGCCAAAACAAATGCCCAAGAAATGAAATCTCTACTAACGGTCCAAATTAAGACAACCTAAAAAAAAAAATTTGCAAATATAAATCTTTCTGAAATATTCACGTTAATATTTTACTGTTTTGTCTTCTTTTTGTGAAGAAATTCCATGGAATTTCAAACTGAAGGGAATTTTTTGTGTTAAAAGACAGCAGGACTTCTTTTTTTTTTGTAATAAATATAAAAGAAAGCAATTTTCCCCCCTAAACCAGGAATTATCCCTAAGTGGAAAAGAACACATTTCCCAGGTTTTGATGCCCCAGTATTTAAGCTTTGGGATCAAAGTGCTGCTGTTGGGAGCTGTGCCCTCCTTCCCCTTATTTCAAATTCCTTTGTCTCTGGAGCAGAATTACTTTCTTTTCTCTCTTCCAGGTGCAAAGGGGGCCAAGAGCAACAAATTAATCTATTCAAGAGGAGCAGAATTTGTCATAGCTTGATCTATGGCTCACTCTGCCTCTAAAAAGCATCATTTCATAGAAAGTGGATGTGTTTTTTCCATTACTGAGGCAGTTTGCTATTTAATAACAACATCCCCACAATATTGATCTGGGTATTGGAACAGTTCTTACAGCTCAGGCTGTCACACTGATATAATACACATTTACCAATGTTTTCCACAAGGTCAAGCCCATGGATAAAAAAAATGGAACATAAGTGGAACATTCCATATGGTCCTACGCTGAGAAATAGTTAAAATCCAACAGAATGTACATGGCAAGTGAATATATTCCTTTAAATCATATTTCATTCATGATTCTGAATTTAAAGTCAGAATTTTAGGGCCAAAATAAATCTGAAATATCTTGTTGCCTTCAGTCTGACCCCTCTGGATACACCCATGGAACTCAGAAGAGAATTTGCCCAACTGAAGACAATTCCATGCCCAGTTTTTACATGAAAGATTTAAGGGTTTCCACTTTGAACAAATTTAAATATGATGAGAGGTCTGGGAACCAAAACTCTTCCCTGAAGGACAGATGCTTCCTTCTGGAGGGAGGAAAGAATCACAGAATGGTTAAGGTTGGAAGGGACATTAAAGATCATCTCATGCCACCCCTGCCCCGGGCAGGGACACCTCCCACCAGCCCAGGCTGCTCCAAGCCCTGTCCAACCTGGCCTGGGACACTCCCAGGGCTGGGGCAGCCACAGCTTCTCTGGGCACCTGTGCCAGGGCCTGCCCACCCTCCCAGCCAGCAATTCCTTCCCAATATCCAATAAATCCACCCTCCACCTTAAAGCCATCCCCCTTGTCCCATCACTCCATGTCCTTTCGAGCACCTTCTGCTCCCTCTCCCATGACCTGTCCATGGGCTGCATCATTTGTTGTGACCTCCCTCCCTCCTACAGTCATTTTCTGCTCTTCACAGTCAGCAGGGATTTCTGCTCTGGAATTACTGCCAGGGACCTGCAAAGTAGGAACACAGAGGTGCTTCCAAGCCACCTTTCACCCACTCCATTCTTCCATGGGTGCCTGAAAATGGAGTCATTTTTATAGGAGTTTCCCAGATCAGCTTCTTCTGAGTTTCCCAGATCAGCTCAGCTGATGCTTCTTGTTCTTGTAAATAATCTTGGAGCTGTAAATGCCTCTGCTGTGAATCGATGCCCCTCAGGTATAAAAAGATCCACTGTCACAGGATAATATCTCTCCTTTTTTTCAATACTGTCAAAACAAATGCTTGGCTGGAAAACAATCCCTGCAGTATTTTGGATTCCCACTCGTTCAACAAAGGGGAGCAAATCAAAATTAAAGGGATTTGTCATCATGGAGTCAAACCCAGAGACCAACCATGAGCCACATCCCATCCCAGCTCTTTGTGTGCCAGGGAAGCAGCTCCTGATGAGAGGACAATGGCACACTTGGGCACGCCCCAGGTGCCACATTGGGCACAAACATTCAGCCAGTGCAGCAACAGGAGCCCTGCTAGGTGTGAAAACACTTTTTGATGCCTGCAGAAGAAAAGAGGAATCAACATTCCAAAGCTTTGTAGCATAGTTGGGTTTCCTGGAATGACTCAAGGTCTTTCCCACCCCACCAGTTTCCCAGGCAGGTATGATCATGCCTGTTGTCCCTCTGATATGGCTCTTCCAGGTGGAATATCCTGTTTATTCCATTGCCTTTCCCCCCTTTTTTATGTTTAATGCAGGATTATCAGGTTTCCCTGTATTGTAACTCCTTCAAAAAGAGACCAGAGTATTCCAATCTGAGAGTTAATGCATTAGATGAGAGTTCCCCATATGGAAGGTCTTTCATGATTAATAAATTCACTGGAAAAAAAATGAAAAAAAAGCCAGAGAAAATGGATGATTAGTCTCAGAGTTCAGAAGGTTTTAGCATGAGTTATTACAAAGACTCAAAGCAAAAACCAGAAGTGAGCAGAAAACCAGAGACCTGCCCAAGAAATTATCTTACTGTGAGAAGTCTCAGATACTGAAATATTTTAAAATAGTCCTTCAGTGGCAAAGCAACTCCAGGAGATGTTTAACCAGATTTGTCTAAGCAGGGTCATTTTTAAAAGAGCATTAAAATACAAATCATAGCACAAAAGAACGCCTGCAATTTGAGCAGATGATTACTAACTGCACTAATTAAGTAGCTCTAATTGACTCCATCGAAGGCGAGAGACAATTCATGTGCATATTGCTGGGAGACTCAGCAATCCTAATTCCTGCAAAGGAACTTTTAACTGAGTTATCCTGCAGTTTTATGATGCAAAGAGCTGCTCCCAGGGGGCCTGGATTAGCACTGAAGGTAACCCAGAAAAGCATCTTCACTGGCCATGCACCTTCCCTGCAAGCTCTGGAGGCTCCAACAGCTCAGAAGGATGAAGAGAAAAGGAGCAAAGGGATTACATTTTTCCTGCTTTATTACTTTATCAGGCTTCCTAAACATCTGAGCACTTTCAAAACATCAAATGATATCTTCTTGCTTTCCCCCAGAGAATTCCTACTTTTCTGCCTTTCTTAATTACAGAGAGAGAACATTAAAAATTCATTTAAATGCACAAACCCAAAGCATTGGAACATTTGCAACCATTGCTTCTAAAAAACACCAGTTTCTACACCTTAAAACTTGATCTAATCTTGTTATTGAAAGTGGGCAATTTAGACTCCCAGAACAGTTTGGGTTGGAAGGGACCTTAAAAGGGCTCTCATTTTATGTGGTCTCCTGGACTCATGAAAGGGAACTGGTTGATCTTTAAGATCACTCTTGGATTCTGTGATTTACCCCCATGACGCCTTTGTTTAAATCAAAGCCCAACAAGAACAATTAGTGCCTCAACTTCCCATGAAATCATAGAATCATAGAATGGATTGGGTTGGAAATGACCTCCCAGATCATCAAGTCCAACCGTTGGGCCAACTCCACTCCCTTTACCACATCATGGCACTCAGTGCCACGGCCAAGCTCAGATGAAAAACCTCCAGGGATGGGGAATCCACCCCCTCTCTGGGCAGCCCATTCCAATCCCTCAGCACTCTCTCTGCAAAGAAGTTTTTTCTGCTCTCCAACTTCAATTTCCCCTGGCAGAGCTTGAGCCTCCCGTGCCCCCTTGTCCTATTGCTGAGTGCCTGGGAGAAGAGACCAACCCCCACCTGGCCACAACTTCCCTTCAGGCACTTCCAGACAGTGCTGAGGTCACCTCTCAGCCTCCTCTTCTCCAGCACAAACACCCCCAGCTCCCTCAGCCTCTCCCCACAGCACTTGTGCTCCACTCCCTTCTCCAGCCTCGTTGCTCTTCTCTGGCCCCGCTCCAGCCCCTCAATCTCTTGCCTCAACTCAGGGGCCCACAACTCAACACAACACTCAAGGTGTGGCCTCCCCAAGGCAGAGGCCAGGGGAAGGCTCACTGCCCTGGGCCTGCTGGCCACGCTACTTTGGAGCCAGCCCAGGAGCCCATTGGCCTTCTTGGCCACCTGGGCACACTCTTGGCTCCTCTTGAGCTTCCTGTCCCTCAGTCCCCCCAGGTCCCTTTCTGCCTGGCTGCTCTCCAGCCACTCTGTGCCCAGCCTGGAGCGCTGCAGGGCTTCGGGTGGCCAAAGGGCAGGACCTGCACTTGGCCTTGTTGAACTCCAGCCCATTGCAATCAGCCCATCTCTCCAGTCTCTCCAGATCCCTCTGCAGAGCCCTCCTGCCTTCCAGCAGGTTGACACTCCCTCACAACTGGGTGGATGTTGGAGATGGCACCTGCACGATTGTGGACGAGCGGAGGAGCGAGAGAGACAATGACCGGACTGCGACACTGCAACAAAGACTTCACCTGCAGTTTCCCCAGTTCTTTAATAAAGTTCTAATAAAGTTCTGTTATCCCCTATGCCTGTGGTACTGGAAGCACTGGCAGGCCCAGCCTGTCAGCAGTGAGTCCAGCTGCCATTGGTCCGCTCCTCTAGAGAGTAGTCTGACCCTGTTAGCTATGTTTACTCCTCCCCAGTTTCCACCTATACCCAACCAGTTATAGCGGATTTGCATGCTCCGCCTTAACTCCACCCCTTTCTTAGACATTCCTTGCCCTAGGGGTATATAAGATCAAGTCCTTTGTTCAATAAACGAGGTCGGCACCGCCTCGTAAAGTGTTTGCTTCGATATTGTGCTCTCCAGGGTACTGAAAGAGGGTAAACTTAACTTTAACTCCTGTAGCAGCATCACATCTCGCTCAACAGGCTGGCGAAGAACCCCCCATTGTCGGTCTTGATCCTCTCCCAAAAATCAAGGCTGCGTCAGGTGGATCCTTTGATGGATTTGCAGCCTGTTGCTTTATTGTCATTCCTTCCCTCCAAACCAAACCCAGGGAGCTTTCCTGGCTCCAGGAGTATAAACCTTTCACTCTTTGCTTTGCTCTCCTATTTATCTTCCTTTTGAGAAATCTCACACTCAGAAGCTCCACGTAGCTTTTTAAAATTACCTTCCCTCTTCAAACCTGAAAGGACTATTTTTTCATTTATAGCCAGTGTTTTACAGGGGATCAAAACCTCAAAAATGCAGAAGTTACCTAAGAGAGAGATAAAAACCTTTGTACTAAAGCAACTACTTTAAGGCTATTTTAACCTCAACAGAGGAAAAATCTGAACTGAAAGTACAACTATATAAGAGCAGCTCAGTCCCTTCTGACTCTTTGAACTTTTACTGTGACTTAGAATTTGTTTAAACATGTTTATTTATTGTTCAGTGTCCCTAAAAATACAAACAAAAGAACCCCCTAAGCCATTCCTATAATTTGTTTGGTTGTTTTTTTCTGAAGTAAAAGATATCCAAGAAAAGGGTTTGTAGTGAACATCCCACGGAAATTTAGTCCATCCTCTTCTAAATATGTTGAGGAAATAATTATATTGCAGGAAATAATTTTACCTGAAATCCACTTTTCCACCCCTGGAGAATGTTCTGCTCAACTCCACAATGTTCCTTCTCCTTAACACCTTTTTCTGTGGGAGAAAATCAAACCATTAAATCACAGTCCCATCATTTATAACATAAAATCAGCACCTCTCTTGATTTATTTTTTTTATATAAAGTGATAACATTTCCATGGGACAAGACTGACAACACTGACACCTTTTTCTTTTTTTTTAATTTTTTTTTTATTTATTGGCCCTATGAAGGGAATAAAAGGTTCCAGTCAAGTGTGAGCTTGGCAGGGGAGTTGTTGGGCTGAAATCAATGAATTGATGAATTAAATGCACTGTTTAAATTTGCAATGCAGCTGTGTTTGTATCACACACATGAAACTCTGCACCTTTCCCTCTCCTCTCCTTTTTCCTGCCCAGTTCAGTGCTCACAGAGCAGCAGGGGAGGCTTTTTTTGCAGCACAGGAAAGAAAAATAAAATCCAAAAGGTGAAAGGAGGGAGGGACAGCCAAGGAAACTGCAGGAGGAATGAAGGCCTGGAGAACAGCAAGGAGGGGAAAAACAGAATAAATTAATACAGGCAACATGTGGATATCTGTTGAATCCTGCCAGGGCCATGGAAATTTATATAAATTTATATAAACTCCCTAAAATTCAGTCTGATGTGAAATAAAACTGCAAACATGGTGTGTAACAAAAAGCCTTATAAAGGAGAGATTTTACACAGCCTGGCAGCAATTTCTATTTAGGAATCTGATTATAAACAAGGCCCTTAAATATTTTTATGCTCTAAATTTTCCTAATCCCTGTCCTGGCTACCAAAGGTTTCCACCCCCTTGGTGCCTCCTTCTGCAATTTGATTTCTCTCATTCCTCTGAGGGAGCAGAGAGACTTCAAACACACACCAAAAGCACTTCAAAGCTGAGGCACATCACTTTAGGAAGCCCACCTCGTGGCAGGCACTGTAAATGAACCTCCTGGAGTTTATCAACACTTCCCAGCTATTTCTGGAGGAGGAAAAAAAAAGAAAAACCAGGTTGAAAAAGTTGCCAAAGTTTTAAAGGCCTAATGAGAACTGTCATTCAAAATTTGTTTTACTCTGAGTGCTTTTTTGGGGGGGTGAATTCCAAATTTTGGCCACTTGGTTGGTTATTTAAGGCAATGATGAGATTGGAGTGTAAGGGCAGTGCCTCTGCTTGGAGGGGGTGGCACTGGGGGTGGTGTGGGCACCTTGGGCACTGGGACAAACCCAAAAGTCTTGGGCTGCCCCAGCATTTGGAGGTGCCAGCAGAGGTTGGAGGCTGTGAAAGGCTCCAGGACCTGCAGGGCTAGGGAATGGGAGAGAACTCCTGTGGGAAGGGAAAGCTGTTGCAGAAGCAGCAAAGGAGCAACATCTGGGGTAGNGAATGAGATGACCTTAAATGTTTTCTTCCAACCCAAACTATTCTACAGTTCTGAGTCAGCAAAAGTGAAGGATTTGAGAGTCTGCTGAGCCTTGTGATCCCAGAATGTGCTGAGGTGAGAGGGACCCCCAAGGCCCATCTGGTCCAACTCTCAGCCCTGCACAGGATCATTCCCAGGAGTCCCACCCTGTGCCCCAGAGGATCATCCAAATCTTCTTTGCTTTGCCCTGTTTCAAAAGCAATCAGTTCTCACTCGGGATGTTGTTCATAACCAGTTTTCTGTACAATTTCTCTGTGTGTGTTTCCATCAGCTCCAGCCTCACATTCCAGCCCCAAGTCACTGCTCAGCCTGAGCACGTTCAGCAGGTCAGGAACTCCACAACCACAGTCACCACAGTCCCATTAGTGATTGATAATTGTTTTCTCTTGGGATAAATACCTTCAGTTGTCTGAACAAATGCTCTTATGCATAACAGGGTTCAACACTTCTCTGATTGAGCTGCCTTTTTTTTTATGGGTAGCTACTCAATCATGGGAAAACAATTTTGTCACTAAAGCTGAGTCAATCATCCCACAAAATACATAGCTAATGTTTGGGTTTATTTCTTTTTTCACAAGCTGTTCATCAAACACTTGTGAATAATGAATGCATAACTTCACAGCAGACACGATATGTAAATTCAGGGCTCAATTCATCCAATAATTTATTTATCAAGAACACTTTGAGTAGTGCTATCAAGAAGCAGCAAATGAGTTTTCTATCAACAGCCAATTCAACTTTCTGACTCTGCAGCAGTGTTTGCAAACCAGGGGAACAAATTGCCGTGGGTGAGAGGGGCTTTAGACCAAGTTTATTAGAGAAAGGACCCTCTTCCTTCCCAACTTCCTCCTCAGGGAGGAGCCTGGGTGTGGTTGGATCCAGCCTTAGCCCCACACTTAGCCAACAGTTTAAGAATAACTTTGTCCCACAGGGCAAACTGGGTATATTTATATGAATGAATTATTTATCATGACAAATGATCAGACAAAAGGCCTTAATCAGAATTATTTACTCCACAGTGTAAAAGCTACAACTGCCAGGAGTGTAGTTCAAGACAGGATAGTGCACTGTAGCAAAGTAATTATATTAAAGCTAAATCATTAATTAGAGATGGATGTAACTCACCAAACCAACTCTTGTGGGTAGATCTTTTTTGCTGAACCTCGAGGAGTCTCCTTGAAGGGGCATTCCCACCACGAGGGAGAAACTCCACACACTCCAAGGGCTGTGTGTGGAGAATCTGCTGGGGTGGAAGTGGCCTGGACTTCTACAGCTCAACGTGGTGGACTCAGCCACGTGTCCATGGTGAGATGAACAGCTCATCTGTCAAAGCTCTGCCTCACTATCAGGATGTCACCGTGGGGGTGATGAGCCAGACTGGTTTGAGGAAAGTCAACCTCAAAAGCACCTTCTGAGAGCTCATAAAATGTTCGAGATGTTTGACCACCTTCCAAGGGCCAAAAGTGCTCTACACACACACACTGCCCAGGGAGAGCAGAGGGGTCCCATCCCACCATCTCTCACATTTCCCTTCAATGACCACCTTCCAAGGGCCAAAAGTGCTCTACACACACACACTGCTCAGGGAGAGCAGAGGGGTCCCATCCCAGCATCTCCCTCACTTCCAAAGTCCAAATGTGCTGCTACACACACACACTGTCCAGGGAGAGCAGAGGGGTCTCACCCAGCATCTCCCACACATTTCCCTTCAATGACCACCTTCAAGGGCCAAAAGTGCTGCTACACACACACACTGTCCAGGGAGAGCAGAGGGGTCACATCCCAATATCTCCCACACTTCTTTCAATGACCCCCTTCCAAGGGCCAAGTGTGCTGCCACATACACACTGCCCAGGGAGAGCAGGTGGTTCCCATCCCAGCATCTCCCACACTTCCAAGGGCCAAAAATGCTGCTGCACACACACTGCCCAGGGAGAGCAGGTGGTTCCCATCCCAGCATCTCCCACACTTCCAAGGGCCAAATGTGCTCTACACACACACACTGCCCAGGGACAGCAGAGGATNAGGGCCAAGTGTGCTGCCCAGGGAGAGCAGGTGGTTCCCATCCCAGCATCTCCCACACTTCCAAGGGCCAAATGTGCTCTACACACACACACTGCCCAGGGAGAGCAGAGAGGTCCCATCCCATCATCTCCCACAGTTCCTTTCAATGACCACCTTCCAAGGGCCCCCTGTGCTACACACACACTGCCCAGGGAGAGCAGGGAGGTCCCATCCCAGCATCTCCCACACTTCCTCACCAAAACCCTCCAAACCCAAGAATGTTCCACCTCCTGCACCTGAAACCTTTGCAAACCCTTCCCACTTTGTTCAGCATTCAAATGGTTTTGAACCTCTCAGGTTGATTCCAGCCCCACCTCCAGGTTTGCTGGGGGGTAGCCAAGGTTCAGGTCTCATTTTCATGCTAAACATCTGCAGTGGCTTGGAAGAATTTGTTGTAGAGCACACCAAGCTGTTTGCTTGGATGCCTCGGATTTTGCCTCCTTGCAGTTGATTTAAATCTTAGAAGACATTTTGTGGAGAGGCCAAAAAAAGTAAAAATGCATCTCTTTAA
Organism: Sakesphorus luctuosus; assembly: GCA_013396695.1. Classification (NCBI taxonomy): domain Eukaryota; kingdom Metazoa; phylum Chordata; class Aves; order Passeriformes; family Thamnophilidae; genus Sakesphorus; species Sakesphorus luctuosus. The sequence continues at coordinate 208,154 of VWZD01002046.1, read as the reverse complement.
ATATCTTGTTTGTTTGTTTGTTTTTTCTTTCCAATAGTTACACTTCAAAAGGAAAACAAAAGGCTTTAAAATATAAATTATTGTTCAGTTCTCACAAAAGCAATGGGGAAAACAATACAGGGTATGGAAGTTTTATCAGCAAAATAAATCAGGTTCTGGAGGGGGTGACAATAAAGTATCTTATGAAGGGTAAAACTGTTAAATCAGTATATTAATATAGTTTTTCTAGAAGTTTCTGGGGGTGCAATCAGTATATAAACATAGTTTTTCTAGAAGTTTCAGAGGGTGCAATCAGTATATTAATATCATTTTTCTAGAAGTTTCTGGGGATGCAATCAGTATATTAATACAGTTTTTCTAGAAGTTTCTGGGGGGGCAATAAGTATATTAATATAGTTTTTCTAGATGTTTCTGAGGGTACAATCAGTATATTAATACAGTTTTTCTAGAAATTTCTGGGGGTACAATCAGTACATTAATATAATTTTTCTAGAAATTTCTGGGGGTAAANAAAGTGCTCTACACACACACACTGCTCAGGGAGAGCAGAGGGGTCCCATCCCAGCATCTCCCTCACTTCCAAAGTCCAAATGTGCTGCTACACACACACACTGTCCAGGGAGAGCAGAGGGGTCTCACCCAGCATCTCCCACACTTCCCTTCAATGACCACCTTCCAAGGGCCACCTGTGCTAAACACACACACTGCCCAGGGAGAGCAGAGAGGTCCCATCTCACCATCTCCCACATTTCCCTTCAATGACCACCTTCAAGGGCCAAAAGTGCTGCTACACACACACACTGTCCAGGGAGAGCAGAGGGGTCACATCCCAATATCTCCCACACTTCTTTCAATGACCACCTTCCAAGGGCCAAGTGTGCTGCCACATACACACTGCCCAGGGAGAGCAGGTGGTTCCCATCCCAGCATCTCCCACACTTCCAAGGGCCAAAAATGCTGCTGCACACACACTGCCCAGGGAGAGCAGAGAGGTCCCATCCCATCATCTCCCACAGTTCCTTTCAATGACCACCTTCCAAGGGCCAAGTGTGCTGCCCAGGGAGAGCAGGTGGTTCCCATCCCAGCATCTCCCACACTTCCAAGGGCCAAATGTGCTCTACACACACACACTGCCCAGGGAGAGCAGAGAGGTCCCATCCCATCATCTCCCACAGTTCCTTTCAATGACCACCTTCCAAGGGCCAAGTGTGCTGCCCAGGGAGAGCAGGTGGTTCCCATCCCAGCATCTCCCACACTTCCAAGGGCCAAATGTGCTCTACACACACACACTGCCCAGGGAGAGCAGAGAGGTCCCATCCCATCATCTCCCACAGTTCCTTTCAATGACCACCTTCCAAGGGCCAAGTGTGCTGCCCAGGGAGAGCAGGTGGTTCCCATCCCAGCATCTCCCACACTTCCAAGGGCCAAATGTGCTCTACACACACACACTGCCCAGGGAGAGCAGAGAGGTCCCATCCCATCATCTCCCACAGTTCCTTTCAATGACCACCTTCCAAGGGCCAAGTGTGCTGCCCAGGGAGAGCAGGTGGTTCCCATCCCAGCATCTCCCACACTTCCAAGGGCCAAATGTGCTCTACACACACACACTGCCCAGGGAGAGCAGAGAGGTCCCATCCCATCATCTCCCACAGTTCCTTTCAATGACCACCTTCCAAGGGCCCCCTGTGCTACACACACACTGCCCAGGGAGAGCAGGGAGGTCCCATCCCAGCATCTCCCACACTTCCTCACCAAAACCCTCCAAACCCAAGAATGTTCCACCTCCTGCACCTGAAACCTTTGCAAACCCTTCCCACTTTGTTCAGCATTCAAATGGTTTTGAACCTCTCAGGTTGATTCCAGCCCCACCTCCAGGTTTGCTGGGGGGTAGCCAAGGTTCAGGTCTCATTTTCATGCTAAACATCTGCAGTGGCTTGGAAGAATTTGTTGTAGAGCACACCAAGCTGTTTGCTTGGATGCCTCGGATTTTGCCTCCTTGCAGTTGATTTAAATCTTAGAAGACATTTTGTGGAGAGGCCAAAAAAAGTAAAAATGCATCTCTTTAAATATCTTGTTTGTTTGTTTGTTTTTTCTTTCCAATAGTTACACTTCAAAAGGAAAACAAAAGGCTTTAAAATATAAATTATTGTTCAGTTCTCACAAAAGCAATGGGGAAAACAATACAGGGTATGGAAGTTTTATCAGCAAAATA
>VWZD01002046.1:168215-204546 GCA_013396695.1 Sakesphorus luctuosus | reverse complement strand
CCAAGCCATGGGCTACCAGCTTTTCCAGAAGTGTCAGCCTTCAGAGTTTTATAATGCAGATATTCTGCTTTATTGGTTGGACTTTAATAATTAAAACCTGGCTCTTGCATGTAGAAAAGAGAAGCATTTAAAGCCCCACGACTCAGTGATGGCAGATATTGCTCCAGTAAAGCAATCAAGTGAATCACTGGTCACTCAGATATGCAGTGACATGTCTAAAACTATTCCCTTCACAGCTCAGGAGGAAAAAAAAAAAAGCTGGAATTGAGACCATTTTTGCAAATCAACCATCTCAGTTAAAAATGTCAGCCTGTATCAAGTGAAATATTTTCTCCTGGATCTGACAAGTTTAAGTAAGATTTGTATGTCTGTTGGGTCAGGTTGGAAACCAAAATTAATTCTGGCCCAGAAAAAAAATCAGATTGCTGTCCTTTACTGAATGTCAGAGTCTCACCCTTTGCATCTGTGCTGCCAAAAAAAATAAAGGAGAAGAGGTAAAGAAATGGAAAATGCCAAAGCAGATGCTTTTCTGCAGAGTCCATAGATAGAGGGGATTTTTTTATTTTTTATATGACAGGACAAGGGAGAATGGCTTCAAAATGACAGAGGGGACAGTTGGATGGGATATTGGGAAGGAGGAATTGCTGGCTGGGAGGGTGGGCAGGCCCTGGCACAGGTGCCCAGAGAAGCTGTGGCTGCCCCAGCCCTGGGAGTGTCCCAGGCCAGGTTGGACAGGGCTTGGAGCACCCTGGGCTGGTGGGAGGTGTCCCTGCCCAGGGCAGGGGTGGCACTGGGTGGGCTTTGAGGTCCCTTCCAACCCAAACCATTCAGTAATTCTGTGTTTCAAATAACTGTAATGGCACTGCATGGCCTTTAATGCCCCTTCCAACCCAAACCCTTCTATTAGTCCATAATTTGAATTTTTAAATGAAAAAAGGAGCGACATTTGATGTGTTTCACCAACACTGTGACCCCTCCAAAGGCTCCAAGCTCTGCTGGTCCCCTCAGCCCTGGAACTGTCTCAGGTCCCAGCTGAAGTGTCACACATTCTCTGCCCACTCTCCAAGCACAGAGTGGAGCTCCACCAAGGGAGGGTGACAGTGCTGGGACCTCTCAGGGCACAATTTCCTTCTCCTGTCTTTGGGTGGAGGGAGGAAGCAGCAACTCTTGGGAGGGAATGTTGCTATAATTAATCACCTTTACTCACCCACTCAATTTGGCATTGTGGGATATAATTTCCCCCCCTCTCCACAGGCTTCTGAGCAGCAGAGGAAAAGACTTCAGGTGTAGCCAAGTGTGCAATACTGATGAGAAGGCAGGAAAAAAAAATCAGTGCTCTTGCAAACCCTCCCCTGGCTTTGAATCCTTTCTTCCAGCTGGGCTTGAAAAGAACTTCCCATCAAAGCCAGGAGAAAAACTATATCCAATTTGAAACCTTGAGCTGACCTCTTGTTTCCAAAGGGTCGTGGCTTAAACCTCTGGGTGCTTCCAGCTGGCTTTGTTCCCCTCAGAAGTTCCCTCACAGTGTCCTCCGTGGGCTCCTCCTGCTCTGCTGGAGACCAGAGGCTTCTCTGAGCTTCCCTTCAAAGAGAACACAAAAGGGAAAGGATGAAACCAAGAGTTGTGCCAGGCACTGAGTGGCACCTGAGTCCCAGCAAAGCCCATGGCTCAGGGAGTGTTTTAACCCACAAGGCAGAGGAGATTCTGTCCTTGGTGTGGCTTAAGAGGAGACTTCTGATCCTCAGGTGGGACCTTCTAAAGCCCAGGTAAAACTGGGCTGGAACAAAGAGAAAAGCCCCCCAGATCCTGAGGTGCTGGGCTGTTGGGAGCAGCTTCACAAAGTTGGGCTCTCTAAATAAGGAGGGAACCGACCTTGAAAGTTGTGGAATGGAGATGACCCTGAGATGAGCTCAGTTGGTTAAAACTTGGTGGGAATATTGCCAAGGTCATGGGTTCAATCCCCTGTGTGGGCCATTGACTGAAGAGTTGGACTCCATGGTCCTTGTGGGTCCTTCCAACTCAGAACAGTCTGATATAAAAGTAAGTTTGGCAGAAAATAGTAATTTCTGTGTGATATTTCTAACAGTCCTGCCAGAAAGGGTCATAAGTGGGGGTATTTTTATAACTGTTCAGCATATTTTTGAGCCGTTCTGTTAAAGACAGAGCTTGGGAACAAGGCAAAACACAAACACCAACTGTGATATTAAAACTGAGACAATTTCTAAGATAGAAGCATCTCAGAACACCCAAGGAACACTCCAAGAAACACTCCAAGAAACAACAACAACAAAAAAGATGTTCTGAATAAAACTCTTAATAATGTTTGACCATAATGAGAGAGCAGCAGAGAATGAAGATGTAGGGAGGGATAGAGACACTGTGGTGTCTCCTCAAAGTGAGCCCAGGCTCTGGAGATGTTTAGAAATCACATCTTGCATCTCAAGCCTTGCTAATGTTCAAATGGGAGTGTAACAACCCATCTCCCAGCCATGCCCTCCCTGCTGCCCCCTGTCCTCTCATTTCCCAGCTAAGCACCCACTCCTGCATCTGAACAACCTGATGTTCTCCCTGCAGAGATGATTTCCACAGCAATAATCCAAGTTTTTCATTTGTAACATCAGCCCGTTGCTGATCAGGGAATGTAAGAAAAAATGGGCTGTGTGGAGATGCATTTTAGTTTCCAATTTATTTGTTTGCTTTTAATTTCTCCTACATTTATCCTGAGAGACGATGGTTGAGGGAGAACAAGTTTTTCTTGTCATGTAGCAGTTCTGAACGGGGTAACTTTGAGTTCTGCAATTTTCTCCCAGTCCTTTGAATCGTCACAGACATATTTTGATTCCCAGCTTTATTTTTGCCTGATATGACTCAAATTTGGGACACTACAGAGCAAAGTCTGAGCTGAACGTTGTCAGAACAGACATTGGCATTGTGAGGAGCCCCAAGAAGGGGGAAGGGTCCTTTTCAATCAACAGGAGTCTTAATTATTAGGGCTTAAAACTAAATATTGTCCTTTTAGAGCTTTTACTGAAAAGTCAAAGGATCATTGAGAGGGAAAACAAGCTTAAAATCAATCAAATAAATTTACCAAAAACCAAAAGTCAACGAGGTTGTAGAGCCTGTAAATCTTCAGTTAAAGTTTCCCGACCTCCTTGAATGGTGACCTTCCAAACCTCACCATCTGCTCCTGGAACCTCTGTAGTTCTGGAGATCAGGGAATGGGAGCTCAGGGTATGAAGCTCCCAAGGGTTTTATTCTTGGGGGAAGCAGAGCTAGGGAAGCATGACCAAGACTTTCCCAGCCTGGAACTCTCTGGAGTTGTCTGCAGGGATGGGGAGGGGAGAGTTCTGATGTGGTGGGCAGAGCTGATGAGGAACATCACTGGGAATGGATGTTAAACCAGGGAGAGACAGAGCTTGGCTGGCACTCAACATTTAAATAGAGCATAAAAAGCTGTTACTTTATTATTTCATGAGGAACTAAAGGAAAGTAATCAAGAATACTTGTGTACAACTTATTGTAGTAAAAAAAAAATAGAGAGAGGGACTGTAATTCAGGTTTTGGAATCCAGCAGCTTTATGAACTAAAGCAGCAATAAATCCCAAAATAACAAAATGAAATGGAATTTAGGAAGCTATTTAAGAGCACTTTGAATTAAACAGTGTATTAGTGAGCATTTGAATGAATCTGTGTACTTTCATATTGCCACAGCTCTTGGTTGGGGACAAACAGCAGGAGAAAACAGGGAAGTCAAACTGCTGGAAATCACAATTACTGCTTTTTTAGAGCAGCAATTGGTATTTACAGTATTCCCTGCTCAAAGCTGAGGTTGTGGCAGCTCTTTGAAAGCTGTTTACTACAAGCCCCAGCCCCAGGTTTATACCCAGTCCCCAAGGAATGTATCCCACATGGATGACTCCCATGTTTTCTCCACACATGGGTTTGTCCCTTCTCTCCAAATACAGTGGCCCATTTTATTACCCCTCCTCCTTGGCCACTGCAAAGGAGAAACCCCTTAGAGACAAGAGCCTTGGTTATCATTGGTTATTTCCCCTCCAAAAAAGCACTTGGCTGTTCCAAGAGTTTAACTGGAAGGTCCCTCTCAGAGAACAAAGTCTGAGGGTTCCTGACTTGCTGACCTTTAATTACCACAAAGAGGTTGATGATTCTGCACACAAATGAGGTCCTAATTACATGTTAAAGAGTGGGCAGAGGGAGGAAATGCAGGGAAGGACAACAGAGAGTGAGGGGGAATTGGAGGCTGCTCTGGAGCTCTGAATATTGGCAAACACAGGGGGATGCAGCAGGGTGATTGCACCTCTTAATTATCAAAATAAAGAGATCATAGAATCATGAATTAAATTGAAATAATGTTGGAAAACACCTCCAAGATCAGCAAGTCCAACCTTTGACCAAGCCCCACCCTGACAACTAAACCAGGTCATGATTACCACAGCTAAACCAGGTCATGATTACCACAGCTAAACCAGGTCATGATTACCACAGCTAAACCAGGTCATGATTACCACAGCTAAACCAGGTCATGATTACCACAGCTAAACCAGGTCATGATTACCACAGCTAAACCAGGTCATGATTACCACAGCTAAACCAGGTCATGATTACCACAGCTAAACCAGGTCATGATTACCACAGCTAAACCAGGTCATGATTACCACAGCTAAACCAGGTCATGATTACCACAGCTAAACCAGGTCATGATTACCACGACTAAATCAGGTCATGATTATCACTTCTACTCGTTGTCTGAACAATTCCAGGGCTGGAGACTCCACCACTCCCTGGGCAGCCTGTGCCAATGTTTAACCACTCCTTCAGTGAGGACATTTTCCCTGATTTCCAGCCTGAATCTCCCCTGGCACAACTTGAGGTGTTCCCCCTTGCCTGGTCACCCAGGGGGGAAGAGGCTGAGCCCTCCCTCCACACAACCTCCTTCAGGGAGTGGAGAGACATCAGGGCAGGGATTTTATGGAAAATAATAGGGTTTAATTGAGGGGAAAAAAACCCTGTCAAGACATAGAGCTTTTCTCTTCCTTGAGAATCAAAAGCTTTACCCCAAACATTATTGAACTGAAATTTCAGCCAGTCTTTATGCTGTGTGAACCCCTGACCACATCAGAGGTGAATTGGGACAGCAAGGGTTGATCAACTTGCCTTTATAAACTTCACACAAATTGCCAGCAGGCTGTTTGACTCCCATATTTGAATCAGAGAGCTTTGCACTGAGATAAACAGGCAGAGAGGGAGGTTTGAGGCACGTCTTGCACCTCTGGCAGCGCTTTCAGGCTGTGGAGGGAAGGTGTGAGCCATCAAAGCCAACTCCCCTGTGATGTGGTGGGAGCATCCACACCTCCTCTGCCAGGTGTAATTAGTGTCTGAGTGTGAGGCAGGGAGGACTCTCAGCTACAGCCTTGGGAAGGGAGAACAAAGAGCTGATATTTAGCCTTGATGTACTTCGGGCTTTGAAAGCAAACAGAAGTGGTAAATACATCCCTGTGAACAGACTGGGGGAAAAAGGGGGAGGCCAATTGGAATCAGCCACTCTGCACCAAAGGGCTGAAGGAGACAGAGCAAGATTCTCATTCTGGGCTTTTTGGAGTTCTTTTTCCTCCCTCTCTCAGTGCTTTCAACCTCTTCCTCCCTCCCAGAGCAGCCACATTTCCACAGCACTGCTGTCTGTGCAGGAAATTTGGCTCTCCAGGGTTCCCAGAACTGCTCAGCCACTGCCACCTGCCCTTCCCTGCCAAGGAGCAGCACCTTGGCACCAGCTGTGCCACTTCAGAAGGGACTCAGCTGAAGGCTCAGGGCTGGGGGCATGTCCTACAGCCCCACCTTCCAGCAGCAGCAATGCTGATTCCCTTTGGTGCTGAGAACCAGCTGTGTGTGGGCTTGAGAGCTGCCACCCCTCTGAAGGACAGGGAAGGGAGCAAGAATTGCCCCAAACCCTCCTGCCCTTTTTATTTTCATTCCATTTGCTAAAACCATCAGTGGACAGAAAATTTTTATCACACACAACTAGAAAAAACTCCTACAAAGCCCATGGAGAAACCAACAGTTGTCAGATTAATTTATCTTGTGTTTGTCAGCCAGAAATTGTATCTCGGAGCAATTCAAGAGGCACCAGGACACTCAGCCTGCTCTTTTCTCCAGCACATTTTATGCTTCAGACTCAGATTGATCTTAAGACTTAGAAACAAAACTTTACAGGAGACTTCCCCAATTTGTTATCTTTCCAGAAAACAAAAAACTTCTTTCCTCTCAGTGTGTGATTCTGTAATTTCAAGCTGCAAGAAAGTAGAAATGGGTGGAAGGGGAAAAACAAGTGATGAAATGAAGAAGATGAAAATTTAGGCTGAATAAGAGGAGAAGTTTCTATCTCCTAACAGACAGAGACAATAAACTCTGAAATAACAGATTGGTCAAAATAAACTGCAGAGAACAACTTTGCACTGGCAGGAGATGAACTTGTAACCAAGTAGCTTTTCTCCATCTCCCACTTCTGATTGCACCAAGAGAAGAGGGAGAGGGTTATGGATATCAAAGGAAATTGCTTCAGGGAATTTAGTCTCACTATTAGCTCTCTGCCCTCAGGGACGTTGTTATGAGATGAAAAACACCTCCTGGACTTGCCATAATGGCAAAATGAAAGAGGAAGGAAATATCTGTCAGATGTTTATGAGATGGGGGAAACAATCTCATCTGAAAGGGAGATTTGAGCAGCCAGAAGTGGCTCTTGTGTGACTGGGCCAGCAGCAAACCATGACAAGCAATATATTCTTTTGTTTAGGGATTAATTGCCACCTTTCAGCAACACAAAGTTTCCAGCAGTGGGAAGTTCGAAGGGAGAGTTCTGGAAAGGCACCATCACCCTTGGGATGTCCCAGTGGCTCCAGAAAGGTGATTGAGGCTTCTTAAAAGAGAGGAGACTCCTGTGAGTGCCCCTGCACTGCCAGGAACACCCTCTCCTTCCTCAGGAATCCTTTCCTGGGGTGTCATTGGCATTTAGGGGTGTTTATCATGGACAGAATACCAAGATAAGGGGATTCTAAGGCCTTACCTTGGGGGAAAAGGAGCTCAGTTTGTCTGGAGGGGGAAAGCAGAGTTGGCTTCTGTGATAAACCACATCCTAAAATATTCTGGGGTTTGGAGAGAGGCAGAAAATCCCTGAGAAGCTTTGAGCATCTTTTGGGTGCTCTGTTTTCCCCCTCTACCTTAGGATCACCTTTGTGAGGGGTGTCACAAGATTTCCCAGATTTCCAACAAAGTCTCACAACAGTGACACCTTTGCAGCAAGTCTGGCTCCCTTGCAGAACTATAACAGCACATTTTTCCATGTGTGTATTCCTGGAGAAACAGATCCTGAAGTGGCAGAACAGCAGGAACAACCTCACCTGCAAAAGCAAAATCTCAGACAAGTATTTCTTGTTCTCATACTCCTCCGTTTTTAAGAAACAGAACCCCGTGGAGGTGGTGCAGGAGACAAGAGTTTCAGACATAATTTATCAAACCAGAAACCTCAGAGTTAAAGAAATCACCAGACAGAAAATCATCTATTTTAAGCACTTGTCAGACAGATCATTTCATTGAGAAGAATATCCCTTTCCAAAACATCTCTAAGATTTCTCCTAAGAAGTGAAGTCACTGAGGCCTCCAGGGAATTTCCCATCAGTGAAACAAGTCATGTCTCTCCTGCAACTTTTATGACCAGAACCATCTCCTTTTTTATTCCTTCCTGCTCCTCCAGTGACCTCAGCTCTGGAATCACTCAAGGTAGAAGCAAAAGGATGAAGAATATAAAGGTCTGAGCCCCACAAACTGCCCACAATAGTCTTGCCATTGGGATTTTCACCCCTGAGAATATTCCTTGGATGAAATCTGTGTGTCCGTTGTGCCAAATTCCTAAACCTGTCACACTGACAGAGGGTGAGGCTTAGATGGGATATTGGGAAGGAGTTCCTGGCTGGGAGGGTGGGCAGGCCCTGGCACAGGTGCCCAGAGAAGCTGTGGCTGCCTCAGCCCTGGGAGTGTCCCAGGCCAGGTTGGACAGGGCTTGGAGCACCCTGGGCTGGTGGGAGGTGTCCCTGCCCAGGGCAGGGGGTGGGATGGGATGGGCTTTGAGGTCCTTCCAAGCCAACCCACTCTGGGATTCTCTAACCTTGACAAGACAGTGTGTTGGGCTGAGATTAACGTCTCTCACTTGACTCACCAGCCCAGCATTTCCCTTGCAAGTCCCTTAATTCCCTTTCCATGAACCTTCTTCCCTTCTGGAATGAAAGACAAGACAGAGGCCCAGAGCTGATGCTGGTTTTGGTGGCCCACCCCCTGTGAGGAGCTAAGAACAGGTCCAAGAGCACAAACCCATTGCACATCCCCATCTGAACAAGCCTCCTCTGCTCAGAGCTCTGCCCCTCAGATGGCAGATTGAATTTCCTATTCCCTTATGCAGATGCAAAATCAAGTTTTAAGCTCAGAAATTTGACATTTGCCCACACCAAATTTCCTGGTTTTGTAGCCAAGGATCAAAAGTGCAGCTCCTGCTCCAGGTGCTCAGTTGTCAGTCTGTGCTCCCTGAGCTTTACACACACCCAAAACTCTGCAACCCAAAGACTTTTAACATCCTGTTGGTTGTGAAGCCGAATTTTCCATTAATGGAAGTACCATCTTTAAAAGATGGACTATAATTATATAAGCAGCAAAATATCAAAAGGAGATTTTTTCCCAGCAGGTTAAAATCATGCTCTTGGCAGCCAAGAGGTGATCAGTTTGCCCAGATTGAAAGAGCTCTCCAATTCCTCACCTTTCCTGGAGAAAAAGCCATTCTGGGAACGTCCATGTGACTCTTCCAAGCATTGCACAACATTTCCAGAAGAATTAAACTCTCCCCCTCCCATTTGCAGTTTTTTCCAGGTTTCATCACAGTCAGGATTTGGAGCAGAGCAGGTTCTAAGACAAGAAAGTTTTCCAAAAATAATGGTGGAAAAAACCCCAAAATTTCAGATATAAACCACTAAAAGTGTGAAATATTGTCCTGTGTTTTTAAAACATGGAGCAATAATTCACAATTAAATCCCACAGTTCACAGGCTGTGTGTTCAGAATAACAACTCAATAATATAATGCAATAATAACTCAATAATGGAACATCCAATACACTCCTCGGAAATGAATGTTAATGATTAGCCTGTTTATTAATGGCTGAAATTGGAAGTGCTATGAATTTTTGCTGGGGGAGTCAGTAATGATGCATTACTCACATTATTTCCCATTAAAAAATTAATCATTTCTGTGCATTGCACCTGGAGTTCCCAGAGGTGGAGTTTTGTCCTCAGATGGATGGGGAGGAATTTCTGGAAAAACAAAATAAAACAAACCCAAGGATGAACCAAACCCAGTGATTTCTGCAATAACACTTTGCTTTAGAAACTCTGCAAAGAGATTATTTCCAGAATGGTTCATCACCCACATATCCAAATATCTGGTAAAGTTTAAAGTACCAGTTCAAACCAAGTGGCTGCTCCCACCTCCAAAACTTTCCCTGCAGGATTGAGGGCAACAGGAGGGGGAGGGCTCTGCAGAGGGATCTGGAGAGACTGGAGAGATGGGCTGATTGCAGTGGGCTGGAGTTCAACAAGGCCAAGTGCAGGTCCTGCCCTTTGGCCACCCCAAGCCCTGCAGCGCTCCAGGCTGGGCACAGAGTGGCTGGAGAGCAGCCAGGCAGAAAGGGACCTGGGGGGACTGAGGGACAGGAAGCTCAAGAGGAGCCAAGAGTGTGCCCAGGTGGCCAAGAAGGCCAATGGGCTCCTGGCCTGGATCCAAAGTAGCGTGGCCAGCAGGCCCAGGGCAGTGAGCCTTCCCCTGGCCTCTGCCTTGGGGAGGCCACACCTTGAGTGTTGGGTTGAGTTGTGGGCCCCTGAGTTGAGGCAAGAGATTGAGGGGCTGGAGCAGGGCCAGAGAAGAGCAAGGAGGCTGGAGAAGGGAGTGGAGCACAAGTGCTGTGGGGAGAGGCTGAGGGAGCTGGGGGTGTTTGTGCTGGAGAAGAGGAGGCTGAGAGGTGACCTCAGCACTGTCTGGAAGTGCCTGAAGGGAAGTTGTGGCCAGGTGGGGGTTGGTCTCTTCTCCCAGGCACTCAGCAATAGGACAAGGGGGCACGGGGGGCTCAAGCTCTGCCAGGGCAAATTGAAGTTGGAGAGCAGGAAGAAATTCTTTGCAGAGAGAGTGCTGAGGGATTGGAATGGGCTGCCCAGAGAGGGGGTGGATTCCCCATCCCTGGAGGTTTTTCAGCTGAGCTTGGCCGTGGCACTGAGTGCCATGATGTGGTAAAGGGACTGGAGTTGGCCCAAGGGTTGGACTTGATGATCTCGGAGGTCTTTTCCAACCCAAACCATTCTGTGATTCTGTGATTCTATTCTATGATTTTCCAAAGGTCCAACGTGCAAAACCATGTTATTCAAGTGTTTAAATTTCCATTCCTGATTTATATCCTCACCAGAAGATTAAAAGGAGATTTTACCAATGACTGAGTCCTCCCCAGTGCCACTATAGGTCAAACCCCTCACCTTCCCTCTTCCTGCTGCCCAGGAGAAAGCAGGTTCAATTTAATCTGGAATTTTTTATTTCCACAAGCCCCTTTTTTTTGGTCATTCCACCCCTTCCAGCTCCCTGCAGTTGGCAATGTTCATGTTTTTCAGGGCTCCTGGCCAAATCCCCAAGCACAGCTCCAAAGATGAGGATGTTTTCCTGGGGTGAAGGTGAACGTGTAAACCAGATGTTTGCAGCAAAAGAAGCAAATTCCTGAACTCCTGACCTGGCAAAAGCTCCTTTGGGGTCTCTGAGGAGCTGGAGGAACATCCTGCATGATTTATAACAGCAGATACAGGACAACAAACAGACCATTATACAAGAAAAAAGGTTATTTTTCTTTTGCAATGAAAAAGGGAGGTGGCCAGGAGGGAAATCTGTAGAAATAACAACATGAGCAATTTAAAATCAATAATAAATATCAATTGTACTTTCCGGGACAAACAAATCCAGCAGTAGATATAATCCAATTATTAAAGAAACTGAGATTAAAGGAGTTTCTCAAGGAAAATAAAAGGTTTGAAGGGATGAGCAGATTTTACTTAATAAAAATCCTTCTGAGTCTTGCCTGATGCAGGAGGTGCAAACACTCTTTGTTGGTGCTGCCAGAGGACAACCAGAGGTTGGCATTTACTTCCTCCTCCATCCCAATTACAGGAATTGCACCACTACCTGCAGGTAGAGCTTGTCCATCCTCATCTCTTCTGCCAAATAAAGGCTCCTGAGACCTGTCTGAGAGGATTAATAAAACTTTATCTAATTCAGTTGATGTGTCCCAGTACTCAGAACGGTCCAATTCTCCCCTTGAACATCAAAACCACCAAGGAGAGGTCGCCTCAAAGGGCAAACTGTCCTGCAGAGCAGGACATGGATTTTTTTCTTTAAATTTCAGAAAATAATCAGAGTCCAAATGCAACCTTGATGGAGACGGAGGGGGGAATAATTTTTAAACCATAGTTTTAATACTTTTCTTACTTTTACCTAAAATCTCCTTGTATTCAAAGTATTTTTATTCTGGTGGGGCTTCAGGACAGCCTTGCCCACAGAAGGCAAGAAACACAACCTAATGGTTAGGATCAAGACACAGGGCTGTATGTCCACAGGGGATTATAACCCTTATTTTCCACCCTGAAAGTCCCATTTAATTCAGCTCCATAATTCATCAAATATTCCAGAATATCTGTCTCTTATTCCATGATCCTTCTTGGTTCCTTCCAACTCAGCATATTCTATCATTTCAGATTTTACACAAATAGGGGATGGAACAGCTTCCTAATAAGTAACACCAAAGCAGATTTAGAGCCTTTAAATTCTACTTTCCACCCTGCAGAAAAGATGAACTGTTGCCTCACTTTTCTGACTCCAGAGAAGGGCTGATTAATTGAATCAAAACATGTTTTCTCAGGGTGAGTCTTGGCAGCTGCAACAACAAGGGTCATTGAGGAGCACCTGAGAGGAACATCGTGGCACAATGAAATCCAACCTTCTGTCAGGGCCCCGTGGACAGGATGGATGAGTGACACATGAAGGGCTCAAAACATTTATTTTTATGCAGCCGCATATTTGTCTTCACCCTGTTGGGCTCCTCTCTGGCCCACTGGTGACATCCCAGATGTGAATGCCAATCCCTCCCAGCCTCTGCTCTGCTGTCTGTCATGTCTGGAAGATCACAGGGACACAGGGAGAGATCCATATTTCAGAGGAGCAGCTCAGAGATGACTAAAATCCATATTTCAGAGAAGCATCTCAAAGACGACGTGTGTGGAACTGTAAAACTCGTGGCATAGTTTGCTGCTTTCCCTCTGCTTGTGCTGCTTTCCCTCTGCTTGTGCTGCTTTGTGCCCAGCTGTATTTACAGCAATTTTTGAAGGATTTATAAAGCCAGAGAGCACGAAACTGAAAAAAATATTGCATTCAAGCAATCAGTTTTCATCACTGAAAGGCCAGAGAGATTTGCTGGGTGCTTCAGGAGCCCCACACTCTGCTCAACGTCATGTGCTGAGCTGCTTCTTGCTGGGAGGAGACACCAGAATGAAATTCATTCCAGAATTTTACACCAAACACAGGGATATCTTGGAGTGGAACTCAGAGAGACAATGGAATAATTCAGATGAATCCCTTTGGAAAGGCAGTTCAAGGGGAAGGACAAGCAGCTCTTTGTGTCAGGCATTCACTGGGATCTGAGGGACAGGGTGGGCCATGTGGAACTCCACTGAGAGTCATCCTTGTAGGGTTTGGGGTGAGGTTTCAAATCCCCCAAGGTGACAGAAGGCTCAGGTTCACCACACAAGCCAATACAAACCCTCTGATTCCATATCCACACTCAGAGCCCTCCTTGAGAGATGGGCTGATTGCAATGGGCTGGAGTTCAACAAGGCCAAGTGCAGGTCCTGCCCTTTGGCCACCCCAAGCCCTGCAGCGCTCCAGGCTGGGCACAGAGTGGCTGGAGAGCAGCCAGGCAGAAAGGGACCTGGGGGGACTGAGGGACAGGAAGCTCAAGAGGAGCCAAGAGTGTGCCCAGGTGGCCAAGAAGGCCAATGGCATCCTGGCCTGGATCCAAAGTAGCGTGGCCAGCAGGCCCAGGGCAGTGAGCCTTCCCCTGGACTCTGCCTTGGGGAGGCCACACCTTGAGTGTTGGGTTGAGTTCTGGGCCCCTGAGTTGAGGCAAGAGATTGAGGGGCTGGAGCGGGGCCAGAGAAGAGCAACGAGGCTGGAGAAGGGAGTGGAGCACAAGTGCTGTGGGGAGAGGCTGAGGGAGCTGGGGGTGTTTGTGCTGGAGAAGAGGAGGCTGAGAGGTGACCTCAGCACTGTCTGGAAGTGCCACATCAGGGAAGTTGTGGCCAGCTGGGGGTTGGTCTCTTCTCCCAGGCACTCAGCAATAGGACAAGGGGGCACGGGGGGCTCAAGCTCTGCCAGGGGAAATTGAAGTTGGAGATCAGGAAGAAATTCTTTGCAGAGAGAGTGCTGAGGGATTGGAATGGGCTGCCCAGAGAGGGGGTGGATTCCCCATCCCTGGAGGTTTTTCAGCTGAGCTTGGCCGTGGCACTGAGTGCCATGATCTGGTAAAGGGACTGGAGTTGGCCCAAGGGTTGGACTTGATGATCTGGGAGGTCTTTTCCAATCCAATCCATTCTATGGTTCTAAGTGGAGTCACATTCCAAAGGGATCTACAGGAACACAGAACAATCCAACACTGATTCCAAGGGTTCATACTTTGCTTTAAAGTCCTGGAAGTTTGATTGGTAAGAAATAGGATGATAAGAGGCCAAGGGGAATATAATCAGTGGCACGAATTTTAGGGTGTGTTTATTCCCTTTACCTGGTTCTGAAATTATAAATAAAGCCACCAACAGAACTCTCCACAAAGAAAAAAAGTGTTCATAAAAGCTGCCCCCTTAGGAAAGATGTCATGGGACGTGTAAAAACACATTTTTTACCTTAAATGTGAATTTAATCTTCTGAATGGAGCAGATTCCCTGCTCAGAAAAATAACAAGCATCATCATTACCATTATCAGTTGACACTTTGAGTGATGTCATGCCCCAAAAGTCCACATTTTTGAGTAAAAAAAAAAACCAAACACAGCACTTTATCCATAAAGTTTGATTAGTGTCCGCTCACCAAGATCTAAATTAACTCGTTATTTCCCTTGGTCTCTCTTGGAACCTGCCAAGGTCAGAGCCTCAAACCTGTAGGAAAATCTGGGACATCTGAAAGCCAGCCAGGACCTGATCATCCATGTAGTGCCATTTAGGATGGAAAAGTCCATATAATTTATTCAGAGACAGAAAGCACATATAAAATAAACATGAAATGCAGGAGGAGACAATTTTCCCCCTATTCCTATGTGGGTTCTTCTGCCCTTTTCAACTTTCAGTGTTTCCAAAGAGTCCTTTTCCTGTCTCGGTGTAGTCAGAAGTTTGGAGAAGGTCCTTCTGCTTTTTCTCCTTGTCAGTTGCTTTAACACTAAAACTGAGCTTAGTTATGTCTTGAAAGTAGATCAGAGTTTTGGGGGAATTTCTGACATATTTTTTAAAAACTTACATGCTGTGGTCAGGAAGTGCTTCTGGAATTTCAGGGCATGATGGTTTTCAGTGGAATCTTTTCCTGCAGAAGCTGAAAGTCCTTGAGAGCTGAGTTTGATGAAGAAAAAGAGTTTAATTGAAAAGCCACCTCAGCAAAACCAGCCCCACCCCAGAGACGGTTCAAAGCTTGTAGAGGCAAAATGAAAACAGGCTGGAGGCAAACACAATATTCTGTATATTTGTGCTTTACAGCCATAAGTCTTTTACCACGTTGTGGTAAGTGAAATTACTCAGCTTTGCAGCAAAAGAGAGGGGGAAGTTTACAGCACAATAAAATCTGATAAAACAGCTAAAATAGCAAGAGTGGCTGGGAAAAAGAAGAAGTTTAACACATACACACACACTCACAAATCCAAGCTGCACAGACAAGGCAAAGCCTTCCAAGAATATTATGGACTAAGTTGGGCACTTATGGTCCATGGATACAAGACTGTAAATCTTTTTTTTTTTATAGAATGACTATTTATGGACTTGAGGAAGGACCAAACTTTCCTCCAGTTTTATACATTCTCTGAGCACCATAACACTTCTCACAGATGTTAAGCCTAAAGTCCCATCTCCCACTGATTGATATATAAACTATTTTTATGGGAGAGCAGCAGAGAAGAAGGGGAGAGAGGGGTAGTGAGATAGGAGGAATCACAAGAGATAAAAGCCCATCAATCAAGGCAAGCACAGAGTGCTGGGGACTGACAAACACGAGGAACTACAACTCAGCACCAGAAAATGCCCAGATATCAAGTGCAAAGGGACTTTCTTGTGGAATATGACAAAGTTTGGGCTGGGGAAAGGTGAAAGTTGTGGAAATAATCCGCTAGGAAAGGAATTGGGAAGCCACATGTTGGAGGGATGCTGATATCTCAGATGAGAGGGGTGAGAAGGGATGGGCTTGGTAGTTGCTGATAAAGTAGGGAAAAATATGGATATCAAACCCCTTGTTATATCCTTGGTGTTGTCAGAGGATGCCATGGAATCAGAGCCTGGGAGGCTCCAGCACAGACACACCCACTGAGGGACCACCAGGACGAGGGGCACTCACTGGGCAGTCCCACAGCAGAAAATCCCCTTACAATCATATTTCAAGAAGACTTTCCCAACCTGCTGCAGCCTCAGGATAAACAGCCCAAATCCCTTCTGGACTTTCTTCCTTCAGGAAAATCCCTCAGGAGAGCTTTGTTGCAAAGAGAGGGTCTCCTCCATTTAGAGTCAGCTCCACTGGCAGAAAGACCACCTGATATCCTGATGGGTTTGGTGTCAGTTCCTTCAACCATGAGTTCTGAAATATGGAATTCTGCAGGTAAGTGGCATCGTGGCTGGAAAGCAGCTGATGGCCAGGCCCTCTCCAGCTCCTGCTGTTGCTCTAATGAGCAGACAGGTCCATGCATCACTTGAGCCTCCATGCCATGCTCCTTCTCCAAGAGATTCAAAGCATGTGCTCAGCTGGACGTTATGAGTTGAAATGAGAGTTTGAGCTGCTCCAAAACACCAAGTTGTCTCAGAAGAGAAGTCAGTGCATGTGAAGCTGCAAAGATATTGAAGTCTTGGACAGGCAGTGTCAGTTGGAGTAGGGAGTCCACCATGACCTGAAGCTCACCCACGATCTGCTCTGGAGAGGACACTCTGACCTCACCAAAACCAAGGACAGGAATCCCAACAACTTCAGGGGGTGCAAATGGTCCCAGGAATTGCTGGGACATTTTCATTTGTGCTGTCCAAGGAAAATACACCCAACCTGTGGGTTTAGACAGACAGTTCTGGTCTACTTGCAAATGGGAAGTATTTTCTTTGAGTCACCACTTAATCACTGCTGATGCCATAACTGCATAAAACTTCTTACCCTCTTCCCATTTCAGAAGAGTTTCCCAATGGTCTCAGGCACATGGTGGGATTGTTGGGGTGTCCTCTGCAGGGCCAGGAGTTGGATTGGATGGGCCTTCCAGCTCAGGATATTCCATGGTTCTGTGACTCTCCCTGAGACAATGAGTCCCTCTCAGCCCAGGAGTGTTCAGGGTGTCCCCACAGCCACTACAACTTCATTAGGCATAAAGATTTTACAGAGTGAAAGGCAAATGTTGTTCTCTCGTGTCTTTCAAGCACTCACTTATTAATTACCTCACTTCAGCTAACCACCAACCAATTGTTTGGCATCTCTTTTGCCCTTTTTGAATCTGACCTCCCACTTGCCCCCCTGGGGCCAATTTGCTGTTTGTAATTAATTGCTTGTTGCTGCTTGTTAGAGCAATGCCCCTTGTCCTGGGAGAAGGCCCTGAGTGCTCCCAGGGCTCTGCAGACACTTCCCTGCTCATTGGGATGCATTTCAAAGCCTGGCACAAACAGTGATGCCATTGTCTGTCCTGGCAAAATTAGATTTCATGGTCCAGTTGTCAGAAGGATAACGGGAATCCATGCAAAGGGCTGCCAGGGTGGGAATTACCTGTGACTGTCACAGATGACAAGTGTTAATTAATGTTCTTTCTGAAGGGACTGTCAAGCTGAATGGCCCCTTTACCTGTCAGCTGGAAGAGAAAACCCTCTCCACTGCTGGCAGGTCACTCCCAGGCTCCATGTCCTTCTGGGGCTGCCACGGTCCCACCTGCAGCCTCAATGGATACGACTTCAAAGAGAAATGAGAAAGGATATCAAAAAGAAGGCAAATCCATGCACCTTTCTGAAAAGCACTGGCATGGAAACAGAACTGAAAGCAGGTGTACAAAGGCACAGGTAAGAGCTCAAAGGATTAAACACATTGCAATTACAAAGCTGTGCTGAACAACTTGTGCTAAAGCACTGCCTGAAATCCTTTGCAGCCTCAACATCCTGTGCCAAAGCACTGCCCAAAGTCCTTTGCAGCCCCAACATCCTGTGCCAAAGCACTGCCCAAAGTCCTTTGCAGCCCCAACATCCTGTGCCAAAGCACTGCCCAAAGTCCTTTGCAGCCCCAACATCCTGTGCCAAAGCACTGCCTGAAGCACAGGGTCAGTTCAATCCCTTTTTTTTCCTATGACCACCAGAGAGACCAAGTTGTCTGGGCTCATTTTCATGGAAAGAGGCAAAAGGTACCTGGGCATGAGCAAATTAACTTCAGTGAGTTAATTAAGTGTAGTTCCCTGTGTAACCTTAGCACACAATTTACTCCCATGTGCGTTTATTTACGTGATATTTTTCTATACAAATACCACAAAGAACATGGGTCCCAAAATTGTATCTTATAACAAAGTCAAGGGCACCATTTAGTAATTCAGAATTAAAAAAAATGCATATTTTGCCTTTTCAAATTTTCTCCAGAAATGACTTCTCTGAATAAATCAATTCTGGGTTTCTCAAATGCCCCACTTAACCCCTCCTGCATCATCTCTGCAGTTCAAATAAAATTGGAGAGCTAAGAACATACAAAATTTAAAAATTATGTATTAAAAAAGGAAAATATTTAGAGGAAAAAATAACCTAAAAGGGAAATTTTTGGCTTTAAAAAAGGGTAATTTTTGGAAGGCATTTTCAAATAAATAGAAAGAATAGATTTATTTATGTGTTATTTATCTGTAAAAACACCACGAAGAACATGGTTCTCAAAACTGCATTTTGTGACAAAGTCAAGGGCACCGTTAAGTAGCTCAGAATTAAAAAAATGCATATTTTGCCTTTTCAAATTTTCTCCAGAAATGACTTCTCTGAATAAATCAATTCTTAGTTTTTCAGATGCCCCATTTAACTCCTCCTGCATCGTCTCTGCAGTTCAAATAAAACTGGAGAGCTAAGAACAGACAAAATTTTAAAAAGGATGTATTAAAAAAGGAATATCTTTTGAGGAGAAAAATAACATAAAAGGGAAAATTTTGGCTTTAAAAAGGGTGATTTTTGGAAGGAATTTTTAAGCAAAAATAAAGAATAGGGTTTTGGTTAAAATTGGTGAAAATAACTGAAATTAGAATAAATGACAGTGTGAACACCTGCCAGGCACTGACTCAGCACCTTGTACATGGAACACCACCCCTCCTTCACACTCTGAACCTTCAACCTCTGCAGGACCAAAATTCCAGCAGCAGGGAATTCAGAGATAAAAAAAAATCCACATCAAATGCAAAATTGGAGAGAAATACAACAGTTGGTCATGGGGAGTGACCTGCACATCCTTCACAAGGGCAGGTTTGAGGTGGACAAACCAAGATCAATCAGCAAAGTCAGCAGAGAAACCTCAAACCCACCGAGGACCTGAAGCAACAGAGATAACAAGAAACAAGAACCCCTTCAGTGAAAGGATTTGTCATGGTAATAAAAAAATAGAAGCCAAAAAGAGCTGCAGCTCCAAACTGCAGCAATTCTTCTCAAGCACAACCAGATCGAGGCAGGATTGGGAGGGAGGACACAAACAATGAGGCTAAATAGCAAAGAGAACAACGAAATGAGAGAAAACAAGGAGATTATCTTAGGAAAACAATAGGCAGGGAAATAAAACCGGAGATAACAACCCTCTGGGGGGAGAGGGGATAAAATCAGAACAAAAGGAAGTGCCTTACCCAGCACAAACAAGAGAGGATGGAGGGAAGGAAAATACAATCAAAAAAAAAAATGGACTCAAAATGTAAGAATATTAGATGTTCTAAAGAGCCTCCTCAGTCGATATAATTCCAGCAGAAAAGGTTATTTTGCAGGAATAAACACAGTGTGTCCCTCTCTCACAAAAGTTGGGCAGTTCCTGAGCCCTTCCCCAAACTTTTCTAAGGGGATTTGAATGCACAACTTGATTTTCCAGGCAGTGGGAGCTGCTCTTGGCTCCCACCAATATCATTACTCACAGTGCTTTTGTATTTCTTTTTTATTCTGCATTGGCATTTTGTGACTCAGCCAACAGAGACAATTGACAGGCATCACTCAGGGAACATTCCAGGCTGGGAACCAGCACAGAGATGGGCAGGCACACATTGTGTCCTACCCTTGGAATGATATCACAACAAGGGGGAATTCAGATTTAAGAACAGGTCGTTTCTTTTTGTCTGAAACAGTTCTGAGAGTTGGTTTCCTGATGGGAAACTTTTGGAGTTTAAATTGAACTTATATTGAAACCAATGGGGGAAATAAAAGGGTAAATGGCATTTTTGGTGCTGAATTCAGAGACCTGTGGAGCACTTTGTGACACATTAATCATAAAGCAAGGCATTAATCATTTCTTTGTGGTAT
Source organism: Sakesphorus luctuosus (assembly GCA_013396695.1). Lineage (NCBI taxonomy): Eukaryota > Metazoa > Chordata > Aves > Passeriformes > Thamnophilidae > Sakesphorus > Sakesphorus luctuosus. The sequence continues at coordinate 184,688 of VWZD01002046.1, read as the reverse complement.
TAATGTGTTTTATGGAAAGTTATACCAAAGCCAAACAAGAAGCTTTGCTCCAACAAAAATAATAAACTTTCCCCCTTGTTATGACCAGATATATCTAAAAAAATTGGTCATAAAATATTATAGCTGACCAAAATAAATTATACTTTGTGCCAATCCTTTTTACTAGAGGAAAAATCAGTTTTATTCAATGTCTTACCTGAAATATTTTCAAACAATCATAAAATAACAGAATTATTAATGATGGAAAAGACCTTTAAAAGCACCGAGTCCAACCATCAAGGCCCCACCAGAGAACTGTGGCCACAGCCACATTGGTGGAACATTTCTAGGGATGGTGATCCCACCCTTCCCCTGGACAGCCTGATCCAACGCTTTAAAACCCTTTTTCCATGAGGAAATTTTGCTTAATATCTCATTTTTTTACCCACACACGTTCCCACAGAGCCATCCACGGGACTGTGACTGTTCTGTGAAATGGCTGAAAAGATCTAAAATACACCAGTGTTCCTGAAAGCTGCTTTAGGTCCTGAAAAGAACCAGACACTTATCAGGACCAACATCAGGAGAGAGATAGGGAGGAGCTGAGTTATCTCGGGAGTGATAACAGCAATGGCACAGCATTATCTGCTGCCTTCCCAACTGCATCTTCTTGCACTGGGGAAGCCTCAGGCACTGGGGTTATTCTGTCCCACACTGAGCTCAAATCAGCCTCTTTTTTTCCTTTCTTTCCTTTTTATTCTAGTTTAGTTGCTCAGTTATGCTGCTGACACGTTTACATCAACACGGGGTTTCTGCACTGGTCACTCTTTGGGCCCCAATGGGCATTTCTTTAACCCCACTGCAGTGTCACAGAGAAATATGTAACAAACTCCTCTCCTGGTCCAGAAAACTCTCTCCCTGCTATTTTCCAGTGGGAGGTCTTGGCAACCAGTCCTGGTTTAATGGTTATCACCGCAATAACCTCCATTCTCTCCTCACCTACTTTGCTATTCCTCCTCCCTCCCTGAATTTTCTTCCTTCCAGACTTATTTGTTTTCCCATAATTTCCAGGAACTCTGGATAATCGATCCTAAATACTTTCTTCCCCACTTTATCACCTGCACCCTGTTTCCCTCCATTGCCCAACCCCTCTTTATCAGTGACAACTTTGCTGATCTCACCCAGTTCTGACACTTTCTTGCACTGCCCCAAATTGCAGCTGCCGCCTCCAGCAGTCTCTGTTAAGTGTCTTCATTCATCCCCAACCTCTTTTCAAGGCTGCCTAAACCAAGTCAATGCAAAACCTGCTGCCTGACCTAGTTGGCTGCTGTCGGGTTGTCTCTCTGCTCCACCTCCCATGAGCCATTAAGCTGCAGGGACTCATTTCCTGCTAATTAACAGGCTCAACTACAGCATTTTGGATCTGAAGTTCCTTCCACTGCGTTACAACCCACAGACCCAAACAGAGACCTTTGGTCAAATGACAGTCCTGAGTTTGATTGACCCTCTGGTCTCTTCTTGCTCATAGAACCTGTTTCCCAGCATGTGATTTCCTTCCATATGGTTTGCAAACAAATTGAGGGGAGTAGAGCACACAGAACACCTTTGGTACTTCCATCATGGTGTCCCAAAGCACCAATTCCTCATTAAATTAGGCAAACAAGCCAACAGCCAGCCTAAAAACAAGACTGGAAATACAAACACCAGTGGAAAAAAAACCCCAGAGACCATTAAGCAAACTATAGTTGAGATTTACTTGGATGTTTCTTCATTTTGGTGTCTATAAGAGCTCAGTTGTGACCTGCTTGAATTTATTTATCGATGGCACTGAAACAACTTTAACAACCCACAGAGAAACAACTCCCCAAACAGAGATTCTGCTTTCTGAGGGTTCCTGAGCACTGTCCTCTTTGGGTGCACTCCCTGGAGGTGTCTGCCTTCCCTCCACCTTCAACCCAAAGCCCAAGAGCTGCTGAGGCAGGACCAGAACAGGCTGCAATTAAACCTTCCTGGTGCTCCATTCAGACACAACTCTTGGGACAAAGAGGAGCCCATCACATTCCACACTCACTCAATTTCAGAGAGGAAACAACAGAGCAGTGAATCAGTGGAAGGTGCCCACAGTCTTTGCCATGGAAACAGGTGAAGGGCCATGTCACAGGAGGAATTGTTTTGCTGGAGAGGCTGTGGAGAGCTGGCAGGAGCAGCAGCNTCCTTTTTACTAGAGGAAAAATCAGTTTTATTCAATGTCTTACCTGAAATATTTTCAAACAATCATAAAATAACAGAATTATTAATGATGGAAAAGACCTTTAAAAGCACCGAGTCCAACCATCAAGGCCCCACCAGAGAACTGTGGCCACAGCCACATTGGTGGAACATTTCTAGGGATGGTGATCCCACCCTTCCCCTGGACAGCCTGATCCAACGCTTTAAAACCCTTTTTCCATGAGGAAATTTTGCTTAATATCTCATTTTTTTACCCACACACGTTCCCACAGAGCCATCCACGGGACTGTGACTGTTCTGTGAAATGGCTGAAAAGATCTAAAATACACCAGTGTTCCTGAAAGCTGCTTTAGGTCCTGAAAAGAACCAGACACTTATCAGGACCAACATCAGGAGAGAGATAGGGAGGAGCTGAGTTATCTCGGGAGTGATAACAGCAATGGCACAGCATTATCTGCTGCCTTCCCAACTGCATCTTCTTGCACTGGGGAAGCCTCAGGCACTGGGGTTATTCTGTCCCACACTGAGCTCAAATCAGCCTCTTTTTTTCCTTTCTTTCCTTTTTATTCTAGTTTAGTTGCTCAGTTATGCTGCTGACACGTTTACATCAACACGGGGTTTCTGCACTGGTCACTCTTTGGGCCCCAATGGGCATTTCTTTAACCCCACTGCAGTGTCACAGAGAAATATGTAACAAACTCCTCTCCTGGTCCAGAAAACTCTCTCCCTGCTATTTTCCAGTGGGAGGTCTTGGCAACCAGTCCTGGTTTAATGGTTATCACCGCAATAACCTCCATTCTCTCCTCACCTACTTTGCTATTCCTCCTCCCTCCCTGAATTTTCTTCCTTCCAGACTTATTTGTTTTCCCATAATTTCCAGGAACTCTGGATAATCGATCCTAAATACTTTCTTCCCCACTTTATCACCTGCACCCTGTTTCCCTCCATTGCCCAACCCCTCTTTATCAGTGACAACTTTGCTGATCTCACCCAGTTCTGACACTTTCTTGCACTGCCCCAAATTGCAGCTGCCGCCTCCAGCAGTCTCTGTTAAGTGTCTTCATTCATCCCCAACCTCTTTTCAAGGCTGCCTAAACCAAGTCAATGCAAAACCTGCTGCCTGACCTAGTTGGCTGCTGTCGGGTTGTCTCTCTGCTCCACCTCCCATGAGCCATTAAGCTGCAGGGACTCATTTCCTGCTAATTAACAGGCTCAACTACAGCATTTTGGATCTGAAGTTCCTTCCACTGCGTTACAACCCACAGACCCAAACAGAGACCTTTGGTCAAATGACAGTCCTGAGTTTGATTGACCCTCTGGTCTCTTCTTGCTCATGGAACCTGTTTCCCAGCATGTGATTTCCTTCCATATGGTTTGCAAACAAATTGAGGGGAGTAGAGCACACAGAACACCTTTGGTACTTCCATCATGGTGTCCCAAAGCACCAATTCCTCATTAAATTAGGCAAACAAGCCAACAGCCAGCCTAAAAACAAGACTGGAAATACAAACACCAGTGGAAAAAAAACCCCAGAGACCATTAAGCAAACTATAGTTGAGATTTACTTGGATGTTTCTTCATTTTGGTGTCTATAAGAGCTCAGTTGTGACCTGCTTGAATTTATTTATCGATGGCACTGAAACAACTTTAACAACCCACAGAGAAACAACTCCCCAAACAGAGATTCTGCTTTCTGAGGGTTCCTGAGCACTGTCCTCTTTGGGTGCACTCCCTGGAGGTGTCTGCCTTCCCTCCACCTTCAACCCAAAGCCCAAGAGCTGCTGAGGCAGGACCAGAACAGGCTGCAATTAAACCTTCCTGGTGCTCCATTCAGACACAACTCTTGGGACAAAGAGGAGCCCATCACATTCCACACTCACTCAATTTCAGAGAGGAAACAACAGAGCAGTGAATCAGTGGAAGGTGCCCACAGTCTTTGCCATGGAAACAGGTGAAGGGCCATGTCACAGGAGGAATTGTTTTGCTGGAGAGGCTGTGGAGAGCTGGCAGGAGCAGCAGCCTGCTTTGAAAAGTGGAGGTGAGAAGAATGGCATGTTCTGAACGAGTCACATGCAGCAGGGACAGGGTGCCAGCTCCCTGAGTGGCTCTTCTCTGAAGCACTCCCAGATGCTCAGATCAACTCCAATTGTTTTGTCCTGAATGCCACCAGCAAAACACACATAAAGCGATTTTCTTATCACCAAAGTCTTTGCTGTCGTGATTGCTCTGAGTCATTAAAAGAGTGAAAGCAAATTCCACCAGCTCTGCCCACACAAGTGAAGGACTCTCAGAATTCCCCAGGTCTGAAGCAGAGGAGGGATTTGTGCAGGTGTGGAGACAGAGGAGCAGCAATCAGAAAATATACTTGTGAGGCTGAGGTTGAATCATGGCAATGGGATTCTGATGAACCTCCTGAGAAGGTGAAAGGTTTGGCCAGGGGGGCAGAGAGTGACCAGCACAGCCTGGAATGGCATTGGCCATCGTGCTACCACACTTGTTGTATGGCACATGGGCACCTCCAGGCACTGGGTGGTGGAGATGAGTTACTGGGCTGATTTGTCACTGCTAGAAGGATTACAGAGTTCTTGAAGAGTTCGATTTGGAAGGGACTTTAAAAATCATCCAGTCCCACCCCCTGCCATGGGCCAACCCACCTCAGCCCTGCACAGGACCAAGAATCACACCGTGTCCCCCAGAGCATCATCCAAACCCTCCTGGAGCTCTGGCAGCCTTGGGGCTGTGCCCACTGACCTGGGGAGCCTGGGCACTGCTCACCACCCTCTGGGGGAGAACCTTTCCCTGAGATCCAACCAAACTCTGCCCTGGCACAGCTCCAGCCATTCTCTGGGTGCTGTCCCTGCCCTGGCACAGCTCCAGCCATTCCCTGGGTGCTGTCCCTGGTCCTCCAGAGCAGAGCTCAGTGTCTGCCCCTCCCCAGGAAGGTGTGACTGCAGTGAGGTCTCTCCTCGCTGTCCTCTTCTCCAGCTGAACACACCAAGCACCCTCAGTGTCCTCACATGACACCCCTTCACTTGCACCAACCCAACCCATTGGTGACTGCACCACCCCCAGTGCTGACTGAATTCATTTCCACTTCATTCTCCAACAAACCTGTGATGAGGCATCACGACTGTGACCGGCCTCATCCCCAATAGCAGCATCTTATGGTTCTTCTCCTCAGCTCCCCCCTGCTCCCCCTGACAGCACATGAGCTTCACAGGCAGAAAAACCATCCCTGAGATCAGTGCCACGTTCAGCAAACCCTCAGCTCCTTCCAGCCTGTCACACCAGGGGATTATTGAGCGCTTTGACGGGCACTGACTGTGCCATCGCCGCAGCCTTGACGCAGTTGCCTCGTCTCCAGCTGGAGCTGCCATCAATTCCAGTGCCTGCTGCTGATGGGCACAAGTGAATTGGAAAGGAAGAGCCTCCCTGCAATAATTCCATCTGCATAAAACCCCTTTTCTGGAAGGGCACGATGCCCACTTGCAGTTAATTATGACATCTCCACCAATTTCCTCATTGATTTGAAGGAGGGCATCGCACATTTGGGGTTCCTGATCAATTGTTCTCCTTCCTGCACATTGAACTGCTGCAGAATTTGCTCCTTGTTCAAAGAGAAACAATCCTTGGAAAAACAACTCAGCCTCCCACTTACTTCCAGTCATTAAAACAAAATCTTTCGAATGGACAATATGATTTATATAGTGGGGGAGATACTTTTATCCACTGCCTTATGAATGCTAAACCTTCAATATTTTTTATAGCTCTTTATTCATTTGGTCTGAAAAGACAGAAAAACACTCACCACTGAATAAAGGGGAAAACGATTCTCAGGTTTCAAACAATAAGTACAGCAGATTAAAAAATCATTTCTTTCAGTGCCTCTCCTGCTGCTCAGTCACAACAGCACAGGAGAGCTGGGCTGGGCTTTGCAGCCTGAGCAGGAGATTCTGTGTCTTGGAGGCAAAAATTGGAAGTGAGCGACTCTGACAGAGCCAAGAGGAACCCACAAAGTCTGAAGCAGGGCTTAAACAGCAAACTTGGGGTTTGCCTTACAGAATCATGGAATGGTTTGGGTCGGAAGGGACCTCGAAGCCCATCCAGTTCCACCCCTGCCCTGGGCAGGGACACCTCCCACCAGCCCAGGCTGCTCCAAGCCCTGTCCAACCTGGCCTGGGACACTCCCAGGGCTGGGGCAGCCACAGCTTCTCTGGGCACCTGTGCCAGGGCCTGCCCACCCTCCCAGCCAGGAATTCCTTTCCAATATCCCATCTATCCCTGCCCTCTCTCAGTTTGAAGCCAATCCCCCTTGTCTGTAACTCCACTGCTTGTCAATGGTCTCTCTCCATCTTTCTTGTTGGCTCCTTCAGGTCCTGGAAGGGCCCAGCTGGGTCATCCCAAAGCTTCTCTTCTCCAGACTGAACAACCCCAGCTCTCCCAGCCTTCCCTCCCAGCAGAGCTGCTCCATCCTCTGACCATCCTGGTGCCTCCTCTGGACTCTCTCCAGCAGCTCCATGTCCCTCCTGTGCTGGGCAGAGGTTCCTCACAAACCCCTCTCAGATGAACTCAACTGCTCTTAAGGACAGCAAGACCTTTATCTACTTGGATAAACAAAGGAATGAGTCCCACCCACACCCAACCAGCTCCATCCCTCTGCAGGCACAGCATCCATCAGCCCAGACACCTTAAGGATGGACTCTGGCCACCTAATTGCACTGACACTTCCTGAACCCCCAGCCAAGCTGGCCTTCTCCTGGAATTCGAGCTGCTGGAGGGACAATCCCAAGGAATGGACCCATGGGAACAGTCCAAGGCCACCCTGCTCTGGAGCCTTGGAGCACAGCAGGAAACATCAAACAAGCCAAGGTGAAAGGATGTGGCCACTTGTGAATGTCTTACCAGTGGTTTTCCTACCGGAGGAGGCAAAATAACAGAAAAGAAGAAGAATGAAAGGATGCAAAGGAACATTCAGCAAAACCCTCTGTAATCCCATCAATACAAGCTCTGCTTTGAGTAGCAAAACCTGAACTCTGGGGTCAAGGTACAGAAACCTCTGGAAAATGCTAAACCACAGGCGCTTTCCCTGGAAAAGGGAGCCCAGCTGCAGAGCACCCTTTGGCACTCAAATCCATCTGCTCATTCTGACTCTTCACAGGCCCAAAGAGCCCAAACCTCCTCCATATTTCTCCAGAGACCTGCAGGGAGTTGTTCAGCTGGCACAGACCAAGGCCATTCCTCCTCCCCTCCAGTCCCTGGACAGCCAAAATCGCTGCTGCAGGAGCCTCACTCCCCATCCAGAGGGTTCTTTGCCACTCAGCCTGTTCCCTCTTTCTCCCCTTTCATTTACTGCCTGACTCTTCCTCATCTTTTCTCATCCCTCCACAGTCAGGACCTTTTTCTAGTGGTTTCTATCTAAGCCATTTTAATCTAATCTTCCCTGGGCCTGCTGGCTCTCCTTTCAGACCTCATTTATCATGTTACCACATGGCAGTTTGACTTGATAATTGGTAAGGATTCAAATTTTCTCCTTATTGTTATAAAAATCTGTTATGAACCTCCAGACTCTCCTGTATTGTGCAAAGAAAAATAATTATAAAAAGCACCCGCTCTTTTTAATACCAATAATTTGTCATCCAGTGAGAGTTTTTTCTAGCTATAATAGTAGTCTAACTCATTAGCTTTGCACTAAATACAGCAATTTTGCTGTCTCTGAGCCAAATATTTCTAATATTAATGATACAGCTTAGATAAAGTGATTTAAGAAGTTGTACATACAGCCCTCTCCATGTGCTTGTGCAATGATAATTAATTACCTCGAAGATTTCACTCCGATCTTTCACTTCCAATTAGACTTTAATATTTCTGATGATCACTCTGTAAGAGTTCTCCTTAAATTCCCTAATCTGGTTTGACATTCAGCCACAATTGCCTGGCAGGGAGGAGGCAGGGGGTGTGCCAGGGGGCACTGGCACCTCTCTGCAAGTTGGGATGTGCCAATAGGTCAAGAGTCTTCCCAGGAGGTGCCAGGAGTGAAATATGTGCTCTGTCTGCACAACAGCAGCACTTCAGGTGCTGAGATGGGAAAAGAAAAGGACAGAGCTGCACACAGGGCAGGGAAGGGATGCCCTGCTGAGTGCCAGGGCTGGGGGGCATGAGCAGCAGCTCCCAGGCAGGGAGTGCCCACCTATAAATCCCAAGTGAGAAATTCAGATCTATATAAGATCCTGTAAGACTGAAACCAGCCTGCTCCAACCCTGGGAGACTGAAGGCAGCTAAGAATAAACAAGTCACAGCTGCTTGGAAGAGTTGGGTACTCCCTAGAGGTCTCACGGGAGCTCCTCAGGTTTCTCACAGCACACCAGAGAGGTTCCTAAAAACATCTAGGATAAGTTCTCCAAAACATTGGACTTGTGAGATGTGGGTTATAACCAATTGAAGTTTGTGGCCTGATGGTGTGAGGTTCAACTTAGCCCATGGTGTGTGGCTTTAACCCTTCATAAACTGTGTGTGGTGTGTAATAAATGGGCATTCACTCGACCATAATGGTCTGTGTGTGGTGCCCAGTTCCTCTGCCATATATTTGTTTATTTATTTACCCACCCTGCACATCTCGCCCTCTGAGCTGCATCTGCTCATCTCAAACCTCTCACCTTCCTTTGCCAGGCAAAGCTGGATGTCTCTTGTCCTCCTCCATGTGTGAACTACCCTTGTTTGAGCTCCTTGGATTGTCCAGCTGGGAAAGCACCAGGAAAGCCCTGGGAGCTGCCCTGCCACCGGGAAAGCCCTGGGAGCTGCCCTGCCACCAGGAAAGCCCTGGGAGCTGCCCTGCCACCGGGAAAGCCCTGGGAGCTGCCCTGTCCCTCTCCAGAGAGGCTGGGGACAAACTCAACAGCAGCAACACCTTCTTCACAATTATAAACTTCAAGGGGTTAAGATAATGCCTTCATAGTGTAAGACATTAAACCCCATCCCTGGGAGTGTCCAAGGCCAGGTTTGACAGGGCTTGGAGCAACCTGAGCTTGGTGGAAGGTGTCCCTGCCCATGGTAGGACCTGGAGCTGAATGGTCTTTAAGGTCCCTTCCAACATCAACCAGTCTGTGACTATCATGAAAACAAAAAGACTTGTTTCTCATGGTCTCATTCAAAACCAGGTGAAACAGGACACTTTGTCCCCACTAAAAACAGCTCAGGAACCTCTGCAGCTCTTCCTTCATTATGAAAATGGTGTGAGTCCTCCTAGGAAAGATGAGAGCAGGGTCTGGAGCTGCTTGTTCATGTGAAGATGCTGTCCAGGACACAAGCAGATGCCCCTGGACTTGGTCATCTTTACCTCAGTCAGGAAAAACTGCTTTGAATTCTTTGTAAAATCTTAACAGCCACGAGCATCACAGATACAGGATAAAAGGCTCCAAGTTCCTTGACAACCTAAACTGTATTAATGCATCACATTTCAATTTCCTGAAATGGTCTTAAAGCTTAGAAATACACACCCACCAAATGAAAACCTTGCAGAGCAAATCACCACAGACTCAAACTCCGAGCAGTGTCTGTCTCCAGGAACTCTCCCACACATAATTCCCAAGAGTTGAGCCCAACCAGGCCAACTGCACAATATCCAGGACTTGTTCTAGACTTGACTCAGTGCTCAGCAGGGAGGTCTGGATTTAAAGCACTGTGGATTCTGGTTAAAATAAACCCGTTTTGCATGTGAAGTAAAATTTAAACAGCGCTGCTAAATGCAGATGATGAGCACTAATCTCAGCCTTCAGCCTCAGCATGGCTGGAAGTCTTTCCCCTCCTGCCTGAGCTCCACATGTTCAGGATAGAACCGATTTTTCCAGCTTTTATTTGCATAGGGAGGGACAGTTTATTCAAGCCAATTATCTCAGCGTGATGATTCATCATCATGATGCTCCAAAATAAAAGCAATCACATTAGATTGGGCGTAATTAAAAAGGTATTTTTATATTTGGAAAGAAAAAAAATTACCTGTTGAAGTGGAAACTTTTCTCCCAAGGAATCGGGATAGTTGTTTATCTGGTGGACAAGGTTTGTCCCCTCTCCTTGAAGCTCCAATGCAGTGAGTGCCTCCTGCTCCACATTTTGCCTTGTTAAATACCTGTAAAAATAAAGTGAAAAGCTCTGGTTCACCCATTGAGCCAAAATAAAACTTTATTGACCTATTTTAATCCATAAAAGCAGCCTCATGATGCAGAGCTCACTGCCAGGGGAGGAACTGCAGGAACTGGGGTTCAGGGACCCAGAAACCACCCAGAGAAGGGAAAGGGAAAAGCTTTCCCTCCATGAGATTTATCCCAGAGCCTCTCTCAGTCACACACTGCTAATTAAATATTGGCTAATTGGTGTCTCCAGCTCCTCTGGGCAACCTGTCCCAGGGTTTCAGGAGCCTTTGAGTAAAAGATTCCTTCCTAACAGACAATCTCAACCTGCCCCCTGTCAGGTTAAAACCACTGTCCCTTGTCCTCTCACTGCCTGCCCATGTAAAAACTCCTCCTCCCTCCTTTTTCAAGGTACTGAAAATTCAAATCTTGCACAAATAATCTCAGGATTCCACTGATTTCTACCAACCTCTGATCAGAGTGGATAGAAACAATGATAAAGTAACTACAAAACTTGGACTTTTGGAGGTTATGGGCATTGCAATTCACCTCATTTTTGTCCTCAGTGATGGGAAAGGGATGATACAGAATGGAATATTTCAGCTGGAAGGGCCCTACAATGACCCAATCCAGGTCAGGGCTGGCCAAAAGTTTAAGCATGACAAGGGCATTGTCCAAATGTCTCAAACACTGAGGGGTTGGGGCATCCACCACCCCCCTGGGAAGCCTCTGCCAGGGTTTGTCCACACCCCCACAGTAAAAAAATAATGCTTTTAATGTCCAGTATAAACCTCTCAGCACAATTGTTAGTCACTCTCATGCCTCCTATCCCTGGATTCTAGGGGGGAAATAGCAGCTTCTGTGTATTTATATACGCATAAATAGACACACACCAGACAAGCACCTCTGCATTCCCCACCAAAACCCTTTGTGAGTGCAAAAGTCACAGAGAGATCCAGAATCCTTCAAGCTGGGGGGAGAAAAAAAAAAAGCAAATCCAATGCTCCAATTTCTCTTTGATTTTCAGGAAAAGCAATTTGTGGAGCCAGTGGGCAGAAGGAAAGGCAGAGAGCACAAGCTGAGGCAGTTTGTACAATCCTGCCCTAGGACTGTACATAAAAATCCATTTATAAAGTTCCTATTTGCTATTTATATTATTTAGACAGTCTCAAATTTAACAAACTGTCCAAAGAGAAACAAATCCAAGGAAAACCGATGCCACAGGTATGCTCTTTAAGGAGCAACTGAGGCAGAACTCTGCAGAGGGACAGGAGGCAATGGAGTTTCTTGCCTGCCAATGACAGGGGAAGAAAAACAGGAAAATCCCTTAAGATGTTGAGTTTTCCACTCTTGAACAGGGTATAAGTCCCAGCACTTTTTTCTGTAGCAGTTCAGGGTGAGTTGAACTTGGCTTTACATCTTTCTCTGGAAAACAAGACACCTGTCCTGAAAATGAAGAATTTTTCCCTCTAAAGAGCCATGAAGGAGTTCTCAGGAAGGTCCTGCTGCTGTCTGGGTGAGCACAGAGTGCCCTGACCTTCCCCAGAGAGGAAGGACCAACCCCAGGAGAAGCACCAGCCCTTGGTGGTGCCATTTGGATTCCTCCTTCACCTCTCCCAGGCCGAGCAAGAAAAGAAAAAGCTTAAAAATTCCTGTCCTTGCTTCCCCCTCTCCCCCTCCTTCCCTTGTTTGTTCCTTAGAGCTGGAGAGAAAACAAAACTACTTCATTATTTACTGCCCCCTTAAATGTTTGATAGCAGGCAAAGTCAGACAGGCACATGAAAGGGTCCCCGACTCCGTGATCCGACAGGGAAGTTCCCAGCAGGAACATCCCAGCCTGGTGGGTTCCCATGTAAACACAGGGACACACTTGGGTTTGGAGATGGATCCTCTGCCACAGGAAGGCTCAGATGTCACATGAATTATTGAGGCAGGAGCTGCAAATTAACACCAATTACACGCAGTCATCAGAAGGAAAGGTGCCCTTTCCCCCCCCCCCCCCCTCTCTTCTGGAACAAAAGCAGGGAGAGCTTTGGAGATTGTACCTCCTGAGGAGCAAACAGCAGCACGTGGCTCTTGCAAGCAGCGAGTTAAGAGGCAAACCAGACTCCAAGAGGACTCCAAGCCAGCACTTTTCCTGCAGACTTGCAGCCCTTGCTGTGTGATGCCAATGCACCCCCATGCCCAGCCTTCCCCATGCTGGGGGTGCCCACAGGAGTCAGTGGAGGAGCCCAAGCTGAGCTCCCAGGAAACAGAGCTGTTCCCAAAGCCCCTGTGGGGGCTGAGCCACTCAGGTCCCTTCTCTGCCTCTACTGAGCTGGGAGGCTCCTCTTTTCCCACTCCCACTTTCCAAAGGAGCCCTTGGAAATTTGTTAGTCAGGATTAAAGATGGCATGAGTTTATTATGACTGGTTTTTCCTACCCTGGAAGGCAAAATTCCCCAAAGGTGCTCCCACCAAGAACCAGCACAAGTTGCTGCTAAATCAGGTTTGCCAAAAGAAGGTCCTTAGTAGCAATTCCCTGTTATGAATTAAAATAAAAATTGAATTTTCTCTGTCACTTGCAAGCAGGGAATTTATAGATATTTTTCCCATTAACAAATTCCCCCAGTTTTGGCAGAACTGTCTCATCTCAGTGAACTCCTCACTCCCTCTGGACTCTGCTGAGAGAGTTTTCCATTCCAGCTTGAGAAATAACCTCTCATTTTTCATTTTTTCCTTCCACTGAAAGCTCAGTTCTTTCACACATCCCATCATAAACAATTTGCTCCACATTCCACTGGCCAGATTATTTTTTTCCCCCAATTCCACTGGCACAAAACCTGCAACCTCATGAAGAAGTGGAAGGTTCTGCTGCTCTCCAGGGTGCTGTGGTTCTACCCTTTCCCTCACAGACATTCCCTCCTCTGGGACATGTTTTCCAAGCCTGAGTGTGATGGATTGACACAGACACCTGAGCCCTGGCACTGGAGTAATTCCCATTCCTGTCCCTGTATCTCCAGGCTTTCCTCTCCATTACTCTGGATGCAATGGTTTTTGTATTTACTAGTGATTTCTTTATGGCTTCTTTGTGACAGAAGGTGATTGTCCCAGTTCAGCAGGTGGGACCAGTTTATCCCTGGGTGGGTGTGCCCAAAGCTGGGCATTCCAAACCCTCTGGGCCATTGCCCAGCAACTCTTCCCAATGGCCCATTGGCAGCAGCTGCCCAGGGCACAGCTGAGCCCTCACCCTGGCAGCTGGCTGGGAAAGAAGCCTGGCAGAGGAGCTGGGAGAACTCCCCTCCAGGGACTCCTTGGCACCTCCACACCCGCCTGAGGGCTCAGCTCTGCTCAGGGGCCAGCAACCATTCCAAAATCCCCCCTGACTCCCAGAGTCACATCCCCCACTCTGGAACTCCCTGCCCTGGGGGACCCACTGGGGGCTCCCACCCAAACCTGAGGGGATGGAATCTTGGGCTTTTGGGACTTGGGGCACTATTTGTGGGATCCAGAGGAGGAGCAGACCCTGGCCAGGAGGAGCCCACCACTCTGGCCCAGACTGTGCCATCATCTGCACCAACAGCTTTGTCCCTTCCTTTTCCTTTGGACTCGGGGGAACCCCGTGGGGCTCAGCACAGGGGCCACCAAACCCCCCTGTGTTTGTGCCCCAGGGGGCTGGGTTCCACTGCTGGGGTTGGGGGTTAAACCCAATTTCTCTTTGTGCCATTGCATTGATTGTAATGTTATTAAATTGTAACTCTGACTTATAATCTCTTCTGTGTTGGGTTCATTTCTCCTGCCTGTTCACCTTCAAACCAGCACAGAGGTGAAGAGCAGCCTGTGCACCATTGCCTGGCAGACCAAGGTCTCTGCAGCAATAATTACAAATCCCAGCAATTAGGCAGCCTGGATCCCAGGGAAGCTTCCCAAGGTCCTTGATTGGCCTCAGGCAGTGCCTGAGCTCTGCCTTCCCACCCCCTGTTTCTGGAGAGCTCCATTCCAAAGCCTCTCCTTGCCCGCACTGGGGGAGGATCTCATTTAAAACCAATTCAGGTGGTTTCCCCTTCCGTGTTTCTAATACTGTTGCTGAAGCATCATGACAATTTTGAGCAATTATATTTTAATTAACGCTGATTTGCGGTGGAAGTCGTGCACAGCCACTTAACTACTTCCACATTAGGACCCAAATAAGTTCCCTGTGATTATCTGGAGGCTCAAAAGCAGAAATAATGAGACAGTGGTGCAATGTTTGTTGAGTCCTTCATCAAGAGATCTTGGCTGGGCTCTGTGAGCAGCCCATGGCAGAGCCACAGCAACAAGGACAGCAAACACCTCAAACAAAAAAAATAAAATTTACCTAAACCAGCTGCTTTGGACTCACTTTGCCATTTCAGGAGGAAATAACAGCACTTTACAGGATGGGAAAACACAGGCAAGCAAATATTTCAGTTCTCTCTGTAAACTTAGGAAGAGTGTTAGTCAGGGTGTGATTCTCCTTTCCTAGGAGTTATTCAGAGACTATTAATATTCAATAACGTATTTTTTAACTTGCCATATCCCCTGGGAAGGCCCAACTGCCCAGGGAAGGTGCCACTCTTGCCTTCCCTGCGGAATCAGAGCTGGGACAAACAGGGGGAGGTCACACAGCAAAGGGGTCTCTTGGCTCACGAGTGGCTCCAAACAGAGCCAAGTGTTGCTGCAACTGAGAGGAAATACTGAACTGGCAGATTTTCTGAAGATCCCTCTGAAAATGTATTAAATATTCCTTGTTTTCTTCCCTCCTGTGGGAGGCACAAAATCCTCTCTACACAAGAGGGACAGACGTAAACTCAGCTCCTCACAGAGTGGAGTCACAGAGTGGTTGGGGTTGGAAGAGACCTTTAAGATCATCCAGTGCCACCCCTGCCCTGGGCAGGGACACCTCCCACCAGCCCAGGCTGCTCCAAGCCCTGTCCAACCTGGCCTGGGATACTCCCAGGGCTGGGGCAGCCACAGCTTCTCTGCCCAACCTGTGCCAGGGCCTGCCCCCCCTCCCAGGGAACAATTCCTCCCCAAGTTCTAATTAGAATGTCAAGCCCCAGCCCCCAGTGCTTCCCCCCTCTGAAGGGCTTCCCATAAGGGATCCCCTCCTTTAAGCCCCTCCTTTATGAGATACTTTGTTATGCAGAGGTTCACCAGTCATGGACAATCACTGGGAATTAAAATCAAATGTCCTAATTAGTCACATACTCCACTAATCACTTGCTTATCTGCATTTCCTGAAGCCAAAATAATTTAATTATAAGTTTGGGGCTATTTGCACACAGCAGGACACGAGCTTGAATCGGGACAGAGAGTTAAAAGGAAGAACACACATTTTCCTAGAAAAGCTTTCTGGTTTGAATACAATGACAAAGAACCGCCAGGGGAGTGGCAGAGGGGCAATGCCAACCCACCTACACGTGGGCTTGGACATCCTGAGTCATGGAAGTGCTTTGGCACCCAAAAGGAAGATCAGTCCTGTTGCTCCTGGACCAAAGGTACCTGTGAACAATAAATTGAGGAGAAACAAAGCAGAGCTCCAGAGAGGGGGTTTTTAAGGGACATGGCATTATTCCTAAAGGGAATATTAGTGGCAGCAATGTGCCAGTGTTTGGTACAGAGTTTGGCACAGAGAGAGAGCATATGGTGTTTAATGCAAGGAAATTAAACAGCTCTACACTACAATCAACTGGAGACACAGCCTACTGTAGCAACCCTAAATCCAGCCTAAATCCTATCCCAAACTCCCATCCCCCTCCACATTTGCACCTGTGTGAAACTGGTTCAAGCAACCTGCACTGTTACATCTCATGAAGCCTTTCCAGCTGCATCTGAGGGATGGATTCTGGATACAACTTCTACTGAAGTATTGCAGTAATTCAGAGTTTATCTGATTCAATTTGCTATTTCTGTTCCTGCCATCCAGAACCTCAGACTGGCCACCTGCACTGGTGCTCACCTGTCCCCCTTCCTGCCACCAGTGGGGTTTCTATTCCTTATTTGATGTCAGTGGAACAGGCTGAAATCACTCTCACTCAAATGCACCAGCAACCACCTACAGAGCAGAACTGATTACCCCAAACCAGGAGCTGCCAAACTGAGAGAAGTCCAGAAGAGGCTCAGAACTTGATGAGCTTTCAACC
>VWZD01002046.1:74115-168201 GCA_013396695.1 Sakesphorus luctuosus | reverse complement strand
GTGGCACTGAGTGCCATGATCTGGTAAAGGGAGTGGAGTTGACCCAAGGGTTGGACTTGATGATCTCAGAGGTCTTTTCCAACCCAATCCATTCTTTGATTCTAAAAACCTCCCAAACCAGGGTGACTTGTACCATGGCAAAGTTGGCAGGATGATCCAGTCCTTCCCAAACCTCTTGGGTGCTCAGGGACAGCATGGGATGGTTTCAGTGGCCACAGCCCAGCTCTTTGCTTTCAGAGGCACCACCACAATGCAGCTTTGCTTTCTCCCCCACTAAAATCCTGCAGTTTGAAGTCTCTGCATTTCCTTCCTCCTGCTCTTCCAGCCCCACCTGGTAAAAACCTGCCAAGCAGCACAGAGAACCCAAAATAAATTTCCTGTGTAATGACATTATAATCACTGAATTTCTAGTTTCACCACGTTCATCAGATTTGGCTCCTTTTCCAGGCTGAAACCCAAACCCCTCCATGTTCCCATCAGCTGCTCAGTGGACTGTTCAGGGAGATAATTTTGTGTCACCTCCAGAAACACTCGAGGCGATTCTGAAAGTCTTCCTGCAGTCGTTGCCAATGAACTAAACTCTCAAAAATCAATGGCTCTGCCTTCCAACACAAAAGTCACACACCTCTATTGACTCACATTTTCCTTTCCCCCCAGACCTATAAACATCCAACCCATTTCCATTCCAACCTTCCTTTTAACGCAAGTTCCATATTCCAATTTGTAAAGACGTTGCTTTTTCATGATCTTAAATTAGAGACAAACTTTGATACTTCCACATATTTCATCACACAGGTTTTTCCTGTTGAAATGATTTATCTCCGCACGTCAGTGTTGCTCCAAAAAGAGATGTTATAACCCAAAGTCTCCGAATCAGTGTCAAAATGTTTCAGCTATTTTTATGTTAAACACCATCTCTATGGAAACCTCACAGTTAAATTTAATATGAATTGGCATTGATTTTTCTAGCAATGCAGACCAGCTGAGAAAAAACTGGGATTTTAAAAGAGAAAAAAACTGTTTAAAGAGAAAAAAACCTGAGATTTGAGGTGTCTGAACTGACTTACCCATCATTAATTTTCTCTTTGGGCATTAACTGCACCCAGACAGAGGCTGCTCTCAGCTCGTGGCCACAGAACACACCACCAGGATGTGCAGCAAAAACACACTGAGATGTCCTTAAAATTAAACCATCAGCTTGGAGTTGAAAAACTTCTTATTTCTGACCCCTGCGTTCACAGATGAATTTGTATTTCAAGACTTTGAGAGCTCCTGTGGAGCTCAGGTGGACCAGCAGCTCTGGCCCAGCCTGGAGGAACTTCTCTTTTTCCATAATCTTCCCTGCCCTGATTTAATCCATGGGCAGATTCTGCAGTGACAGTGGCAGAACTACCAGTAAAGAGAGATTTGAAAGATCTGCCCAGGTTTTTTTGCTGCCGAGATAAAAATCTCAGCAGTGCCAGCAAAGGGGCTGCAGTTTGCCCAAGGCACCACATCAGCAACCTGAGTCCTGGGCAAGGGAATCAGCAGGGCCTAAAAATTCAAAAATATAAAAAATAACTGGGGATTGGAAAGAGAAAAAAGAGGTTTTGGTCTGCTAACTTTTAGATATATCAATTATTCTGAAAATGTAAGAGTAGGAGGTTTCAGGATGGAAAAGGTGATTTCAGACAACAAAGCAAATAAAATATTCAATTAAAAATCTATATAGGTAATTTTTACACTGGCATGCTGGTTGTTATTAGTTTGGGAGCATTTCAAGAAAACAAGGGCTCTACATAATGTTATCATATCACTGCATGGACCATCAGACTTTGGACAGTGAGACAAAGATTAAAAATTCAATACAGAAAAAGTTTTAACATGATTATTCTGTGCTGAGCAACAGTAAGTTCTACAGAAACTCCTTTTCATTGTCAATAAATCATATTGGTTGGGGAAAAAAATAATCTGAGAATCCCCTTTCTCTACCTGAAAACTTTCTCCTCTCTTACTTCTTGCCTCTCATAAATAACATTTCCATTGAGGACCAGCAATCTTGACAGGAACAGAAAAGTGCATTTTAAATCCCAAGCCTGTCCCAGTTCAGCAGGTGGGACCAGTTTGTCCCTGTGTGGGTGTGACCAAAGCTGGGCATCCCAAACCCTCTGGGCCATTGCCCAGCAACTCTTCCCAATGGCCCATTGGCAGCAGCTGCCCAGGGCACAGCTGAGCCCTCAGCCTGGCAGCTGGCTGGGAAAGAAGCCTGGCAGAGGAGCTGGGAGAACTCCCCTCCAGGGACTCCTTGGCCCCTCCACACCCACCTGAGGGCTCAGCTCTGCTCAGGGGCCAGCAACCATTCCAAAATCCCCCCTGACTCCCAGAGTCACATCCCCCACTCTGGAACTCCCTGCCCTGGGGGACCCACTGGGGGCTCCCACCCAAACCTGAGGGGAGACAATCTTGGGCTTTGGGGACTTCTGGGAACCACTCATTGGATTCAGAGGAGGAGCAGCCCCTGGCCAGGAGGAGCCCCCCACTCTCCACCAGACTGTGCCATCATCTGCACCAACAGCTTTGTCCCTTCCTTTTCCTTTGGACTCGGGGGAACCCCGTGGGGCTCAGCACAGGGGCCACCAAACCCCCCTGTGTTTGTGCCCCAGGGGGCTGGGTTCCACTGCTGGGTTTGGGGGTTAAACCCAATTTCTCTTTGTGCCATTGCATTTATTGTCATATTGTTATTAAACTGTAACTCTGACTGGTAATCTCTTTTGTGTTGGGTTCATTTCTCCTGTTGGTTTACCTTCAGGCCAGCACAAAGCCCAACTGCAAAAACTGACTCCAAAGTGCCCACATGCCAAGCCAGCCTGGAACAGTGGGGGAAAGGCAGGGCTGGTTTAACGGCAGAGCTGGCTGGAGCTATTTGGGGTTGGATTTTATATCCCTGTCCTCAGGTGGTGTTTCCCAACATTTCCCTGGGATCTGAGTGGTTTGGTAGAAACCATCCATCAGGTCCATCACTGCAGGTCCCTGTTCTAGGGCTGTGCCAGCACAGGGTGGAAGGAGCCCTGGGTGAGGGTGGCACAGCCTGGGGGAGCCCAGGACAGAGCTCCACCCTCAGCTGAGTGTGGTAACTGGAGGGCACAGCACATTCCCCCTCTCCAAATGGGAATTAGGCAACATTTCTGCTCTTAGAAGATAAAAAACCCCTCCAACAAACAGGGGGAGAATTGCCCCAGGTTGCTGACAAAGCTCACAGAAACCACAAGTTTCTGCAAATATTTCCTGCAGTTCAGTTTTTATCTTCTAAAAAAAAAAAAAAAGGAAAAAGAAAAATAAAAAGTATGTGTCCTCCCCCCAGGCCTGTTCATTGGAGGGGTTATTTTTAAAGTCTCTGTTACTATTCACCTGAGCAGACACCCACACACCCAGCAAAGGCAAGGAGCCTGGTGACATAAGATTGTGACATGAGCACACAAGGCTTCTCATGTTTAATTTATATTTATGTGGTTTTTGCTATTTTTTCCCTCCTTGGAAGCTCAGTGTTTGACTCCAGCTAATCCTTTCATCTTCTCCAATCTAGACTGGGAAGGTCAAGCCAAATGTAACATTCCTTGTAGAACCCCAAGCAAGGTCAGCCTTGGAAAGTGATGATCAAAATAAAGCAGGAGGAAGCAATCAGTGCCCCTACCTAATTACTGAACCTTCCACACTGAACTGCTCCTGTTGGACAAGAAAATAACTCTGGTATTGTACCTTTTATGGGATCAAGGGCAAAGCTGAGGCCCCACATGATGGGACCTTCCCTTTAAATTGAGTCCTTGATTTGAAATGGGGGCTGGGGATGCAATGAAACCACTCATCTTGCCTTCCTCTGATTGCTTTTCCCCAAAAGGGGGACTGATGTACTCAGGGGCACAAATGGCAGTAAATGTGCATTAGAACTTGGGGAATAAATTCTACATTAAAGATCTTGAGGGGTTTTTTTCCTCCCTGCTCAAGTTCTCTCACTCACAATGGACAGAGTTTGAAGGGTGAAGGATCAAAGTACTTAACATTTGAAAACTGTTCTCCAATTGCTTCCAT
Organism: Sakesphorus luctuosus; assembly: GCA_013396695.1. Lineage (NCBI taxonomy): Eukaryota > Metazoa > Chordata > Aves > Passeriformes > Thamnophilidae > Sakesphorus > Sakesphorus luctuosus. The sequence continues at coordinate 164,136 of VWZD01002046.1, read as the reverse complement.
TAATTGGCAGCCAGTGGCTACAAATGGGCACAAAGGTGAGGGAGGGAAGAAGCCCCTTGGGTCGGGCTCCTGTCCCTCTGCAGCCCCAGCAGTGCCCAGGCTGTGCAGGCAGGAGTTGTCATGTGACATCCCTCCTGTCCTACACTCATACCCATCATGGCATCTCAGAATGCTTTGGGTTGGAAGGGACCTCAAAGAGCATCAAATTCCAACCCCTGCCATGGGCAGGGACACCTCCCACCAGCCCAGGGTACTCCAAGCCCTGTCCAGCCTGGCCTGGGACACTCCCAGGGCTGGGACAGCCACAGCTTCTCTGGGCACCTGTGCCAGGGCCTGCCCACCCTCCCAGCCAGCAATTCCTCCCCAATATCCCACCTAGCCCTACCCTCTGGCAGTGGGAAGCCATTCCTTGTGTCCTGTCCCTCCCTCCCTTGTCCCCAGTCCCTCTCCAGCTCTTCTGGAGCCCCTCTGCGCACTGGAAGAAGCTCTGAGGTCACTTTGCCTGCACCTTTCTGTGCTTCCAATTAGAGGATTTTCCTGCACGACTGCAATTCCTCCATGCAAACAGGGGGGTTTCCAGATGTCCCCGATGCTCTCTCACCCTGGAGAGCAGCTCCTCAGTCACCCCCTGCACACCTGCTTGGTCCTGCCCACCACACCCTCTGATCCCAAAGTTCTCCAAGAAGGATTTATAAGGTACAATCTGAAAATGAAAACTGCCACTGCTCAGAACTCTATTTCTTCTTCCTCTTAAAAATACAACTTAAAGGAACAGGATTCAGATATTTAGTCTGGGGGAGGCCTAAAAACCCATTCCCACAGGCCACATTTGTACTTTATGTCCCTTAAAAGCTCTTCACATTGTTCACAACCGGCAAGTTTTTGCCAAGGTTCTGCACAAAATGCTTCAGATTTATAAATGGCAGCAACAGTTTAGAGAAACCTTTGACATTGCCAGTAAAGTATTTTTTCCCCCAGTTCTAGTTTATTTTTAACTTCTGTACAGGACAAATAATTTGGAAGTGCCCCATAAAGAAAAAAGGGAAAGGTTTGGGGATTTATTTCTTTTTTTTTTTTCAAGCAGGTGCCCTCGAGAGAGCATTTGTCTAAACTGTTGTTAGACATGCTGGTGTAGGAGGACTGGAAGAAGATTTCTATTTGGAAATCCACTTTGCATATCAGCCATGAATAAAACATGGCCCTTTGTGTGCACAATGTATCCTGTAGCACGACTAATCCTGGGATCCTTTCTGGCTTTTCTGAATTCCCCAAAAAATGAAGGGATTAGCTGGAACTGCCATCAATAAAAAAATCAACTGGCACCTGAAGACTCAGTTAAGCAGAAATAAAACCAAGCAGAGGTTTCTGAAGACTCTTTCTGGTGGTTGCCCAGCCCTGCCAGGAATAATCCCTGCTGGAACTCCCTGGCTCCATCCCACTGGACAGTTTTGGTTGACATTCTCATTTACCATTATCTTTGCTGAGACTTAGAAAAAAAATATATTCAGGCCTTCTGGATCACTTTTTTTTTAAAAAATTCCTTACATAATAATGCTACTTGGATCAAAAGCTCTTCTGAATAAGAACCACTTTGAAAGGACAGAGCTCTAGATCTTTCTTGTCTGATGGGAAAGAAGAACAGGCTACAGCTGAAAGCCAAGTTGGAGGGAGCTTTGGGTGAGTTTGTCTGGTAGAAGGTGGCCCTGCCCATGGCAGCGGTTTGGAACAAGATGAGCCTTAAGGTCCCTTCCAACCCAACCCATTCTGGAATTCCCTAAGCCACACACACAGTTCTGCTTTACCTCCAAAAGCTGAGGATTTCACCAATTTAGTTTTCAAAACCTCTGAGAAAGGACAGCAATTGGGATGAGCAATTGGGTTGCACGTGCCCACCACGAGTCCTGCCGGCCCTCAGGGCACCACAGCAAGAGGCTGGAGGAGCAGCCCCAAGCCCTGGCACCCAGAAATATGAGCAACAAACGGCAGCAGAGAGCTCTGTGCCCTCCCTGGAGCACAGGGAAAGCACAGGCAGGTACCAGTGCAAATATTGCAGTTCAGTTGCCAAGCAACCTCCTTTTCCTCCAAAAGTCATGTTCAAGCAGCTACAAAATCACTTGTTCAAAGGAGCTGGAAAACAAAAACAAGTTGTGGCTGCATCATCTTGGCTTGCTCAGCAAAGTGCAGGGGAAGCAAAATCCAAGCCCCAGCCAGGGCTGAGCTGAGTGTAAAAACAAGGAAATCACAACATGAACTTCAAGATGCCAAATATGCATTTTCCACATCACGCAAACAAGGGAGTGGAGCTCTGTTTGGATTAGTGCTCTCCGAAACAACCTTTGGAAGGGGGCCTGCTCCCACTCAGCACCCAACACCACCCAGCTCCTCTCCAGAGGACCAGGACATCTTGATCAGCTTCAAAATATTATTTCACTCTGGCAGAAATTGTAGGAAATATTGGAAACAATGATCAAAGCTGACTGACCTACCATGGCAAACAGTCAAACATCTCCACAGGGGTTTCTAACCATGGAATCACAGAATGGTTTGGGTTGGAAGGAACCTTAAAGCCCATTCTGTGCCACCCCCTGCCATGGACAGCACTGCCCTAACTCAGATTCTGCCTGAAGAGCCATTATTCAAACTAACCAAATAATCCAGATAACAGCCCCAGGAGAAACAGATGATTGGGTTAGAAACTGCTCCAGCTGAGCAAACCACCTTCTCTGCACCACCAAGAGCCCTCAGCTCTGGCTGGGGCACCAAACCCAGGGAGCTGCTGCCCACAGCTCAGCTTGGGCACGTTGTGCCACTGTGGCACCTCCCACGAGGTGCCTTTGTGTGTTCTCATCACGTCTTCACTTGTTGTTCCCTCGGAACAAACCCATCAACTTTAAAAATGGCCCCATCCAGAGTGAGATGGAAGGAGAGCTCATTGGCAGCGTGTCCATGTCCCTCTCAAGTGTAATTGCCATTACAGACCTGTTATATTATTAATAAAATCAATTCCCCTGGAGCTCTCTCTGCCAGCATGTTTACCTCCAATATAAATATTATCAGCACTAAAATTAGTTTTATGAGCCAGGACTGTTACAAACCAAAATCATTCCATCAGATAGCACAGCCTGGTGGGAACGAGCAGGGTCTCCCTCACACCAGGATTTCAAATCCTCACTGTCCAAGGCAACTTCCACTTTGGCAAAACTGGAAAATAATAAGTCATCATTTCTGCAAGAAATGTAGAAGGGTAATGTTATTTTTGTTGTTGTTGTTGTTGTAGTGCTTTATGCAGAAGGTGGAAAGGATGGTCAGGGGATGGAGCAGTTCTGCTGGGAGGAAAGGTTGGGAGAGTTGGGGTTGTCCAAACTAGAGAAGAGAAGGTTTTAGGGGTGGCCTTCCAGGACCCGAAGGAACTACAAGAAAGATGGAGAGGGACTATTTACACAGTCCTGGAGTGCCAGGACAAAAGGAATGACTTCTCACTGATAGGGTAGCATTAGAATCATAGAATGGATTGGGTTGGAAAAGACCTCCCAGATCATCAAGTCCAACCCTTGGGCCAACTCCAGTCCCTTTACCACATCATGGCACTCAGTGCCACGGCCAAGCTCAGCTGAAAAACCTCCAGGGATGGGGAATCCACCCCCTCTCTGGGCAGCCCATTCCAATCCCTCAGCACTCTCTCTGCAAAGAAGTTTTTTCTGCTCTCCAACTTCAATTTGCCCTGGCAGAGCTTGAGCCCCCCGTGCCCCCTTGTCCTATTGCTGAGTGCCTGGGAGAAGAGACCAACCCCCAGCTGGCCACAACTTCCCTGATGTGGCACTTCCAGACAGTGCTGAGGTCACCTCTCAGCCTCCTCTTCTCCAGCACAAACACCCCCAGCTCCCTCAGCCTCTCCCCACAGCACTTGTGCTCTACTCCCTTCACCATCCTGCAATGGTTTGGGTTGGAAAGGTTTTTGGGTTGAAAGCTCATCAAGTTCTGAGCCTCTTCTGGACTTCTCTCAGTTTGGCAGCTCCTGGTTTGGGGTAATCAGTTCTGCTCTGTAGGTGGTTGCTGAGTGCCTGGGAGAAGAGACCAACCCCCACCTGGCCAGAACTTCCCTTCAGGGAGTTCCAGACAGTGCTGAGGTCACCTCTCAGCCTCCTCAGACAGGATATTGGGAAGAAAATCTTCCCTGGGAGGGTGGGCAGGCCCTGGCACAGGTGCCCAGAGAAGCTGTGGCTGCCCCAGCCCTGGGAGTGTCCCAGGCCAGGTTGGACAGGGCTTGGAGCACCCTGGGCTGGTGGGAGGTGTCCCTGCCCATGGCAGAGGGTGGCACTGGGTGGGCTTTAAGGTCCCTCCCAACCCAAACCCGTTCCATGAAAGAATCACAAATAGTTTTTTCTCCTTAATGTTTTCACCAGCAGTTTTTCCTGGGGAAAAATATGGATGTTGCTATTTCTGAATATGTGTGTTATCCCCCTGACTAATCCTCGTGTGATGATAACAGGAGGAAACATATGGGAGCTATATTTGGCATTAACCTGGGCTGGCTTTGTGGCAGGAGGTCTCTGGGCTGCTCAGCACCACCATATGGTGAGAGCCAAACACAAACCACCGAGGCTTTCAACATCCCAAACGTCCCCACAGTGTTTGAAACCATATGGCACAATTATAGTTCTTCCCAGCTCTTCACTCCACGTGGCTCCAAACTGACAACCAGCCCTGGAAAAGACAGAGCAAAGCATGTGGTGGATCATGGAGGGGCTGGACCAGCAGTGACATTTACTTTGCAGACATTATTATTATTATTATTATTGTTATTATTGTTGTTATTATTGTTGTTATTATTGTTGTTATTATTTATTTATTATTATTAATTATTATTATCATCATCATCATCATTATTTCCAGTTTTTATACACATTTCAAGGGAAATCTGGAAAAGAAACCAGACCAACACCACATAGACTGGGACAATAAAGTCCCCTTAGGGAAGTTCATGGGATGTAAGAATAACATTTCTTGTTTCTTTGTTCCAACTGGAGGAGATTCAGAACTTTAAAAAAAAAAGAGGTAAAAGAAAGAGGTTTGGATGGAACCTTTCCAGAGCAGCAATAAAGTTTTGGAGGAAATAAATAAATCTTTATCCAATTCTATGTTAAAACCAAACAAACAAGAAGACCAAATAAAACCAACTAATCTAAAACTCAATGAAAATTTGGTGCAGGAAAAGGTTGAAAAATCTGCCTTCCCTTCCCCCCTTGTAATAATAAGGTCAATTAATATATTTCTGATTGTTTTTATTAATATTTTCAGGGGCACCCAAGAGCAATAACAATAATTCTGCTTCTGTTTTCCCAATTTGCATCTCTCTGGGGCACGAATTTCACAAGTGAATTGTGAACACACAGTTAGGTGTTGAAATCCTGGGGTAGCGATAACAAAACACACACAGCACTTACCAAACCCTGGGATGGGGATTGAAAAGGTCCAAAATGATGTGTTGAATAAAACAAAAACACACACAAAAACCAAACAAAAAAAAACCAAAACCAAGCAACAAAGCACTGAGATTTCATGTCATTTTTCAAAAGTAAAGAGCAGATTATAAATAGAGCCTTGAAGGAAATCTCCTTTAAATTGGGCTAAAATACCTCAGAGTCTGCTGAAGCAGTTTGGAGGCTCTTGGGTCCAAAGCTACACTTGAACAGGGATTTGGACAGGGATGGAAACTAAACCATGGAAATTCTCCAGGAAAACAAACAAGCAGCTTCAGCCCACTCATCTGGCTGTCTGGACCCTTGATGATCTGATCAGATGCTTATCTTGACATCACCTGGTCAAACTGAACTTAACCAAGACCAAAACCAATTTAAATCAATTCCTTGGATTCAGCCAAGGGAGCAGGTGAATGACAAAGCAGAAGCACCAGCCACTCCTCCTCAGAGGCAGAGAGAAACCCCAAACACCATCTGATGGTTGTGCTGAGGAGCAAATACAAAGGTCAGGTCTCTGATGCTACACAAGGGTTGGATGTTGGAACCATCAATATTGGCACCAGCACCACCAGTGCCTCCAGCTGGACCAAGCAGGGAAGTCCTGAGGGGGTACAAGAGACCACACAACCTCAGGTTGTTCATCAGGACATGAATGAAGTTCTTGAAGACTTTATGCCATAAAAAGAAGGTCCAATCCTTACTGGGGATCCCACCTGGACACTGCTCTGATTATTTGCTGACCTACCTGCAGCATCCTCTGAATCCCCAAAGGGCTCAGTAAAGCCAAAACACCAATTCTGGGTGGGATTCCAAAATAAGAAAATGACATGGAATTCCCATCCAAAATAAGAGACCACCAAGAAGTCTGGTCTGGCCACCTTGCTCATGAGAAAATCCATGAGTAAGATGATGCATTCTGGTAAAGATCAATTAAAGCTTTTACTCTGTGACCACATTCAGAGAGGAGGAAATGAAAACAGGGACAAACTGGGGCTTGGGAGGCTGAATGTGCTCCTGCAGCTCCTCTTGGAGCTCTCACTGTCCTGCTGGACCTTATGGGGAATGCAGGGGCTCTCATGGACACCATCAGTGTTGCTCTCAGGCAGCTCTGCTGAGTGGAAAAGTCACTTTTGGTTTCCTTCGGAAAGCCCTTGAGAAGCAACTTAATGATTCCCACTCTGCTGAATTCCCTGGAAGAAGGAAACTGGAACTCTCTCCATGGGGTTGAAGGACAAAGCCAAAAGCTGCTGCACTCCTTCTCATGGTGACTTCTTTCCCAATTAAAAGCCATTTTGGGGTGTGGAAAATAAATACCAACACCTCCAACCCTGCACTCTCCCATCTGTGCCTGTCTCTGAACGAGGAGTGCAGGACACAGGACCTTTCACTGGGCACCTCTAACCAACACTCATTGCTTTTGACTCTTATACTCAAAGTTCCATCCCAAAACCCCAAGAGAAAATCTGCTCCAAAAAGCCACAGCAAATCCATTGGTAGGAGAAATGAAACAAATTAATCCCCAGACAAGCAAAAGCCAAGAGGGATAACAAAAATTTCAGCTCCTCAAGGGTTGAGAGGAGGAGCAAAGACCCCAGAGCAGCTCATGGAGGAGCAGTTGGATGTGCCTGCTCTTGATTCCTGAGAGAGTCCAGTGGGAAAGGTGATTCCAGGAGTTATTCCACACCTGCCCTCAGATCCTGTGAACAATTTAGAGCACATCAGATGATTCAGGGATTGAATCCTGACTCCAGCAGTCCCTAGCACATCACTGGGCAGGGAACAGGGGATCCCCTTGGGATAAAGAGGATGTAAAAAATAACAAAGGTCAGGTGAGAGAAACGGGCAATTCATCCAAACCAACATTGAAAAATGCCAATAGGAGCAATTTTAGTCACTCACTGACCTAAATCATTGTAATGAAAGTTCAGGGTGTGAAAGCAAAAGGAGGCTTTACAACCTCCCTGCTATTCATAGTCTGAGGGAAGTCACTGAATTCCAGCTCAAACCTGGAGCTATATTAAGAAATCCTCTCTCAGGGATGTAAAGAAGGTTTATTCATAGGAAAAAGAAAGGTGAGTGGAGCCAGCGTGGCGTTTTCGGGAGCTGGACCCAAAGCAAGAGGGACCAAAGTTATGTGTGAGGCACAGCTGCCACCTTGTGATGGGACACAGCAATTCAGGGGGCTCTGGGCACAAAACGTTGGCATCAGAACTGTGCCCCCCTCCCAGGGCATCTCCACCCTCTGGGGAAAAGATCTCAAGGCAAATCGGAGATTCTTTTCCATTGAGTTGGTGGCCCAGAGTCCCAAACTAAGAAACCCATCAACATCTCAGGTCCTTCCTGTGCTTAATCAGCTTCTGAATGAGAAGAGCATTTACACTGTTCTATGATCACCAAATAACTAGTAATTCTCAATATAAAAATAAGGGAAAGGGAAAAGGGAAAAGGGAGTATCCTCAAAAAATTCTCCTTACACAATTTTTGTGATTATCCCCAAATATCTCATGGTTATGTGTGGGAAGGAATAGTCTTATCCACCTACAAAAAAGAGCATTGAGAGGACACTGATGTGGTCAAAGAGGGAATTTAAGGAAGATTATATTCCTACCACACACTGTGAGAAACTTCACTCAAAGTCCAGGAAAGTTCTATCTCTGTACTGGAAATTTCCTTTTCACCTGCAGGCCATGAAACCCCAAAGATTCATTAAATTGCTGGGAAGGAAGTGCTGTAGAATTTCTCACATAATCCTTGTTTTTCCTAAAGACTTGCACAAGAACATGCTCAGCACATCTGAATTCCCCATTTTTATGGGCATTCCAAGGCAACAGCTCCTCTTGCCCAAATTCAGAGACCTGGGGGGGATTAATCAATCCCAAAATAGACACAATATGACAAGAGAAGGTGATTAATCAATACAAAAATAGACACAATGTGACAAGAGAAGGTAAGTAAAATAAACACTAAAAAGGCTATGACAAAAGAAAAGTATTAAAAATTATCCTCCTATTTGTTTCAATGCAATTTCTCTCATCCATATAAGAAATACTCAAGTATTAAGATTTTTACCATGTGATAACTTAGTACTTTAAATTTACTCCTGTAATAAGAATACACTTAGTAAAAGATACTCAAGTGTATTAAAAGGGCAAAGAAGAGCAAAATACTTTAAAAAAAATGGAAAAAAAAACTGGCATTAAAAATATAAAGCAATTTTACTCAAAGTTAACTTATTTTAATACAAGTTTGGTCTTTCAGTTCCAACCCAGACCTTCAAGCTGGTTGACAAGCACATGGTTGTGTTTGATTTATCTCAGAGATTCTTGGGGAAAAGCCTCCATGTTTTCCCTTGGATTATGATCATAAAACATCCCCCCCTCCAGATGCCACACCTGGATCTTTTAGTTTGACTGTGCAAAGATAAAAGGAAAAAACTTCCTAAGAATGGAGGGAATATCTGAATGGAGGAGAGGAGTTGGGCTTTGGTGGCACTTGTGGGTCCCTCCAGCTCAGGACACTCCGATTCCATGAAATGTGTCTGGCACAGTTTGTAAGAAAAGGAATGTTGGGGCAGTTCTGGTGCATCAAATCCAACCCTGAACCCAGCACTGCCAAGGCCACCACTGACCGTGTCCCCAAGTGCCACATCCACATGGATTTAAATCCCTGCAGGGATGGGGATCCCCCCCTGCCCTGGGCAGCTGTGCCAGGGCTGGACAGACCTTTCCATGAGGAAATTTTCCCTGATATCCAATCTAAACATCCTCTGGTGCCACTTGAGGTCATTTCTTCTCCTCCTATCACTTGTTAGTGGGAGAAGAGACCCAGTGAGACCCAGAACAGCCCAGAAGTGCCTCAGGGAAGGAATTTGCACCTGGAAACAAGGAGCACAATGACTTCAGCAGGGCACCAACATCCTGGGCATGTTCCTGAGTGGCAGCTTTTAAATAGTAAGATATTTAAGGTTGTTTCTCTCAAATAAGTCATTGCTAATTTGATCCACCTGCTCTGCTGAATCCCAATTACATACCTGTACAAGCCCATGAAAATTCAAAGCAATGCAATTATCATTTTAGGGTTGTATAGTCATTTGAGACTATATAAAGTCTCCCATCACCATGGATTCAGTCTGAGCCTCCCATGTGCTCAGAATAGACACGTTCCCATCAGGTGTGCACCAAAACGCAACTTCTGCCCTTTGTCTGCCAACAAGCTCCAACTTTTCTGCCTGTACATTTAGTTTTATCTCAGGACTAATTGCTGCATGAAAATATTGGGGTCATTTCCCATGTTGCTGTGTGTGTCTTATTGGCACATGAATTTTTAAATCTTAAACCAAGGATTAAAAAAAAAAAAACCTAAACCAAACATCATCATCAAGGCTGGAAGTTTGGATCCCTGATGAAGACCTGAGAACGAAACCCTGATCTCAGTGGGGACTCCCCACACAGGGCACAGACTGTTATTCTGTTCAAGGGACTGAAATAAGACACAGAAATCTCCAATTTCAACTCACAGATTTAACCCCTACTGGGACAGGATTTTTGCTGCTCCTTTCCCCCCTTTCTGTTTCCTGTGTGTCTGACCCATCCCAACCTTCTCCCTTTCCCAGATACGTCACCCAACTCCTTTCCCACCCATTTAAGCTCAGCAGGCTGCCAAGTTTTCTGCTCTCTCCAATCCTCCTTTTCAGAGGTGCCAGGATGTGTCCTACCCCTTTCCTTACCCCCCTCTTGCAGACAGAGGATCTTTCATTCCCCCCAAGCTCAAATCACACTTGTTCAAAGGTGGATGCTTTGGGAAGACAACAGGGACTTTCAAACAGGAGCTCAAAAACACCAAGAGCAGCTTCTTAATAAAAATATGAAAATTAACTCCTTTTCACCAAACTATGAGGGTTTGATCTGCCTGATTTTTTTTTTCATTAATGATTGTCAGGACTTTAACAAACAAAACAAAGCATTTTCTCAACTGACATCCTCAGAAATTTCCCAAAGCGATTCCAGCGAGACACTTTTTGCTCAAGTGATCGAATTTTTGCACATCTATGACTGAAAAGACATCCTGATATTTTGGAAAAATTAAGATATTTGACAGTGTTTCTCCAGAGCAGCACACGCTGAGGATGGAGCATCCTGCATCCCACTCCAGAAGGGATCCACCCAGAGCTGCCTGTTCACATCAGATATTCTCCACAACGGGAAGGTGACACCTGACAAACAATGCAGCAGATTGGTGGCTCCAGAACATCACCCAGTGAGGTTCCCTCTCCCACAAACAGCCTTTGAAGTGAGTTTTGAGACAAAAATCTGTGGTTTCAGCTGAACTCTACGGCTCACACAGACTGTCACGCCTTGTGTACCTGCCAATTAGCAATTTAAATGCTCCAACAGCTGAAGATTGTCCTTCAGGCACCTTCACAATCCTCATAAAAGGGGTTGAGATATGGACAACACGTTCTTGAGCCTCTTTCTTATGCAGAGCTGGAAGCCAAGTCTCTCACTGCGGTTCCAAGTTCCCTCCTCAATTCTGCCCACAAGTGCTGATAGCTGTGTCACTTCCAGGAATTTGGGCTCTTATCTTGGCATGTCTCTGCTGATCTGGAAGTTCATCATTTTCCATTTCATAATGTCTGACAGCCAGAAGGAAAATTGCTTTAGTTGAGAGCCGGTTGTTCTAAACTCCTGCAAAGGTTGCTGATACTTGGTGTGCAAATACACAGAGAAGTGCAGGGGGTGTCATTTAAAGGTGGCAAAACACCCAGCTGGGGCTCAAATGTCAGACTGTCACCCCTGCCACAGGCTCACCTTCATGGCAGGGTTGTCTTCTCCCAAAACACACCACGGAAAGAGCTCCAAGGTCACAGAGTCCAACAGGTAACCCAGCACTGCTGTGGTCACCACCAAACCCCGTCCCCAAGTGCCACATCCACATGGTTTGTGGACACTTCCAGGGATGGTGACACCACCACTGCCATGGGCAGCCAGTGCCAGAGCCTGAGCACCCTTTCCATGAAGACATTTTCCCCACCATCCAATCTAATCCTCCCCTGGCACAACCTGAGGGCGTTTTCTCTCATCCCGACACTTTTACCTGGGAGAAGGGACAAGACCCCACCTGGCTCCAACCTCCTTTGGGGAGCTGAAGAGAGAAAATATCAGTGGAATTATATTGAGAAGAGCCCCCTTAGGCCAAAGAGGTGTTGTTTGAGCTCCAAAATTAATTATATCCAGAGCTAAAACTTTAGGTTCTTCTGACAAGCTCCACGAGATGTCAAAAGTTGAAGTGACTCCTATGAGAACATAAAGAAAAATATCCCATAATATAACTAAATCCCAAAGCAGTTCTGTGGACACTTTTGCTCAAGGATTCACAACTATAGGAAAGTTACAGTTTGATATTTGCACACAAAATCGGAATGGTTTGGGTTGGAAAGGACCTTGAGGATCATCTCATTCCATCCCTTGCCATGGGCAGGGACACCTTCCACAGCCCAGGTTGCTCCAAGCCCTTTCTAACGTGGCTTTGGACACTTCCAGGAATGGAAAATATATTGTTCTAATTCAACAAAGCCATCCTGAAAAACAAGAGGTGCAGAAGCTGCACAAATAACTCCAAGTACAAAGCCCCATCTGGTTGAGCAGGAACACATTAATCCTCCCCTTATCACCCTCCTGCACGATTCCTGCCCTTAATCCCTGCACTAAAACACCCCAGGCCTTCCTGCAGATATCCAGGTGCTGCTGCTCAGGGTGATTCCCATCAGAGCCATTTCTAGGGGGTGTTCAGAGCTGCAGAGTCTGAGGTCAGTGCAGCTCTGGGCATGGACACTCCGTGCTGGTTAACCCCAAGATCCAGCGATACAACTGGAAATGGGATTTCCAAAAAGCCAGGCAGGGTGGGTTTAACTTGCTGATAAGGCTGGACAGCACACGTATAAAAACTCTGCAGTTCCAGACGCCTCTTTAGTACAAAAACCTGCATAATAACAAGAGGTTTTTTGGCAGAAGATGAGAAGAACCTTTCCCCATCCTGCAGAACTTTAATAAGCAAACCATTCCCAAAATAGCCTCTTGTGAGTTTGGTCTGTGAGGTTGAATTTTTAACTGAAAAGCCCCAGCAAGCTGGATAAATACAGCCAGGTTTTATTTTTATACCTGTTCAACCCTGGGCTGTTCCATAACTGTGTTTAAAAGGTACAAATGAGCAGCTACAAGGAAGGAGCTGCTAATTCAGCCCAGATCAATGGGATCCCAACAGCACTGCAGCCACCATCAAGCTGGGCTTAAGAATAGATCAGTAACTCTTCTTAACCATCAGTATTTATTTGCCAAGCTTGCTGGAGTGTAAAATGGATAAAGCTGAAGCTCCCATAAAACTTGTGAGTTGAAGAAAGGAAGAATCAGAAAAATAATTGACTATAAATATGCCATATGGATTTTTCTTTTTTTTTTTTTTTGAGAGAGAGTTTTTATGGGGTTGGTTGAGCTTTCAATGTATAAAATTGAGAAATATTCCCTTAACACTTAGTTAAGGGGAAAAAATGAGCTAAAAATTGTTCAAGAAGTAAATAGAACCAATACCCAAAAGGCATAAAAGGAGAAGGATTGTTTAGAGACCCACAAGGTTTTGAGATCTTTCCACATAACCTGGGCAGACAATGCCCAGCCTGGCAACACCGGTGATGTCTCTTCAACAGAGACAGCCCTTCAGAGCAAACTGGGGGGGCAGCTGGAGGCTGTGCTGGTTTAGAGGTAAACCAGCAGGAGAAATGAACTCAACACAAGAGATTATGAGTCAGAGCCACAATTTAATAATAATAATACAGTAAATACCCTGACGAGAAGGGGAATTGCTGTCAACTCCCAGAACCCAGCAGTGTAACCCAGTGCCCTGGGGTACAAACCCAAAGGGGTTTGTTAGCCCTTGTGTGAGACCTGTGTGGTGCCCCCAAGTCCAAAGCAAAAAAGAAGTGAAAAAACCTGTTGGTACAGGTGATGGCTGTGGTCTGGTCCGGAGTGGTGGTCTCCTCCTGTCAAGGTCCTGCTGCTCCTCTGGGTCCGACAAAAGGGTTCCCCAGGTCTTCTTACCCACCCCCTTTTGTACCTTCAGGGAGCATCCAGTCCCTCCCGTGGGGCGGGGACTCACACAATGGGTGATTAACTCTGTGAGTCATGGGCTATTTTTGGACTGTTGATGGCCCATTAGCACTTACGCCCCCTCAGGCTGGGAGTGGAGGTGCTAACGACTCCCTGGGAAGCTGCTGCAAATGGGCCATTGACCTTGGGAATGAATAGATGGGGGTAGAATACATAGCTTTGGCCACCCCCACACAGTGACAACTGGTCCCACTTGCTGAACTAGGACAGAGGCAAAAATGGGTTTAATGCCCAGTTTTGGGAGTCATTGCCCACTGCTGATCCAGCTCTGACCTGCTGCAGTGCCAAGGGAATTAAAGCCTGGCCTTAAAAAATCATCATTCCAAGAAACTCTCCTTTTTAATGAGCTCTAACCCTGCTGATTCCAGTAAGGGGGGTTTTACTTAAACCCAGGAAATCCTGCAGCCCTCAGGCAGCCAAACTGGAGGAGTCACACCCAGGGGGTGCCCCAAAATCTGCTGGGTCAGCAGCACAGCTGGGGAGGGTTTGGGAATGCCATCCTAAGCCAACCCCCCACATCTCCCAGCTTTGTGCAATCCCCAATAAAACAGCCATAGGAAACACAGGGCACAGCACATGAGAAAACCAGCAGCTTGTTAACCATGCTTAATTAGCAGTCAGGTTAGGCTATACTGATTTATTCCAATTAGATGATTAGCTGAGGGTTCATAAAGAACAAAACCCAATAAATGGCTGCAAGTCAAAGGGCAAAGGGAAAATGTTTGCAGGGTTTGCAACCCCTTAAAACGAGGCTAAAGATCTCTGAGCACCAATTATCACCTTTTTTTCCTGAAATCCAAGAGCCAGGGCCTTGGGAGAGATGATTGCTGCTGGTTTTCACTCAGGTTCATCACAGATTCCCCTCAAAACTAAACCACAATGGGAAACATGATAAAGCTGTGATATTTGGAATTCAAGCCTTTCAGTGCAGCAGTGGGGCAGCATAATAAATGTAAATACACAGAGAGCATCCTTAGGAGAAGGCAGATCCCTAGAAAAACACGGAATTAAATGTACGTTTAAAATGCCTGATGTGCTCGTTTACTGAGCCAGCCCAGGTGGAAAGGAATGGGTTCAAATTGACACCAATATTAAAATATATAGGGATGATCCTTCCCAACCTCATCCCAGTCTCCAACACCTTCACTGGTTGAGACAAACTCTGCCCTGAAGGATCGTGGCATCCCAACATGGGTTGGGTTGGAAAGGGCTTGAAAGACCATCCAGTTCCAGCTTCTCAGCAGCATTTCATTGTCCATCCATACAAATCGCAGGAGGAGTGACTGGCGAGGGGCAGGAGGTGTGACTGGCCCTGGGAAGGGGCAGGAGGAGCGACTGGCGAGGGGCAGGAGGAGCGACTGGCGCTGGGGAGGGGCAGGAGATCAGCACCTTTTCTCTGCAAACACTGGAAACACAAAGGGAAAGGAGTAAGAGCTAAAACAACCTGTCAACTTAGTTCTTTTCCATTCAGGTTTTTCCATTTATCTCGTGGTAAACGAAGTGTTTTCACCCTCTGAGTTTGCAGTTTGAGCCACCTGAGAGCAGCTGGAGCCTCTCTAAACTCTGAATCTTCCCATATTGATGGCAGAAGTGACAGTGCAGCTGATCCAGGTTTTCCTGTGTACAACTAAACTTCCAATATTCTGCCTGACAACTCAGTAGTCACTCTGACAACCTCTGCTGAGCTCCTGTAGCATCACCTTTTCAGGAGTTACCTTGGCAGGGTCTCCACCCAACGCTTGAGGTCTCCTCCCTTTGCTTGAGACTTGGGGGGTTTTGCTGCTTTTCTTGCTCTGATTGCCTTTTTCTGCTCAGAAAATTAAATCTCACCAAGTTCATCCCTGCAGATTGACTGCTTTGTGCTGAACAAATGGTGATCGTCACTGCTGGTGCTTTCAATAAATTAGAATGAGATGCTCGAGCCAATATTGAACTGACACAAATTAGATTTACCAAGCAAGATTTTTCCAAAAATATTATCTTATCGAGCAAGCCCCGTGTTTTGCACCTGTCAGAGAGTGTTTATTGCTTTATTTCATTAGCATGGCCTGTCAACCTTTAATTCTAAATTGCCCAGCAGGATAGAAAAGGCATTTTACTACGAGAGAACTTACTTTTCATGGTAAGAAACAGCAGTTAATATGAAGTACCACCATGTCTTCAGGGTAAAATTTGTTTTAGTAGCCACTTGGACCACAAGTTTTTCAAATTATTGAAATAATTAAAATACACAAACCTCCCTCTGTTTGTAACAGAACTTTTCAAGCCTAAATAATTTTTTAATTAAAATAATAGTCATTATTTTAAAATATCTGAGGATGTTTTTTTCAGTCCTCACTCTGTGCAAGATTTAACATTTTCCATCCAAAGTTGTGGGGTTTGCAGACCCCATTTAAGGGAAAGCTCAAACAGAAACCTGAAAATGTGGATTTGCTGCAGCTACAGGAGATTTTTCAATTTAATGAATTATATCAAATCCTTTTTAGATCAATTAAGAGCAGCAGGTTTTCCTCAATACAACTCTCCTTGTCTAATGGAGTTATGAACAGTGAGGGAACACCATCCCCACTCAGGGGTTGTGCTTTGGGGAGGGAAACTCAAACTTCAGGCAGCTCTGCTGTCTGAAATCCACCTTTGAAGTGCTTTTCGGTGCATCTTGCAAAGACCAGAGGAAAAGGATTATTCTGGGGAGGAGGTGGGAGCCTCCCACCCCACCAGGAGACACCCAAATACATATTTCCCAAAAACTTCTAGACCTAAAGTATTAATGCAACTTATTTTAACTTTATAAAAGGGCTCTATTAATGTTACTCTGCGGAGATTCTGCAGCTTCATTTCCACCTTTTGCACCAGCTCAAGGTCTCGGGACAAATTCCATTCAGCTCCACCTGCAAACTTGTCTTTGGTTTGCCAGCCGGAAAATGTATAAATCCCAACATTTTACCCGAGCAAACAACTCCCTCCCTGATTTATCGGGTTGTTGTTGAGCCACTTTTCTCCAAGAGCTCGAGGATGGAGAGGAGAAGAACCAGGCAAAGCGCCCGCACTGCCCTCCAGAGGGAGCAGAAGACACACCATGGGCTCTTCCCGGCAGGGCAGTGCCTTAATTTAATGTTCAAACCCACCTCAAGGGCTTCTCCTCGGGCTCTGCTGAGGCTTTCTCAGAAATTTAATTCCCTAATTTCATCAGCCAGCGCAGTTTTCGGGCACGTCTTTGGAGGGCAAGTCGTCTGAGTGCAATTTTAAAGAAGCAGATGTGACACGGTGCCAATCTGCTGCCAGGCTGCGTGGCATCTCCCAGGAAAACAATTGGATTTGGGCACGCAGCCCCCGTGCTTTCATCCCCTCCACCTCACACTCTTTTACATCAGCAGCAAATGTATTCCCTATTTGATGATGGGTCACTTCAAATTTGTCCTTCACCAAGGAAAATAACTCAAAAAATGAAGAGTAGAAGCTCAACCACTGCACCCCCACACACACTTCATTTTTTTCCAAAATGAAAGGTCAGACCAGTCTAAATTTGATTTATCTCCTTGATTTCTCCACCTGCAAGAATCCCAGACAGAATCCCAGACTATTCTGAGTTGGAAGGACCCACGAGGATCATCAAGTCCAGCTCTTCAGTCAATGGCCCACAGAGGGGATTGAACCCATGACCTTGGCATTATTACAACCAAGTTTTAACCAACTGAGCTCATCTCAGGGTCAACACCTCACAAAAGATTTTGGGATAAGACGAAGATCTAAACAAAGATGTTGCTCAGAGATGAAACCCCCTCACCTCGAGGGGCCTCACACAGGAAGGGTTGGATGTGCCACATCCCCTTCTGGGGAGCAGCAGGACGTGGTGCAGTTAAAGCTTCAGGACACTCCCAGAGCAGAAATTAACTCTTAAACCTCATTGGATTGATCAAAACCAAAATTCAATCATTATCCACCAAGAGCCTCATTTTTATACACATTTTTATATATGTGACTAATCAACAGGAAGAATCCTGGCCTAAGAAAATGATGTCATGGGAGAACAATTGATTTCCAAACTTCCTCATGTTCAAACAGCTTAAGAAAATATATTTTTAATTATAATTATTGCACAGCCTTGTGCTGTAGTAAAACCCCTCCCTTGAATTCATGAGGTAACTTTGTGGAAGGTGTAAAACCATCAGAATTGTTTGGGGTTTTCCAAGCTTGGCTGTTTTATAAATAAGAGAGCCTGAGTTTACTCCAATCCATTATACATTTAGTAGGAAATCACTGTCCACACCACCAAGACCTTGTCTCTTGTTCTCTGGGGAAGATCATGGCCTGAGCAGCCCGTGATGTGAAATGTTCAGACAGCGATGGGACAGTGCCTGGCTCATCATTGCCATGTCAAGGGACATGTTCCAGAGCAGATTTAGAGACACTGACACTTGCAGTTCCCAGCACAGAGGCCACACAAAGTCCTTGGAGGGGCTGCCAAGAACTCAAACTCAGTTCCCACCAGTTTTCTATTTCTGAAAGCAGCTCCTAGTTTTAGAGTCAGGTCTCCCAATGGCTCAACACCAACTCCCTGGAGATGTTCTGATTCTCTCTGGGTAAAATTTCAAGTATTTCTTGGGAGGTGGTGTCCTTGGGCAGGTTCAGGAGGCTGATGATGGCACTGAGCAGGGTTACAAGGACAGACATCCCTTTGGGTGCCTCTCCAAAGCCAACAGGCACTGGGGACCTGCACACTGGGAGAGCTGAAAGGCAATTCCTGCCTCCACCTTCCAGTGGGGCAGCACACAGGGCTGTGTGCAACGAGCTTGGAAAGTTGGGAAAAGTAATTTTTTTTAATTTTTTTAAGCCAACAAGCAGGTCAGTCCCATTTAAATTCTGCTGCTGCCTTGCAGCATGTCTGAACACAGAGAGGGCATGGCTTGATGCTGCTGCTTTGATGATGGAAGAGAATTTTATATCTAACTCATCCGAGCTTTACTCAATCTTCTGGCTCTGCAAATGTGTTAGTTTATATTTCTAAGTGCACAAACACACTATTAGAATAATTTTCTCTTCTGATATATATTTGATCTGGCCTAAATAAGGAACAGGACACGAAGCACAGCGCAAGAACCTGCCTGACAAGCCTGGTTTGAGGGCATAAAACCTTCACAACTGACTCAGTGCCATGGAAGGGTCACACAGAGCAAGTCGTGGCTGCAGATGATGGATAAAGGTCCCTGTCCCTGTCTTCCTCCTGCCTGTAAGAGAAGTTCTCCAGCCCTCAGGGACTCCTACAGCAGAAGGCTACACTTCAGCTGAACATGTAAGATTGAATTTCAGGCACTGTAATAAAGACCAGTTAATCTCACAGTGAGTTTTGTTACGAGCCCTAAGGGGTTAAGAGCCAACATCTCCTCCTCAGAGTCACTTTCTTCTCTCCTGCTCCTTGCTAATATTAACTGCTGGCACATGTAGGAACTGTGACTCAGCCTTCCCTGGGCCAGCCAGGAATGACACACTGTCCCTGGGGCTGCTCCCCAGCCCTGGCTTTCCTGTGCTGAGCCTCAGCCACAAAATCTTCACAACAGAGTCATGGACATGAAGACAAAAAGCACCAGGACTTTTATCCCACCTCCAAGGGTGCAGATGACACCAAAGCCTTCCCTGGGTACAGGTGTGCCACCCACCACTCTGCACTCCTGCCCTGGAGAAGCAGAGCAGTCCCTTCTCCTGTAAAACATCCTTGGAAGGGGCATGTCTGACCTTCCTCCTGCTGGAGAGGAGCCAAGTGGAGCTTGTAGCACAGAGCTTCCCTTAGAATGCCAGGGGACAGCAAGCAGGTCTGGGATCTGCACTAGGACAAAGGGGACAAGGCAGAACCATCTGTTCAAGCTCATCCTTTGCTATTTGAAATGGATGAGAGAAGCAAAGCCATTAATGCTGAGAGCCCTGAGAGAGAGGGTGGTCTCAAATCCCCACCACAGAACACATCACACACTGTTTGCAGCACTGTCATTAAGCCATTAACCATCCCCCTGAGGGGCCAGCAGGAACTCACACCTCCCACCAAAGCCAACTGGATGCTGCTTTGGGGGGGGGAAGCATATCAGGAGAGTCATTTCCTTGTATTTCTGAGAAACTTCAGGTGTGCAGGGGGAGGCTGAGTGGGGTGTGCACAGCTCTGCTGAGAAACACAGCCCTTCCCCTGAGGACCCCCTGGCAGAGAAGGGGGGGGTGTGCAAGGGAGTGTGCAAGGGAGTGTGCAAGGGAGCGTGCAAGGGAGCGTGCAAGGGAGCGTGCAAGGGAGCGTGCAAGGCTGGGGGGCTCAGGCCACAGTCCCCTCTATCCTACACTCAACCTCGTTCAGTTCAAGATAACCAAGCTTGAAGGGATCCACCCCGAAATAAAATGTTACAGTCACAGAAGATTCTGAGTTGGAAGGGAATGGAATCATAGAATGGATTGGGTTGGAAATGACCTCTGAGATCATCAAGTCCAACCCTTGGGCCAACTCCAGTCCCTTTACCAGATCATGGCACTCAGTGCCACGGCCAAGCTCAGCTGAAAAACCTCCAGGGATGGGGAATCCACCCCCTCTCTGGGCAGCCCATTCCAATCCCTCAGCACTCTCTCTGCAAAGAAGTTTTTTCTGCTCTCCAACTTCAATTTCCCCTGGCAGAGCTTGAGCCCCCCGTGCCCCCTTGTCCTATTGCTGAGTGCCTGGGAGAAGAGACCAACCCCCAGCTGGCCACAACTTCCCTTCAGGCACTTCCAGACAGCGCTGAGGTCACCTCTGAGCCTCCTCTTCTCCAGCACAAACAGCCCCAGCTCCCTCAGCCTCTCAGCTTAAACATCCCTGTTGGAATAATAAATCTGGATTTTATCTTGCCTTTCTAATTTTCTTTCTGTGGGACAAGTTTTTATCATTCCAGTAGTGTCTGGGTTTTTTTTAAGTGGTTGCTGTACCAAACACTGCTCTGCCCCACCCACATCCAGCCCAACTGCTGCAAAACAACACTAAAACATCCTGAGCTACCCCATTTATACTTCTATTTTATCATTTCACATATGGAGACATCACCTAATTACCAATAGAATAACAACAATTCTCATCCAGGGCCTCACCCACAGCTCATCAATGAGACCATTCTATTGCCTTCAAATGGCTTTGGATTGCCCCCAAAAGGAAAGAGAAAAAAACCACCAAGATAAATTGCAAATTGTCTCATTAAGTTCTCCAAATGTCTTTTGAACCACTTCCAGAAAAATAAATGAAGAGGGAAATAAAAAAAAAAAAGAATCCAAGCGCTCCAATAACGTGACTCAAGTAAAAGAAGAAATAAAAATCAAACCAGGCTGGTTTGAAAGGGATACAAGATAAAATATGAATATAATCACATCTTGCAAGTGGCTCCTCAAGGCAGGAGAACAAAAGGGAAGAGGCTGCTCTTCCCCCCTTCCATGTAGAACCACACTTTGCCCCACCTGCATTTTTTCTTTCTGCTCAGCTTGGAATGAACCCAAACTCAACCAACTTCCATATTCCTGGCAAAACAGTTCCATCAGTGGATGGGAATCTTCATTTGGAACAAGCCCAAACCCAACCAACTTCCATATTCCTGTTCCATCAGTGGATGGGAATCTTCATTTGGAACAAGCCCAAACCCAACCAACTTCCATATTCCTGTTCCATCAGTGGATGGGAATCTTCATTTATGCATCTATTTTATTTTTCCCTAGAAGTCTTTGTTTTACAAAGAGCATGTGGACTTGCATCAAGCTTTCTTTCCCTCAAATATATTAAACCATTCCTACAAGCCAAATACATAAAAAAATCCATAATAGATTCCAATTCCAAGTGTTTTCTGGTGGAATGAGCCTAAATATCTTTAACAGGCCTGCCTAGGGCTGAGAAATGATCATTGGGGGCACAGCAAAAAGCTCTGGGCAGCTGATGTGCCCCAGCTGGGATTCTCACTTTACCAAATACCTTTAATTGGTTAATTGGGACCTAACAAAGCAAAAAAACTAATGCCACTGCCCTGAATATTTCCTGTTCACTGCTGAAATAAACCCCTCTGCTGGCTGGTGATGATCAATCAATGATTGATTATCAATCATGTTTGCCCTTGGAATTCCGATCTCTGCTTCCCTCCCTTTGCAACTCTCCCACCACATAAAACCAAGGGAGAGGTGGAAGATTCATTAGCAGGACAAAATTAAAACGGTTTAAATGACCCACAGTATCATCCTGCAGGGTTTGGCACCAAACAAAACTTTGTTGGGGGGTTTAACCCCTGTTTGAGAAGGGGATTGTGCCAAGCTCACGTTGCTGCTCCGCAGAAGGGAAGTTCAAGGAGAGGATCAGCCTTCATTTGTGGCTTAAATAGTTTGAGTTACACCATTTTGATGAGGGAAAGGCCACACAAATGAGACCAAAGCCCAACTGCTATTAATTTTCTATATTATGAAAAGCCTGTGATGTTAAAAATAGTGCAGAACAAAAGCAGGGAATGGGAAATGCAGCTATTTATGAATTATAGAGTGATTTCTTATTGCTCTCAGCCAGCAGCACAAACCAAGATGCCACCATGAAAAATGCCTCAGCTTAATCCACCTCCTGAGGTGACATCCCTGCACTTGCTGCTGGCTCAGCTTGCATCATTTTCTTCCATCTAGATAAGACTTGCACTATAGTTGGAGTTTCCCGGCAGGTTCTTCCATTCCCTCCCCATTACATTGCAGCCCTAAACCAGCCATTAATACCTGCAAATTCAAGCAGCAAAATTCACATCAGCCTGACCAGTTCTGAGGTGTTTGGGCAGAAAATTAAGCCAAATTATTTTGTATTTCAAATATTTGTTCCAACTTCCATCACCTGGAAAAATATACACCCAAGTTTGACTCTACAGACCCTTCTGTAATCAGATAAATAAAGAATTTTCCCATGGTGATTATTCAAGTAGCAGAAGCCCCAACACCAGAAATATTCAGGTGCAGGTAAGAGTTGCCTTCTCTTTGTGACGGCTCCACCAGAATCTTCATCTAAAGCATTTCCAAAGCCCAGAGTAAGCTCCCACTCCAAGAGCCCCCCACTCCAAGACCCCCCGCCCCACTCCAACTCAGATTTCTCCCCAAAGAAATTGCAAATAGAACTTAAGAAAAAGACACTTTTAAAAGGTAAGGAAGGCTCCAGAGAAGGATTCCAGCCATTATAGCATATAAATATTCCTTTTTGTTATTCCAGTCTCGTTCCTTGCATGGAGCTTGGCCACAGCCTGTACAAATCAAACATTGATAACCACAATGGCTGCACAACAATAATAATAATTATTATTTATTTCCCCCAGCATGTTTCCTCCTGGAAGGCCCCCTGAGGTGCTGCCAGCTGGCCCACAGAAAGGCAACCTGTGCTGCAGAATCAGGTGCCAGCAAGTCTTGGTGTCCATGTCATGGAATCACAGGCTCATTCAGGTTGGAAAATCCCTCAGGAACAGAGTCCAGCCATCCCCAGCACTGCCAAGGCCACCACTGACCATGTCCCCAAGTGTCCCCATCCCCAGGGCTTTGAAATCCTTGCAGGGATGGGGATCCACCCCTGCCCTGGGCAGCTGTGCCAGGGCTGGACAGACCTTTCCAGGCAGGAATTTTTCCAATATTCAACCTGAACCTCCCCAGCACCACTTCATGTATCTCATCCCTGTATGTTCTCAGTTTTTGGAGACACACCTACACTCCCAGCAGTCAAATCCGTCACAGAATCTGGCATGAAGAGCAACCCATCTGAGGGACAGGAGAGGAAGGCCATGGATGTAAACACATTAATAAGTAGGTTTTATTAAATAAATGCTGAAGGAGAATTGGAGGCATTTTGCTGTTCCATCACTTTTTAGAAACACAGAATTCAAGAGTGGGTTGGGTTGGGAGGGATCTTAAAAATCATCCCACTCCAACCCCTGCCCTGGGCAGGGACACCTCCCACCAGCCCAGGCTGCTCCAAGCCCTGTCCAACCTGGCCTGGGACACTCCCAGGAATGAAAAGTCCACCAAATCTGTGGGCAAATGTTTCTTCAATATGAGACTCTTTGCTACTTCATGAAGTAAAACCTTTGCACTGAGCACTTTGTTCAATAAATTGAGAATAAATTCCTAAGCCTCACCCTTTTTCATGCAAACATTTCCCTTCAAAGCACACAAAATCTGTAATTCCAGCTGGTTGGACTTCCCAACAAAGAGCCAGGAGGTTATAAAAAACCAGGAAAAATGCCAATAAAAACCAAAACCAACTACAATGATTATAAAGAAGAAACACCCTTAATTTTCCAAGGTGCAAAAATGCTGTCCAAGAGCTGCTGCCTTGAGTTCTCAGAGCTCCCTTGGTCCAACTGCAGCCACTGCCAGGGACAAACCCTCATGGAGCTCACCAAGGAATTCTCCTTAGAGGAACCAAACAGCAGGTTTGAGACATTCAGGGATTTGCAAAGCACTCGATCCTCAAAGTTCTCCTCCCTCTTTGGACAACAGGGTGGAAGGGGCTTGGGGTATTTTTAGCAGGAAAGGAAAAACCAAATTAAAACTAAAAAATAAAAACCCAACCCATCAAGCAAGCCCCAAAATGGAGTGCCAGCTTATTAAATATTCAAGCAGCCTGGCCCAGCTGTTTGGGTCTTACTCACTTTGGCAAGTTTAGTCCTCTCTGCAGAGAGATTTGGGTTTGCATTAAAGATGCATTCAGGAAATGAAGTTAAAGGCTTTGACAGGAGAGTTTGGGGAGTTTAACAGGCAATTTCTTTCTCTGAATTGTTGCCACCTGAGCACTCATTGTGGAAGTTTCTCACCCATCCTCTCTCCAGAGGGACTTTTCCCATTCCTGACCTCCAGTACCCAGGAATTGAGGCAGCTCTTGGAGTATTTCATTAGCAACAAACCCGCTGTTGGACTAAAGCTTTATTTTTTTTCAAGGGACAAAAAAATAGAGAGAAATTTGTATTTTAATGGATTCTTTCCCTTCAACAAGGCATGTAAAAATAGTTACCTTGCACATTAAGTGAGCTATAAAAGAACCTGCTATCATTTCCTTTGCTTTTATAACCTTCCTCCTCACATGATATCACATTGTGCACATTAAAATGAAAGCTGATTCCTCTGGCACTTGTCAGAGAGCTGAGGGCTGTTCTCACCCCACAACTTCTCCAAGCAGTCTTGTCTTCCTTGCTTTCCAAACACAGCAGAGGTGCAACAGCCTCAGCATGAAAACCATATTAAACGAGCAAGAATAATAGGAAAGGGATTTCTCAATTAAAAAAAAAAATATATATAAGTTCAGGTTGGGGTCTGGGGTTTTATTCCTTGCATGTTTTTGTGTTTTGGGAGGGCTTGGGGTGGTTTCTAAGTGGTTTTTTTTTCATTCATTTAGTTTTGGTTTGATATTCATTTTAAATTGAGGATAGAATCACAGAATGGATTGGGTTGGAAAAGCCCTCCCAGATCATGAAGTCCAACCCTTGGGCCAGCTCCAGTCCCTTTACCAGATCATGGCACTCAGTGCCACGGCCAAGCTCAGCTGAAAAACCTCCAGGGATGGGGAATCCACCCCCTCTCTGGGCAGCCCATTCCAATCCCTCAGCACTCTCTCTGCAAAGAATTTCTTCCTGCTCTCCAACTTCAATTTCCCCTGGCAGAGCTTGAGCCCCCCGTGCCCCCTTGTCCTATTGCTGAGTGCCTGGGAGAAGAGACCAACCCCCAGCTGGCCAGAACTTCCCTTCAGGATGTGTTGAAAAGTGCTACATGTCTCTTCTATAACTACTTAGTTCCTCAAGAAAGAAACAACACCCCAGATTCAAATAATACTATTAAAATAAACCTTAATTGATTGACAAAATCAGGTTACCCGTGTCCTTGGGGTGGGCACGTCCCCAGTGGGCACCACCACACCCTGGGACACCTCCCACCAGCCCAGGGTGCTCCAAGCCCTGTCCAACCTGGCCTTGGACACTCCCAGGGATGAGGAATCCACCACCCCTATGGGCAACTCTTTCTTCAACATGAGACTCTTTGCCACTTCATGAAGGAAAAGCTTTGCACTAATTGTGGCCTTCCAGGACCTGAAGGGGCTACAAGAAAGATGGACAGAGAATAATTACAAGATCTTGGAGTGACAGGACAAGGAAGAATGGCTTCAAACTGATGGAGAGTAGGGTTAGATGGGATAATAGGAAAAATTCTTTCCCTGGGAGGGTGGGCAGGCCCTGGCACAGGGTGGGCAGAGAAGCTGTGGCTGCCCCAGCCCTGGGAGTGTCCCAGGCCAGGTTGGACAGGGCTTGGAGCAGCCTGGGCTGGTGGGAGGTGTCCCTGCCCAGGGCAGGGGTGGGATGAGATAAACTTGAAAGTCTTTCAACCCAAACCATTCCATGATATAAAGAAAAATAATAGAACCATCAAGTATGGCCATCACCTCCTTCCAGACCAGCCTTGCTGCACTAATGGCCACATTAGACCA
Organism: Sakesphorus luctuosus; assembly: GCA_013396695.1. Lineage (NCBI taxonomy): Eukaryota > Metazoa > Chordata > Aves > Passeriformes > Thamnophilidae > Sakesphorus > Sakesphorus luctuosus. The sequence goes on along the minus strand of VWZD01002046.1, from coordinate 138,031 downwards.
AATTTGATGGACTAATTAGGAATTTTCATGTATAGAGACAAACAAATGCCAGTCAGATGCAAGAGGCAAGAAGAGAAAAAACAAAATAATTTCCCATAAGTTTTTATCACTCTTTCCTGATTAAACATCTTTGTCAAACCCAGCAGGGTTGAACAGTGACCACGTCCCTGGTTCAGAGGAGAAAACCCCCAATAAAAAGGGCTGCTTGGGATGTGGAATTAGGCCCATTGATACAGAACAGGAGCCTTTTCCAGCATGTCCCAGGTCCCCAGCACACATTCCAGCCCTGTGCCTCCCCACAACTGAGGCACAGATGTAGAAAGAACATGGAGCTTTGGGGGATAATCAGATTTTTTTAAAAATAAGTAGAGCACATTATTTTCAAGTGGTTAACTGAGAATAACTCTTGCAGAAGTACAATATAACAGTAATTATTCCAAAATCAATGGCACAAAAGGGTTCATTTCAAATCATTTTATGATTGCTGGATTAGAGCAGTTATTATATAATCAGATAGCAATTACTCCACCTTAATAATTTCGGGGTTTCTGAGGGTGAAAGTGGTAATAGAAGCTACAGCAGGTGTCAAATTTTAGCTGTTGGGGAAATGAATATCCCAAAAGCTGGAAAGAAACAAACATATTAGCATATAAAAACCACGAGCCTGGGAGAGAGCTAAAAATATCCAGCTCCTCCAGCCCCTCTTGCCTCGAGCAGACAAAGCACTTCCAACACTCAGCTGAAACCACAAGAAAGCTGAAGATGCTCATCAGCACTTCTCTGAACAAACCAAGTGGTTCCTTGTGTAATCCACTTTGTTGTCTGTGACTCTGGCCCCTCTTTGCCAGGGGAGTGAGACAAGTCTTAACAGATTTGCAGGACAATGAAGAGACATGACCATGTCTTGACTGTGCTTGGTTCTGCTCCAGTTCAAAGCTCTGCCAACTCCTTTGGAGACTCCAGTTCGTGGAGTCTCCCTCACTGGGGATATTCCAGAACCTTTTGGATGCAATCCTGAGCCATGTGCTCTGGGATGGCCCTGCTGGAGCAGAGAGGTTGGAGCAGATGACCCCCTGTGGGCCCTTCCATCCTGGACTGTTCTGTGATTTACCACAAAGTTCTTCCTGGATTTCTCGCTTTCTTAGCCATTTCTTTTTAATCCCAAACTCCTTTTTTGTTTCTTTAAAAGCCAAACTGTGTTTTAATCACAGTGTGAGAGCAGCCCTTTTCCAGATGCCACCCAAAGCCCTGCTCAGGAGCACTGGAAAGAACAACCCCCTTGGCACCTTCTGCAGCTCCCCTGTTTGCTGGGGTGGTTTTTCCTTATTCCCAACTCCTGAAAGAAATCCATGCCTACAAACCAAAGCAATGGGAGTTTTTCCCAGGTCCAAGAGCCTGACCATGAGGTCCCAGAAGGAGGAAATGAGGCTTTATTTCTGTTTCCTTAACTAAGAGCTCTCCCCTGGGCCTTGGTGGGCACCATCAGTGCCCACCAGAGGTAGCACAAAGGTAGAACTGAACACACAACTGCCTTATTATGCTTTAAATTACAGCTCTCTTGGCACTGCAAACCAAATGGCAAGTTCAAATGAAGTCCATCTTGTTTCTAGAGAACAAATATTTGAGACGTGCCATGGAATGCAAAGTCCATTTGACAGAGGAAGTAGATACTGAGCTTCAACGCAGACAAATGTGCAAAGTTTAACACAGTCAAAGCAAAGTCTCTTAAAGATGGTTATGCATTAACTGTAGATTTCCTGGGTGTTTTTCAGCACACTGATTTTTGCAGAACGCTGTCAACAGAGGGGAAACACTGAGGAAAAGCAGCCCTTGAAACACAGCAATGTAAGGTGGATTTCTGGCACTGAATGTTTCTGTAAGGTTGGTTTCACTCTGGGAGGATTTGCAGTAAATTATTCCAGTGGCTTCACAAACTCTAACCAGCTGTGGAGTTTTGAAGTGAGAACCACCAGCTTAGGACAGATTTGATTATAAACTACAGAGAAACAACATTTGAGAGTGTTGCAGTCACAGTAATCAAAATGTGAGAGGAATGTCACAAAAAGAGTCAGATTACAAGAACAAAAAGGCTTCCATTTGGATTGTCATTATCAGTTAAATACTCCCCAACTCCTATAGATAAAATCCAGGGATCTGAATTAAAGTGGTATAGAGACAGGCAACCTCAAGGGGCTAAATATGTACCCATGGCAGAACCACTGGCCAGCTGAGAAAGAAAACTGCACAGTCACAACCCTTCTGCCAACCGCACAGAGCCCACCCCGTGCCCAATGCCCACCTTGGAAAAGCCTTCCCAGCACCTGGAACACACCCAGTGCCCGATGCCCACTTTGGAAAAGCCTTCTCAGCCCACGGAGCCCACCCTGTGCCCGATGCCCACCTTGGAAAAGCCTTCCCAGCCCCTGGAGCCCACCCTGTGCCCGATGCCCACCTTGGAAAAGCCTTCCCAGCCCATGGAGCCCACCCTGTGCCCGATGCCCACCTTGGCAAAGCCCTCCCAGCCCAGAGCTCTGAGTGCCACGGCCAGTCCTGCCTTGGGCACTTCCAGGGCTGGGCACTCCAACCCTCCCTGGGCAGCCCCTTCCAATGACTGACCACCCTTTCCAGGAAGAAATTCCTCTGCTTGTTCAAACTGAATCTCCCTTGGGACACCTTGAGGCCGTTCCCTTTTGTCCTGTCCCTTGTTCCCTGGAGCAGATCCTGACACTGCCTGGCTCCCCCTCCTGGCAGGGACTGCAGAGCCAGAAGGTCCCTCTTGAGCCTCCTTTTCTCCAGGCTGAGCCTCCCCAGCTCCTCCCGACAATTCCCCAGCTCCATTCCCTCCTCCGGACACTCTCGAGCCCCTCCATGTCTTTCTTACCCACTGGGCACAGCACTGGAAGTGTGGCCTCACCAGAGCCCAGCACAGAGGGACAAACCCCTCCCTGGTCCTTTGGCCACACTGCTTTTGATCCAAGCCAGGATGCCACTGGCCTTCTTGGCTACCTGGGCACACTCTGGGCTCATGTTCAGGCCCAGGTCCTTCCCCACTGGCCAACTTTCCAGCCACTCTTGCCCCAGCAGTGAGCAGAGCTGAGCAGAAGTGGTGCCAAGGACCTGCAGACAGAGGGCTGAGGGACTGGAACACCAGCCCTGCAGTTGCCAACCCATGCCACCTGGCAGCTGCTGTCCTGGACTAACCAAGGGCTTCCCTCTCTTCCAGCACTCATGAGCAAGCAGGGAAGAGAGAGGCAATCCCTAAGGCCGTGATTAATTGATGACCCTCAGCGTGAGACTCGCCTGTGCTCACTCCCATAATTAGAATGTGCATAATTAGAACCTCCTGGTGGGAGGAGCAGGGCTGGGATGCCAGGAATGCCCACAAGCCACAGCAGGACTGCACAGGCAGCACTGAGTGCCAGTCCCAAAGCTGTCTCTGGGCACAGAGCAGCCCCTGCTGCCCCTCAGCACTGTGGCAAAACCCACCGAGCTGAGCAGGGATTCTCAACAGCAAGATATTAAACATTAAAGCAGACACTGGTATTACAAAATATTAATGTAGCATAAATAAACCCCCTTTTGCTGCAAAAGGGCATTAAGCATTCAGGTCACCCAACATCCTTCAATCTCATCTCTCTGCCCACTCTCCAGAAGAGCTGCTGTGTCCAACACAGGCTACCCAACCCTCCTTAACCTCATGTTGAATTCACACTTGCTAAAACACAGAAAACACAACAAAGATCTCTTTGGAGACCTACAAAATGTTCATCAAAGCTGGGAAGTCAACTGTATTATATTAGAGATTTTTTCCCTCAGCCTAAACAAGTTCCAAAAGTGAAACACCTGTATATGCAGAAGGGCAAAGCAGAAACTTCCAGTCAAATATTTCTCCATAGACCATAACATGTACAGTTACTGGACTACTTAGAGAAGTATATTAAAGAGGGTACAGAAATATCCACTCTACTGAAGCAGGTTCACAGGGCAGGATATTTTAGCAGGTCTACTCCAGGAAAATAGATTGCCAAAGACTGATGGCAGCAAGATGCAACAGCTCCTTGTTGCAGGTGAAACATTAAACGCAGATCCTTAAATCAATCCTCACAGATTCCTCAGAAACTCAAAATACTGAGTAGAATGAATGTTCTTTCACCAGAAAGAGAAGGAAGTTCTAAAAACAATTAATATTGCAGGAATGTTTTCCCCTTCACTGACTCATCACCCAAAGGTGAATGACAACAACCCCTGCCCTCACCTGATCACAGGTAACACCTTTATTACCAAGCAGCTGACCCAACCCTCAAGATGCCTTCCTATAAATCCCTACAACCAAGGAAAGGAGAAGTTTGTGGGAAAACATCCCAATGTTCAAGACACAAATGGGAAAGCTCCTTCCTCTAGGACTGCTTCCCAAAGCCCAGGGGAAGGCACACACTCAGCTCCCACCCTGCCAGCAGCACGATGCCCACGTGGGAGTCCAGGGGGCTGATGGATCCCCTGGCATAGACAGAGATCCTGGGAATTCATCACCACTGGAACAGCTGAATTCAGCAACTCCAGGGAGACAATCTCTCCTACAGCAGCCAAAAGCCAGTAAAATCCCAGAGGAAAAAAACAAAACATCCTTGATCTCCTGTTCTGACAGAGATTTGCAACTCAAATTCCTTACCTTGGAAGCAGCAGCTTTGCCATTCCCAGGAACATCCAAACCTTCTCTTTGCTTGAACCCATGAACTCCATCCCACCACCAAAAAGCTGTGCTCCTTCTTTCCCTTTCTTTATAAACCTCCTCCCTGATGACCTTCCTTCCCAAGGGCTCTGCTGGCAGCAGCTGCTGCTGGTCTGCACCACAGATGTCCCACAGGTGGGAGGGAAATCATGGATGGAAGTCCTTCCGCTGGAGGCACTTCCAGGCCCCATCTTCCAGCAGCCCTTTGTGAAGGGCAGAGACCACCACACATCCTTCCAGACACTTCTTTTCAAACTAAAGCATTGGACTCTAGCTGGAATAACAGGAAAATTCCATGGCATCTCCTGAGGTTTAACAAGACCAGGTGCAGACCAAGAGAACTCATTCCACTCTGGGAAACATCTCTCTACAATATATTCCATGTCTGTCCAACCTCTTCNGCCAGGATGCCACTGGCCTTCTTGGCTACCTGGGCACACTCTGGGCTCATGTTCAGGCCCAGGTCCTTCCCCACTGGCCAACTTTCCAGCCACTCTTGCCCCAGCAGTGAGCAGAGCTGAGCAGAAGTGGTGCCAAGGACCTGCAGACAGAGGGCTGAGGGACTGGAACACCAGCCCTGCAGTTGCCAACCCATGCCACCTGGCAGCTGCTGTCCTGGACTAACCAAGGGCTTCCCTCTCTTCCAGCACTCATGAGCAAGCAGGGAAGAGAGAGGCAATCCCTAAGGCCGTGATTAATTGATGACCCTCAGCGTGAGACTCGCCTGTGCTCACTCCCATAATTAGAATGTGCATAATTAGAACCTCCTGGTGGGAGGAGCAGGGCTGGGATGCCAGGAATGCCCACAAGCCACAGCAGGACTGCACAGGCAGCACTGAGTGCCAGTCCCAAAGCTGTCTCTGGGCACAGAGCAGCCCCTGCTGCCCCTCAGCACTGTGGCAAAACCCACCGAGCTGAGCAGGGATTCTCAACAGCAAGATATTAAACATTAAAGCAGACACTGGTATTACAAAATATTAATGTAGCATAAATAAACCCCCTTTTGCTGCAAAAGGGCATTAAGCATTCAGGTCACCCAACATCCTTCAATCTCATCTCTCTGCCCACTCTCCAGAAGAGCTGCTGTGTCCAACACAGGCTACCCAACCCTCCTTAACCTCATGTTGAATTCACACTTGCTAAAACACAGAAAACACAACAAAGATCTCTTTGGAGACCTACAAAATGTTCATCAAAGCTGGGAAGTCAACTGTATTATATTAGAGATTTTTTCCCTCAGCCTAAACAAGTTCCAAAAGTGAAACACCTGTATATGCAGAAGGGCAAAGCAGAAACTTCCAGTCAAATATTTCTCCATAGACCATAACATGTACAGTTACTGGACTACTTAGAGAAGTATATTAAAGAGGGTACAGAAATATCCACTCTACTGAAGCAGGTTCACAGGGCAGGATATTTTAGCAGGTCTACTCCAGGAAAATAGATTGCCAAAGACTGATGGCAGCAAGATGCAACAGCTCCTTGTTGCAGGTGAAACATTAAACGCAGATCCTTAAATCAATCCTCACAGATTCCTCAGAAACTCAAAATACTGAGTAGAATGAATGTTCTTTCACCAGAAAGAGAAGGAAGTTCTAAAAACAATTAATATTGCAGGAATGTTTTCCCCTTCACTGACTCATCACCCAAAGGTGAATGACAACAACCCCTGCCCTCACCTGATCACAGGTAACACCTTTATTACCAAGCAGCTGACCCAACCCTCAAGATGCCTTCCTATAAATCCCTACAACCAAGGAAAGGAGAAGTTTGTGGGAAAACATCCCAATGTTCAAGACACAAATGGGAAAGCTCCTTCCTCTAGGACTGCTTCCCAAAGCCCAGGGGAAGGCACACACTCAGCTCCCACCCTGCCAGCAGCACGATGCCCACGTGGGAGTCCAGGGGGCTGATGGATCCCCTGGCATAGACAGAGATCCTGGGAATTCATCACCACTGGAACAGCTGAATTCAGCAACTCCAGGGAGACAATCTCTCCTACAGCAGCCAAAAGCCAGTAAAATCCCAGAGGAAAAAAACAAAACATCCTTGATCTCCTGTTCTGACAGAGATTTGCAACTCCAATTCCTTACCTTGGAAGCAGCAGCTTTGCCATTCCCAGGAACATCCAAACCTTCTGTTTGCTTGAACCCATGAACTCCATCCCACCACCAAAAAGCTGTGCTCCTTCTTTCCCTTTCTTTATAAACCTCCTCCCTGATGACCTTCCTTCCCAAGGGCTCTGCTGGCAGCAGCTGCTGCTGGTCTGCACCACAGATGTCCCACAGGTGGGAGGGAAATCATGGATGGAAGTCCTTCCGCTGGAGGCACTTCCAGGCCCCACCTTCCAGCAGCCCTTTGTGAAGGGCAGAGACCACCACACATCCTTCCAGACACTTCTTTTCAAACTAAAGCATTGGACTCTAGCTGGAATAACAGGAAAATTCCATGGCATCTCCTGAGGTTTAACAAGACCAGGTGCAGACCAAGAGAACTCATTCCACTCTGGGAAACATCTCTCTACAATATATTCCATGTCTGTCCAACCTCTTCCTCTTCCAAAACCTTCCAGCTCTGAGGTCCCAAGCCCAGGAAGGGCATTGACCTGGTGGAGGGAGTCCAGAAGAGGCCACCAATGTTCCTACAACATTGCAGGATGTTCCAATATTCTAGGAGGTCTTGCTTTAAAAAACTGAGTGTTTGGGCATTTTTACTACTTTTTCTCCCTCTTTAAGTTTGGTTGGGTTTACATTTTAGTCTTAACTTCCCTTCCTCTGCACACCTGATATTTGTCTTATTGATCCACTCTTCTCTTCAGCCTTCACTTCTCCTTCTGCAGGGAATGTGTTTTGTTTACTGAGGTCCCCAGTTCAAAACCACTCCCCAGCACACAACCAGATCTTTGATTCCTTAAATAACACCATTTCAAGGGAAATAAAAACCTGCTGTTTGGCCTTACAAAGCCCTTTAGGGAGGGCAAGTTGAGTCTTTTGGAGGATGCACGACCTGAGATTCTCCCTGCAGGTTGCAAAGTTCTTGGAAGGGCTGATTCCCCCCAAGACTGTGGGGATGGATAATTTGGAGCCTGAGCTGGAAGGGGTGTTTGGTCTCCCCTCAGACCCTTCCTTTTTATTGGCATGCAGAGAAGTCAGACTCCTGTGCTGTGAAATTGCAAACTGTTTCCATGGAGATGATTAATATGTTCATAAACCCTCAATAATTCGGTCGCTGCAGGACCACAGAGGGCGAAACATCAGTTGTTAAAGAAGAAGAAGCTCTTAAAGCAGATTGTTTTTCCTTTTAATAATAACCCAAACAAAGAAAGGAAAGAATTGAAAGCAAGTGAAAGGCAAATGGATATGAATGAATTTTAAATTATTGCCTCTCCTTTATGGTGTTAATCAAGTCTTACCACAAGTTTGATTTGTAGCCTTAGAAAATGCTCCAAAACACCTTGCCATAAAACTTTGCAATATCTAAAAGGTGAAACAAGCTTATTCCACAATAATTAAGGTGTGTGGGAGGTGGATTATTGTTTTTAATTTAGTTTCATCATGGGAGAGAAGCACTTTTGGGCAGATGGTTTCCAATAATCCCTGTCCAAGGTCACTCTCGTGCCTTAAATAGCAGCACAGGTAGGACAAGAATCATTTACTGCTCATCAAAGTGCAGCTTGTGCAGCTCTTGGCAAACTCTGCCTTTTGAGGGCCACCAGTGCAGCCAATCCTGTGCTTGGCCAACACTGAGACTTTCCAAAGAGTTTCTTGGGGACTGGAGCAGCTGCCAATCATTTTGGATGGCCCTATTTTTAAATAGTCATAGAATCATAGAACCATAGAATGGATTGGGTTGGAAAAGACCTCCCAGATCATCAAGTCCAACCCTTGGGCCAACTCCAGTCCCTTTACCAGATCATGGCACTCAGTGCCGCGGCCAAGCTCAGCTGAAAAACCTCCAGGGATGGGGAATCCACCCCCTCTCTGGGCAGCCCATTCCAATCCCTCAGCACTCTCTCTGCAAAGAAGTTTTTTCTGCTCTCCAACTTCAATTTGCCCTGGCAGAGCTTGAGCCCCCCGTGCCCCCTTGTCCTATTGCTGAGTGCCTGGGAGAAGAGACCAACCCCCACCTGGCCACAACTTCCCTTCAGGCAGTTCCAGACAGTGCTGAGGTCACCTCTCAGCCTCCTCTTCTCCACGCTCAACACCCCCAGCTCCCTCAGGATTATTGGGACATTTTGAAGTTTGTTCTTACCTTTCAATTGCATTCAGGCAAACCAGGCCAAGAGAGACAAATTGTCAAAAGCTCCTGATGTTGGTTGGGATGTTTTCCCAGCAGAGAAAATTCTCCCAGTGTTTTTCACTCCATTCCCCAAGCTCTGAGCTGTAAGACTGCACAACCTCAGAGGGAAAACTAAGGAAATTAAAGCCACATCCAGCAATTAACTTTCTGGATGCAAGTTTTTTTCACTCATGGGGTGAGGAGCAGGAGCTGGATGGGTTCCTCCTGGAGCTCAGGTGGGATCTGGACCTCCCAGCAGGCCAAGAAATCCTAATCTGTCTCTAAGCACTCAGTTGCCTTAAATTTTATGAGTCACACCAGAGGATTTGGTTTATTGAATTTTGGTATTAGAAAAATTGAATTATTTGAGAGTGAAACCACCCAGAAAAAGCCAAACCAGGTTCCATCCATGCTAATAATTGATATTCCTTTAGGGCTGGCCTTGCTCTGGACCTCCATGAGCTCATACCTTGGGACTGGAGGTGCTCCTGACCTTCAGCTTCACTTCTTTCACCTGCCTGACCCCCTTCCAAGCATCAAAATGTCAGAGTGGAGCACATGGCTGAGTCATGGCTTGGGGAGCACGACCGTGGGGCAATAACAGCTCCTCCTTTTCCAATAAAAACCCCGTGGAGAGAACACCTTCAAAGGGACTTGAATGAGACAAATGAAATCTCTTTGGGTCGTATTTTACCTCAGTTTAAACCAAAGTCATTCCCCAATAACTCAGCCCTGCAAACACTGTCAGCTGAAATGGCTGCAGTTCATTATCTTTATAACAACAACAAGGGGTAAAATTCAGGGGGGCTTAAAATTCACTGGAACAGCAGAACCCTGGGCTAGGAACAGGATGGGAAACCAAGCTCTGGGGGCTCTCAGTGGGAAATGACTGATTTATAAAGCACCTTTTCTCTCTCAGCTGGCACTGAATCACTCCAGATCACGTGTAATTAAAGCACAGGGAATGAAGGATGGGATTTAAGAGCTGGAGTCCCTCTCTGGATGTGCTGCCTGAACACTCCTTCACTCAGGAGAAAGTCCCACCACTCACAGAGTCACAGAAAGCCAAAATAACACATGGAGGGCTGACCTGGGTCTCAGAAACCCCAATCCAGCCCAGAAGAAAACTCTGATGGCCAAATCCTGCACTCCCTGAAATGGCTCCACACAAAAAACCACCCCCACAAATCTTCCGGATGTGAACCAGAAGAACCACTGAAGTTGGGAAAGCCCTCAAAGATCATCAAAGGTCACAATTCAACCAAATGTGTAAACTCAGCAGGACACAACCCACAATTGCTGCAAAAGGCACAACACTGGGGTTTTTTTATAAATACTCCCTGAAAACTCCGCTTTTTGCCCCCAACTGCACTCCCTTTTTTGCCCCCAACTGCCCTCCATTTTTCACCCCCAACTGCCCTCCCTTTTTCACACAGGCGCGTAAATGAATAAACAAATGCGCCATGAATAAATATATCCCCGGGAACATCCTGGGAGCACCAGGCTGTGAAAGGGAATTTTGATGCCTTCTCTAGACATGCTTGTTCTCCTTGATCCTGGCAGTGCCAGAGCAGCTCACTCAGTGATGTCAAACACAGCAAAGAAAACCCTCACAGAACCCTCACAGCTTTTCTGCTGTGCCTGAAAAACATGCAGACAGCCAAGTGTGCCCTTTACCTGGAGAGGGATTGTATTTCAACCATTTGATGTGGGGAAAGAATTGATGTGCCTGCAAATGCAGCAGCCCAGGCAGGGCTTGTCAGACAGACAGGGGAAGTTGTTTTGTGCAGGGCTTTGGAGACCAAACTTTCCCCTCCTCACACTGATGGCAAATAAACTCTGTGCTCTGACATCTGCAGTGTGAGCTGAGTTTGCTGAATCTGATCCCCTTCTGCCTCCTCCAAAGTGCCTTGATAGTTGAGGAAATGGGGGAAAGAGGCTCTTTGGGGCTGTTTCAAAGCTTTGAGGAGGAGAAGCAGCACTGCCAGGAGCTGCAGCCTGTGAGTTACAGGGGAAAACAGGAGTGCTGAATTAACGAGTTGGCTTTGGGAGGGGAGTGCTCCTCTAGAAACATTTATAGATTTCAGCAAGGAAAGAAATGAAATCACTGCTCACCTGTGGCAGGGTTGGAGGGGACAGGTGGTGGAGAAGTGGGGACACCACCAAGAGGTCACAGGTGAAGGAGGTTCCCTGCAGAAAATGCAGGATGTGAGGTGTGCTGCCATCTGCTCACTCCCACAGCTCTGGGGCTGGGTTGTTTTCTAAATGGATTTGGCTGCATCTTTTTCCCCTTCAAGGGCTGCCCAAGGAGGGGGTGGAATCCCCACCCCTGGAGGTGTTCAAGAAAGAACAGAATGTGGCTCTTGGTGCTTTGCTCTGGTTGGAAAGTTGGAGTTTGGTCAAAGGTTGGACCCAGCAACCTCCAAGGTCTTTTCCAACCCAAATAATTCTGTGATTTCCTTCTGTCTTTTGCCACTTTTCATCTTTCAGGCTTTTCCATCAAATCTGCTCCTTATTTTGCTCCTGTTTCACTTCAGGAGTGCAGCATTGTGGGTTCCACTAAATACTCCTCTTTTACTCTCTTCTGACAGACCCCACCTGCCCCTGGACTTTCTTTCCCACCCTTGTCTTGGAGTTTGAGCTTCTCTGCTCTTCGTTTCCCTCTTAGGGCTTTGACTCATGGTTTTTGTCACTCAGAAGGCAACCCCTCACCTGCTGACCTGAGGATTCCAGGTCTTTCCTTCCATTTAACTGCCTTTCTGGACAAATAATGTGCCTCTAATATAAAAAATCCAGGCTGACATCCCCCCTTTGATTCAAGCATTAACTCCACAAAAATACAACCAACTACCCCGTGAATTTTTTCAGAAATTTGGGATTTCTCTACATGTGACAGGAGGTGGTTGCAGTGTCTCCAGTTCCTCTGCTGGGAGTTCTGATTTTCCCTGGCAAATGCTGGACTGTTGGAGGCATCTTTTATTTCAGCATCTCTGAGACATTAATTCAGGAGGGCTGTTGGCACCAGCTTTGCCTTGGAGAGAAGCCACCCTGGCCCTTTTTGAGGTGAGCCACAGCCACACAGAGTGCTTTGCTGGAGGCCAGGAGTGAGTCACTGGGAGAGCCACCACCCACAGACCATCTCCTGCTGCTGCTGCCACCACCAGCTCTGAGGAATAAAGGGAATAATTAATGGGAGGCTCAGAATTTGTGTCAGAATCGAAGCAGATCATGCTCTGAGCCTGATAAGTAAGATTCCTCCAGCTCTAATTTCTGTGGTTGTTGTTCACTGCCCATTCTCACATGATTGTGTTTTTTTTTTCTTTTGGGAAAGTCTCCAAAGACTTCCACAAATATATTCTTTTTAATGCTGAAATAACTCCAGATTACTCTAAAAGACTCTGGTGCTGAGTCAGTTCAAAACCAAACCAAGTGCCACGAAAAATCCACCAAGAGACCCAAATCCAGGCCATGCCACACCAACCACTTCCCACCCCTAAAAAGCTGAATTTATTCCCCAGTGTGACCAAGAGTCGTGGCTTTTCTGGGGCCTTCCCCACCATGGGATGGGTTTTCATTCCCCTAAATGAAGATGTTAAATGTACAGCTGTTGTTTGTGGAGCATTTACTAATACTGTGTGTCCTCTTCTCCCCTCAGCTCTGAAAAGGGAATTGCTGGGTCTGATTCACTGCTCAGAGCAATGCAAATACTGCCCTTTAAGGATGGTGTGATTAATTCAATAGTTCTCTTTGAAAATACTCAAATACTCCATTCCAGAGGAATTTCCCCTTGTTGTTATAACACTTCCAGCAATCTATAAACGAGGCAGGAGCACCCCAGAAACATTTGCAGTAGTAATTGCCATATGTCACTATTAAAAATTGTCCTAATTCTTGCTCAAGCGCAATAATATGAAATATTTCAACAGAAATAACACTGGGATGTTTGCCTGGCAGTTCCCCACACTCTGTATGTTGTGACTTCCAAAGGTTTTTAAATTATTTTAGAAAGGGTAGGCTAAAATATGGAAATAAATCCAAGGCATATAAAGCAGCTCAATTAATTTTCCTGAGTTGCTGAATGGGAGGATTTTGAACAGAATTTGGTTGTACAGGGGAAAAAAAGAAAGGAAAAAAAAAAAAAAAGGCAGCATTGCCCAAACCCATCAATCTTCACCCAGGACCAAAACACTCTGTTGTCCCACCTCACATCCATCATCTCCGTGGGGACAAGCAGCTCATCACTCTCTGTGTTCAGTGAGAGCTACAAGCAGCACCTCGAGCCCTGAGCATGAGTTCAGGACACTTGAGGATGTTCCCAGGGGGAAGATGGCAATCTGTTACATGGAGATGCCACCTTAGACATACTTGGGATGTGCAGTCAGGCAGGGCACTCTGCCAACAGCGAGGGGACATCCCTCCTCTGAGCACTGGGACCCTCTGGAGTCTCCTGGGAGAATGGCCCAGGGTGCTGGTGCTGCAGGGGCTTGATGTGACAACGTTCCTGTCCTCACAACCCACCTGCAGCTCCGTTTGGGGGTTGATAATGGGCTTAATATTCCAAAGGGGGCTCCACTAATCCAAGCCTGACTGGAGATGACCAACCACAACCATCCCTGCAAACCCCTTTCAACAGTCCCTGTATTTGGGCAGGGGAGGGCTGGCTGAGGTCACAGCCATGCCACCAGCAACCCCACGTGCCACAGCTGCCCTTGGATGCCAGGCCTGCAGAAACACCACAGACACCTCCACAAAGTCCCAGCAGGCACCAGCCACCTCCTTCCCGCTGAGCCCCCAAGTGCTGCAGGGGATCTCCTGCACTGATGGACACAACCTCAGTCCTCCCACCAGGAAAAACAGCAGGAAAAACACCAGGAAAACCAGCAGGAAAAGCCCAAAAAGGGGTTCAGGTGGTGGGTCTACTGCTGCTAGTGAAGGAACCAGTGCAGGAAGACTCGGACTGGCAACATGCCATGAGCCCACAGTCTCAGCTGTGGACAGAGGTCCAAGGAGAGGCCAAAGGCACGTTCCCCATTCCAGGGAGGTTTAGAGAGAACACATCAATCTTTAATGATGAAGCACAGGGTAACATCCTCTTTGATTTATCAGCTTGGGCTGTTGCTTTTCATTTAAAGGGAGTTCAATTTAATCTTTTCAAGTGCAGGAAAAGGTACAACAGCCTAAAAACAATAATCTATGGGGTTGGACACCTCAGCATGTGATAGGATGCAAAGAAACCCAACTGCCCTTCCTGCACAGCTGCTTTAGCAATGGCTGAGGAAGAAAAGACAGAGGAGAAAACTGCTGAGCCCCTGAGCTTGTCTGAGTGCTGGAGGTTGATGTTCTCACCACTGTCACATCCATGCAAACCCAGACTGAGTGTCCTCATCTCCCCGGTGACCACAACAGATGGCTCTGCTCAAGGAAGTCCCACTGCCTGCAAAGGAGGTTGCATTAATATTTCAAACCACATTTGAGCTCCAGTCCTTCAGGAGAGTCTCCACTCACTTCTCTCTGTGTGCTTGGAAAAGCACAGTTAAACTGTTTTCTTAGCCAGGAATGTGTGGAAATCACAGGATGTGCTGAGCTGGGAGGGACCCTCAAGGACCATCCAGTCCAACCCTCAGACCTGCCCAGGACCATCTCCAGAATCACACCCAGAGCACCATCCAAACCCTCCTGGAGCTCTGGCAGCCTTGGGGCTGTGCCCACTGCCCTGGGGAGCCTGGTCAGTGCCCACCACCCTCTGGGGGAAGGAGCTTTCCCTGAGATCCAACCCAACCCTGCCCTGGCACAGCTCCAGCCATTCCCTGGGTGCTGTCCCTGCCCTGGCACAGCTCCAGCCATTCCCTGGGTGCTGTCCCTGCCCTGGCACAGCTCCAGCCATTCTCTGGGTGCTGTCCCTGGTCCCCCAGAGCAGAGCTCAGTTCCTGCCCCTCCTCTGCCCCTCCCCAGGAAGGTGTGACTGCCGTGAGGTCTCCCTCCAGTTCCCTTTTCTCCAGCTGAACACACCAGGTGCCCTCAGTGTCCTCACACACTTCCCCTCCAGGCCCTTCCCAATCCTCTTTGCCTCCTTTGGACTCTCTCCAATGGCTTCAGGTCTTCCTTATCAATGTGTCCCACTGTGCTCTGCAGCTGCAAACATCTGCCTGGATCTCTTCCACCCACCACCTGGTCCATCTCTGACCACAGTTCTGCAGTTCAGACCTACAGGACCCACAAGCCCCTGACTGTGCTGGAGCATCTCAGAACCATGAAAGGTGCTAAGAAAGGGTTTGTGGAGGACATCAAGTCCCATTTGAGAGGACAAGAGGAAATGGCCTCAGGCTGTGCCAGGGGAGGGCATGGTTGGACATCAGGAGGAATTTCTCCATGGAAAGGGTGGGCGGGCCCTGGTAGGGGCTGCCCAGGGAGGTTTGGAGTGCCCAGCCCTGGAGGTGCCCAAGGCAGGACTGGCCATGGCACTCAGTGCTCTGGGCTGGGGGACAAGGTGGGCATCGGGCACAGGGTGGGCTCTGTGGGCTGGGAGGGCTTTGCCAAGGTGGGCATCGGGCACAGGGTGGGCTCCAGGGGCTGGGAGGGCTTTTCCAAGGTGGGCATCGGGCACAGGGTGGGCTCCGTGGGCTGAGAATGCTTTTCCAACCTTAACGATGAAGTTAAAAATTAAATCAGCTAAATTTCCTAATGTAAATTATTTGCCTTTACCAATCCCTGAGCCTGATTCCGTCCTCCTTTCCCCACTTTTGTCAGCACTGGAAGGCACAGCAGGAGGAGAAACCACGTGAGGAGACACAGAATCAGGTCTGCAATTGTCCCCAGCAATTACAGAGATTGCCCTTTCCCCTGAATTTCAAACTTCACAGCATTCTCTGAAGAGCTGACCAAGAAATGGGCCATTTATATGATCAATCATACGACACAATTTAGAAACATGTCTCTGTGTTATGCCCATTCCTTAGTGCAGGCAGCTTTCCAAAAAACCTTTGCCAGGAATTTCAACTAATTAAGTCATTTCCAAGGTACAATATTGCCTGGAAGGAGAAGTTCATGAAATGAGTATATGATCCTTGAGCTAAACTCCACAGTTTAGGAAAGAATTTCAACCTGTCATCAGGTCAGTCTGAAATTATTCATGTTTAAGGCTAAAATTATTCTGAGTTAGCCTGAAGTTAGTAACATGGTTCATAAAGGTTTTCGTGTATCCTTTGGAGCACAAGAAGGAAATCCTAGAAAAACTGGTGGGGAATTTTTAGTTGAATTGTTTGGGGATGGCATTTCCCAGAGGAAAGACAAACCACACAAACCCTGCCTTTGATCTGCCCAATTCCATATAGAAATCTGCCATTCAGCAGCCCCAAAAATGACTCTTTTTTTGCAGCCAGGGTTGTTCATGCCATGCATGTTTATGAGATGAGCATCTGGACACCACATATGATGCAGCAAAGTCAATTTGATCAACTCCACTCATCATTCCACAGTTCTGATTCACTTCTGAAGGTACTTTGCCCTCAAGAGTCCATTTTCATCTGAGCCATTTCTTACAATGCCCAGCTTTGTGCTCCCAGCAGCTGCACAAGAACAAAGCCCTGCTCAAGAAACATTTCCTTGCAGGACATGTAATTATTAAATTGGATTCTAATTACAGATCATAAATTACAGACACTTCTTCAGAGAGAAAATACCCAGAATGCTACAGAGAAACTCAATGCCTATTTTTGCAGTTAATCCAAGAGCATTTGGGTTTAAAAAATAAAAAAGCAAACCAGTTTGGGGATGAAATCAAGACTCCTGGATGAATTACATGTGACTATTCTGAAGATGCTCTTAGGCATTAATGTACACAAATATTACTTGCTATTTAAATATATAGAAACAGATGTCACTTCTGCGTGGCACCAGCAGCCAGAAGAGCTGAGCAGTTGGCATCTCTTGCAGGGAGAGAACTGAAAGGTGCCCCTGGTTATGTTCTTTCTGGAGAAAGACAGAGCCCAGCACGCAGCCAAAGGCCCCCAGGAAAACCTCAGCTCTCACACAGCACTCAAAAAGCCACTCTGAGCCAAGGGAAGATGAGAGATCAAAGCAAGCAGCCAATCTTGGTGCTCGCTCCAGCTGAGCCCAGGGCACGCCAGCAGTGCCCTGGCAGCACCCATGGGCTGTGCCCTGGGGCTGGCACAGCAGTGCCACAGCACTGGGTGTTCCACCCGAAGAGAGGTTGGTGGCTCAGGACAAGAGGGCACAGGGAGTGGGGCCTCTGGAAACCTGAGGTTTGGCTCCTCATACCTTGGAAGGGTCACCTGGACTCCTTGTGCCAAAGGCATGAACAAACCACCCACAAACCCACACCCACTGTGGGCACCCAGGAACCTATACCCACTGTGGGCACCCAGGAACCTATACCCACCATGGGCNCAGCACCCATGGGCTGTGCCCTGGGGCTGGCACAGCAGTGCCACAGCACTGGGTGTTCCACCCGAAGAGAGGTTGGTGGCTCAGGACAAGAGGGCACAGGGAGTGGGGCCTCTGGAAACCTGAGGTTTGGCTCCTCATACCTTGGAAGGGTCACCTGGACTCCTTGTGCCAAAGGCATGAACAAACCACCCACAAACCCACACCCACTGTGGGCACCCAGGAACCCACACCCACTGTGGGCACCCAGGAACCTATACCCACCATGGGCACCCACAAGCTCACACCCACAGTGGGCACCCACAAACCCACACCACTGTGAGCACCCACAAACTCCCACCCACAGTGGCCATCCAGGAACCCACACCCACAGTGGCACCCACAAACCTACACCCACTATGGGCACCCACAAAGCCACACCAAGAGGGCTTGGATGGACCAGCCAAGGAATGGTCCATCCTCAGAGATCACACCAAAGCCAGGCAAGTCCAGCCAAGTGACAGAAACCTGACTGAGACAGTCAAACCCTCATCCAAAGTCATCACCTTCATCATGCCACAAGTTGCTGCTCTGACCAGGTGGGTGGCTGTGCCAGGGGCACCAGAGCGGAGCCCTCCCAGCTGCACCACTTTCCCCAGCTGAGTGAGAGGAGCCCATGAGCCCTGTGGTGCAGAAGGGCTTCCACATGGCTACAGAATCCCAGAATGGGGCAGGTTGGAAAGGCCTACAGGGGGTCATCTGGTGCCACCTCCCAGGTCCAGCAGGGCCATCCCAGAGCACATGACACAGGATTGTGTCCAGTTGGTTCTGGAATGTCTCCCCAGAGGGACACTCCAAACCCTCTGTGGTCTGTTCCAGTGTGCAGTCACTGCACAGGAAAAGCTCTTCCTCTTGTCCAGGTGGAACTTCCCGGGCATTAGTTCCTGCCTGCTGCCTCTCAGCCTGCTTTTAGCACCACTGGGAAGAGTCTGGCTCCAGGCTGGGCTGTTTCTCCAATCTCCTTTTTTCTGGTCAGGCTGAAGAGAACTACGGTGCAAACATCTCCAACAGCTGTCCTGGGAACTGGGAGAAGGGCAAGGACACAGCCCCTGCAGCTCCTGCATCTCAGCAGGCTTTGCTGGGGTGTCTGGAGGAGGCAGAGCTCCTCCAGGAGACCCCTCCCAGCAGCCCTGACTCCCAAAATGGAAATGTTTGAGGAGAGCCACAGTTGGTAAGATTTTGCTGCCACCTTCTGCTGAAAACACATCACAGGGGGAGCAAAGCAGCTGCAGCCTTTGGGCAGCACGGTGCCCACTGTGCCCAGCAATGCTCCTCAGGCTCCTCTGGCTCCCCTTGGGGCAAATTATTGAAATTACTGCTCCAATTTCCTGCTCCAGACCTCAAACTCCCCAGGCAGAAAACACCCCTGTGTGTGCCATGGAACATCCATCAGTATCCAGCACTGAAAAAATTCCTGTGCTTAATAACAAACCTTTTAATGATCAGGATTCCTCCACGCTTCAATTGCCCAAACTCACTGGTGACCCTGAAGTGACAAACCTTAATAACAAACCTTTTAATGATCAGGATTCCTCCCTGCTTCAATTGCCCAAACTCACTGGTGACCCTGAAGTGACAAACCTTAATAACAAACCTTTTAATGATCAGGATTCCTCCATGCTTCAATTGCCCAAACTCATTGGTGACCCTGAAGTGACAACTTCAGATCTGAGGCATGAGAGTTACTGAGTTTTCTTCAAATTTGTGTTTGTTTTTCCCTGAAAATGGGTTAAATATTCCAGTGTCTCTTTTAATGGAACATTTTCCCACTGGTAGTTCTTGGGGGAGAAAAAAAAAGGACTTTGTGTAACATGCAGAAAAATCAACCCACCATTAAAATAAACTTCAACTTAATAATGCAACTGTGCCCATATTGTGAAGCAATTAAAAAGTCTGCATTATTACTTGGCTGGCAAGTTATATAAAATTCCTCTCTCTTCACCCAAGGCAGTCCTTGCAAATAGATTTCTTCCTGTTCTCCAGATCATTTCTTGGCTGAATCCTGAAGTTCTCTCAGCTGTGCCCAGTGGAATCTCAGCACAAACGTGGCTTTTAATATGTTTTTTTCTATTGCTGATGGCCACAAATGAGAGTTTTCCTGGGGTTTTTCCCACTCTCCTTTATCTCCCTCTGTCCTGTGAGCTGAACTGAGCCCAACCTGACAGCTCTGTCCCTCCTCTATGGCTTTTCCTGTGATTCCTTCAGACCAGTTCTGGTAGAAAACTCAATGACACCAAAAGACATCCCCATTTAGGGTTCCAGCAATGGTTAATCACCATAAATACTTAATATGCTAATTTAGCCTTCCCCTAACAATGCTGAACAGCACCAGCCACAACCAATGTGTCTCCTAAACTCATGACTGGCTACTACAACCTTCCTGGTCCTCAAAATATGCTTTAAAAACCCTTTTTGCCCCGTTTTTGTTCTATTTTTCCTTCTAAATTCAAAAATAGAATTTCCTAAAAATTGCAGTGATGACACCACAGTGATTACACCACAAAAAAAACGAGCAAAAGAGGCAAAATAAACAAGGCAGAGCTTAAAGCAGAACTCAGTTTGGGGAGAAAAACCTCTTGGTGACTCCCAGAAATGTGTGGGTTTATCCACATCATATTTCAGAGGGGTCTAAAATGCTTTGGGCTGTTCTTATTTGCCCATATTTCCTATGTCTGTTGTCCCAAGAATGAGGGTCACCACATCCCACCCCATCCCTTGAGTCCTCCCAAGCAACACAGACATTCCTGGTTTGGTGCCCCTGCTTCACGTTATGCTGAAGGTCTGAGCACAAAAGTAACTTTTATCCATATTTTTTTAAAAAAAATCATTAATTTGTAGGAAATTAATGGTCTTATAACAGCACAGTTAATGACTGATATTTTTTCCTGTTACTGAAATGTCATTAATGCTTCCCAACAACGAGCCAAGACAAATGGGGGGAGACATGATTAGATGTCTTGTCCAGAACGTTGTGAAGATAATGATGAATAGACATTCTTAAGTGTGTAAAAAGATCAAATCTCTCAGTCCTTCCTGGGTAGTCCTTTAACTGCAAGGGGAAAACAAACTTCTAATGGGTTTGGACAGATAATGAAGTTGCAGACATGAGGAAAAAATTGTGTGCCCTCTGGTTTTGATGTATTGCTTTTTGAGGAGGCACCACAGCCTAATTCCACTGGTAAAGTTCCCCCCTGATAGATCACCTTGCTGTGACATTTAAATGAAGGCAAAAAAAAAGAAGAGGTTTAAAATTAAGAAGTCTTTGTGCATGTTTTGTTGCAGCAGAGAAATGGATATGTATTTCAACAGAGCTAAAATCAATAATTCCATTTAAAGGTTATTTTCTCCTTCACCCTTTTTGGAGGTCACTCCTGAAAACCCATACATGGAATAAGTTGAAAAAAGAGAAGAATGAGGGCACTAAAACTGGGATTATTTGGGTTTGGGACACTTTTCCTGAGCACTCTTGGAAGCTCAGCAACCAGAACAAAAAGCTGTTGTTCTGTTGTCTGATGTTAAATCAGTTCCCAGAGATGGTCTGAAAATGAACCAAACTCCACCAGGAGCCAACCTGGAGCTGCCAAGGGTGGGCAGCACCTAAAAATCCATTGGAACTGTGCCCAGCCCAGCTCCCCACAGCACAAATTCCTCCCAGCCCATCCATGGGCACAGAAAAGGTCTCTGTTTTCCTCTGGGACGAGCCACAGGAGTGACACATCCCCCAAAACCCCACTGGGGAAAGGCCACTGGAGAGAAACAGGCATTAAACCCACAGACTTGGTTACACACAGACTTCAACATGTGGAGGTGAATTTGCTGCTCCTCTTGTTTTTGCCAGGGCTGTGGAGTTGGTGTGCCAGAGAAAAAAACCTGGAGATGGCCCATCATGGGGGGGTTTGTTCATTTGAGCTCCCAAAAATCCCAAGAAAGGACGTTCTGGATGTTTCTATCTTCCACCCATGATGGGTCATGGCCCTGGGAGAGGCTTGTATGAGCCTCTCTGCTTAACTGGGGCTTCATGGGGTATGTAAACCTTCATCCCAACATGCCTCCTCCTCCTCCTCCCTGTCCCTGGGGACAGCACCAGCTGAGGATCTGCAGGTCAGTCCTGCAGGGGCAGCTCTGTCTGAGCAGAGCAGCCAAGGATGGGGCAGTGGGGACAAAGCCCACCCTACACTGGTTGCCCTGAGCACTTCCAGGAGAAAAGCCATTTCTTCTGGTGTATTGTGGCCCTGATTGCCGGAGGGCTCCTTGTTCTCCCTGTGTCCACACCACTTCTTTGCCCCCTTCCAGCTGGAGTTTCCCAGCAGCTTCCTCACCTTCCCCACCATTACCAGGGCATGGGGTGACAGAGCAAAGGGGAAGGGCTTCAAACTGACACAAGGCAGGGTTGGATGGGATGCTGGGATGAAATTCCCCCCTGTGAGGGTGGGGAGGCCCTGGCAGAGGTTGCAGCCAGCAAAGGTCACACTTGACATCACCCACTGCAATGACACAATGGCAGAAATGAGGCTCACATTGATTTCTTTATCCCTCTCACAGATCCTGGCACAGCAAAGCCCACAAATAAATCCCCCTTTAAGCCCCAAGGCAGCCCTTTGGTTTCCATGAAGACACTGAGGTGTTGAATGCAACGTTCTGGTCCTTCCAGAGATGTTCAAACCCCCAGGACACGCAGGATCCCTCAGGGAACACCCCAAGAACAAGAGCTCAGGCTGTGCCTGATGCTTTGAGATGCTCAGTCACACAGGACTAACCAGAACTGGTCACCAGGAGACAACAGCTCTGAACCACCCCAGACCTGCTAGAGAAGGGCTTCAGGAAGGCATCCCTGGAGGTTTTCATCATCCCTGGAAGTTTTAAAACTGAGATTGGATGTGGCACTGAGTGCCATGATCTGGTAAAGGGACTGGAGTTGGCCCAAGGGTTGGACTTGATGATCTCAGAGGGCTTTTCCAACCCAATCCATTCTATGATTCTACTCATAAACACTCTCAGCAATAAATTGCTTCATTTTTCCTGCTGGTAAATTCTCTGAGCAACAGCTTTCTCCTGCACACAAATGTCTTGTCTGAAATTTTTGATAATGAAGAGTCCTTTTTAATTATTGAAGTGACTCCCAGAATAGCCCAAGCTCAGGGATATCTGGTGGACTTTGTGAAGGGAGTTTTCAGCCCCATCTAGTTGTGCCACCAGTGAAAGTTTGAAAGGGAAGGTTCAGCTGCTGACAATACAAATTAAAATGGTTTCCTCCATTTGAAAGGCTGTGGAATTTGGTACAAGATTGAATTTGACACCGTATCACTAAAGTGAGTATAATTCACTGTGATCTTATTGCCATTTAGAGCCAATGGCCCATTCATGTGTAAATGCACAGTTAAAGGTGGAAAAAAGTACAGCAAAGACAGACCATAATGTCATCTGTATCTAAGCTATCTAAAAATCACTGTGTTCCTGGGATAAAAGGAGAGGTAAATATTAAACATAAAAAACATTATGGTTTTAGAGTCATTCAGGAATGGACATTTTTATTACCAGACTCATCCACTCACTATTTTCCTGCCTATCAATCCAGATTGTATTGGCCACGTGGACAGAATACAAAAGCAAACCCTTAGCACTGAACCCCACCTGCTCTGCAGACAGAAATGAAGCCCCTCTGTAAGGAAAAGTTTTAGATAATTTCCTTTATCTGCCACAAAAAAGATCCCAGAGCAGGAACCCCCAGGTGGGAGTTTGAGCAGCACTGAATGTTGCAGAGAAACAGCAGCACCAGCTGTGGGTTCCAGGAGCCTTCCAAACACAGGAGCATGGAAAAGTCTTGGAAGAAGTTTCCTTATATATTTATGAAGCCAACCTGAGGGTTAACTCATTCCTACAGCACTAAGGGGTGAGAAGAGACTGATGGAAAGAGGAGGTTTAGAATAAAGTATGAAAAAATGCAGACCAGCCCTCCAATGAAATCAGCCCCATGGACAGGGCACAAAGGGCACCTGGGGAAGTGCTGTGCCAAGAGATAAAGCAGAAGCCCCACGTTGGCACAACTCTGGTGTGTCAGACACTGCCTTGTTTAGGTATCCAGGTCCAAAGGGCTGGAGATCCCACAGCCCCAGTGTGAGGAACCCTGCAATGCAAAAGCTTCCCCAGTGTCGACCTGGTTTGAAAAGAAAACAAGAAGAGGAACTAAACAAGGCAAAGAATCACTAAAATGGGCTGGAAATGATCTTTGCCTTCTTTCAGTGGCCTTTAGATGAGGTGCCAAGAGCTTTATCCTGCAAATCCTTTCCAAAGCCTTTCCAGCTCATGAAAGGACTGGGTGGGCTTTTCCACAGCACTTTTTTGCTGGGAAAAAAGAAAAATTCTGAGCTAATGTAGAGCTGGTTTTAATCACCACTTCCCTGTCACCATTCATAAAGCAGGTATGATTTTATAGAAAAGACTGCACTCTCTAAAAACGGGGGAATTCACTGCTAGAGGTTTTTGTTCCTCTGCAGCCCTGCCTGGGTATGATTGCTGCTCACTTCGTACAGTTGTAGGTGATTACAGGAGTCATTAAGCAGCATAAAATCGTGCACATTGGCTAATTAATGTGGAATTGATTCTCGTTCCAGTTACATTTTTTTATGCCTGTTGAGCTCCACTGAAATCATTAAAGGCAAGACCAGTAAAGACCTGAGTGAAACTGATGTGAGTGAAGGATGTTGGGTTTAATGAGGAATAAAGAGAAAGAGAAAGTCAACCTTGCAGCTGGATCTGGGTGTTGATTGTCATTGCACAAGATCAGGATCGTTCAGGGAATTTTCCTCAATATTTGCACTCAAGTGATGCATCAAAAAATGGTGAGGTGCAGTAGGACAGTAAGAAAAGCACCCAGAGGGATGGAAAAGGGGATAAAATCCCCAAATAGTCCAAGAAACTCCTGAGGTTTCTGTTCTTTACTCCCACTACTCCATATTTACCCAAAATCTTCCTCGCCATGCCAATAGTTGGTATCTCCCTCTCCTTTCATTCCCTTCAGCACTCAGACGAGCAGGACTCCTGTCCTGGCAGATCTCAAGGCTGAATTAGGAAGCTGCAACCCAATTTCAAAAGTAAAAATTAAAAAATTCAAGTCTGAATCTCAATCTTACAACTTTCCTCCAACAATATTGCCTCAGTTCCCTCCCTTTCTCCCACATCCCACCCCGTTCCCTGCTGCCTGTCCCAAAGTGGGATTGTCCAGACTCCCATGGGTTGTTTCTCAGCTGTCCCAGAGTGCTGGGCCATGAGAAGCTGAGCTGTCACCTCACGTTGTGTGATGTGACAACACAGTTTGATGGGCCAACCTGATGTGACACCACAACTCAAAGGGCTTCCCTTCTCTCCAACCACGAGTTCATGGCACACAACCTGGGACAGAGACACGCACAGGAATTTGCTGGGCAGCTTCTTCTTCAACCCTTGACCTTCCACTGATGGCTTGACATGCCCACACTCACCTGCCCTGATCCCCTGGAGTGTTTTGACAATTTAGCAGATGACAAAAAGCTGTTGCTGAAAACCAACCTGCTCTTTACAGATGTGGAGAGTTTGTGGAGAGAAATTATTGTATTTCACAGCCTCTATGAAATTAAAGTGTGGCTTCCATCACCAGACTTTCCATCTCCAGGCTTTCATAATATTGGGGGACAAAATACAAGAATTAAAAAAACCTTCAGAAAATGTTGGGAAAGAAAAAAAGTTTAATTTCCCCAAAGGTGTATTTAGGATTTTTGCCCCAGAAGGAATTTTTTATGGATACATTCAGAGTTCTAGCTCAGATTTCCATCCAAAGGTAGCCCAGCAATTACAGAGGTACAGAATGGCCCTGTCAGCCCCTTTGGTGACAACCACAGCCACACGTGGTGACAACCCCAGCAACACGTGGTGACAACCACAGCCACACGTGGTGACAACCACAGCCACACATGGGGACAACCCTAGCCACACGTGGTGACAACCCCAGCAACACGTGGTGACAACCACAGCCACATGTGATCACAACCTCAGCAACACGGGGTGACAACTGCAGCCACAGGTGGTGACAACCCCAGCAACACGTGATGACAACCACAGCCAGACATGGTGACAACCACAGCCACACGTGGTGACAACCACAGCCACACGTGGTGACAACTGCAGCCACACGTGGTGACAACCACAGCCAGACATGGCGACAACCACAGCAACACATGGCAACAACCACAGCCACATGTGGTGACAACCCCAGCCACACATAGTGACAACCACAGCCACGCATGGTGACAACCACAGCCACACATGGGGACAACCCAAGCAACACGTGGTGACAACCACAGCCACACGTGGTGACAACCACAGCCACATGTGATCACAACCTCAGCAACACGGGGTGACAACTGCAGCCACAGGTGGTGACAACCCCAGCAACACGTGATGACAACCACAGCCAGACATGGTGACAACCACAGCCACACGTGGTGACAACCACAGCCACACGTGGTGACAACCCCAGCCACACATTGGGAGTCAATCCCCCCTCGGGGCACAGAGACTTTTTAAATGCAAACACCCCCAGAAGGAGCTGCAGCATTTTCTCCAGCCCAGCCCATGGGTGGGACTGGCTTTTATTCAGCCTCTCCAGTTGCTCATGTATTACAGTCCCATAAATTATATTTTTGCTATGTGGAATTTATTACAGGCTGAAAAGGAGGCCTGGGTAATTGGTCTGAAGAGGCTCCTTATTTATTCTCTCCATTTCTGTGTTTAATACGAATTATCTGGCTTTAATCTCTCCCAAGTCACATGGGGGATGTCTAAAAATCAATTTTTCCTTCATTCCTCTCCATGCTCAGTAATCAAAGTTCTTATTTTACCTTAGATGGCAATTTTGTCAGTGAACCATGATGGGTCTCTGCTTATTCCTCAAGACAAATGGATGGATTCCTCTCACTGTAACATCTGCAGCATCAAGGAGGACCTAAAACCATCCACCAAGGTGTGGTGAGCACCTTTAATTCTGCAGTGGGACCTTCTTCCCACTGTCCACTCCACCAGGGGAGAATTCCTCTCTTTTTTGGGTTTTAAAGGAGTGCAGAGACTAAAACTGCTCTCATTGTAGAGTATAAATGAAGATATTCCCTTTCCAGGCAGCCCTGCCTGGGGTAACCCTCAGATTTTCAGGCAAAGAGCTGATGCTCTCAAAGCTCAGGCTGAACTGAGAAAAACAGGCAAAAAAACAAAGCCCAGAAAACTGAGAATGTTTGGAGTCAGGAAGTGCTGTCAGGAATGCCATGGGCACCTGCAGAGCCCAAACCCTTCTCCAGGGACACAGGGAGAGCCTCAGCTTGCGGCTGGAAAGTGCTTTTTACCCTCAAAAGTGACAAAAGATGGGAATTCAAGAAGTAGAAAGAATTCCTGGGCAGTTACCTTGGGAAGGGCATCACAGGAGGGATGGGCAGGGTTAGTGGGAGGGAGTCCTGCCAGCCCCATAATTCATGAGCCTTCCCTTCCTGCCCAAATAAAGTGACATTTTAGCAGTGCTGCATTTAGTTAAAGTCATTGGTTTAAGCAAATATTATTGGATTCCGTAAAGATTATTGGCAGTTATGATGTAACAGCTCAGGAACTCACCCTGTGGCTTTACTTGTAAAGCCAACAAATTTTTACCAACAAATTTTGCTCATGGTGAGAGCCTGTATTGACACAGAGACATTAAATGGACATTTTATTGTCATAAAATATCAATATTAAACTAATCACACCACAGGTATCAACAACACACTGAGAGATTTATCAAAGTGCAGCAGAATTTCAAGGCCATGGAACAGGGTTGGGTTTATTTTCAATATCATTTTGATATCAGACTCTTGTCCAATCTCTCTCAACATTATATCCCCAGTTAGAGTATTTAACAGCTGACTCAGAAAATTCAGTTCCATGAGCACGAGAATATGAAGTCATTAATCATTAATTCCAGAACTAACTGAGGAGCCAATACCATCGGGTTGGCACATTATATTGTTAGAAGAGCCCTGAAACCACATTGTACACAGTAAGTGGAGCTTATTATTTCAAAAGCTGTTTGATGGGATGGTTTATCTACTCAGACAAAACCATCTGGGTCAGATTTGAGATGATGGTTACAAAAAAATGGGGGCACAGGAAGGTGGGAAGGAGCTGGGAATGGGTGGGATGTGGGCAAGGAGAGCAGATCAAGCCCAGACATCCCAAAGTCACAGAATCACAGAATGGTTTGGGATGGAAGGACCTTAAAGATCATCCCATCCCACCCCCTGCCATGGGCAGGGACACCTCCCACTGTCCCAGGGTGCTCCAAGCCCTGTCCTTGGACACTCCCAGGGCTGGGGCAGCCACAGCTTCTCTGGGCACCTGTGCCAGGGCCTGCCCACCCTCCCAGGGCAGGACTTCTCCCTGATATCCAACCCAAACCTCCTCTCCATCAGTTCAAAGTCATTCCCCTTGTCCTGAGTGACCCCAAAGAGCAACCACAACCTCAGTCCCTGTAGCGCTTTCATGCCCTTGGGCCACTTGTTTTACAAAACACAACTTGTCTGGTGCAAAATGGGTCTTGCAGCCCATTCTGGGCCCTGAATTTGTGTCCCACCCACGTCAAAGTCAAGATTTGCACAGTCTGGAGGAGGAAAAAAAATAAGACAATTTAAAAAAAGGCAGATGTTCAGTGTAACCACACAAAGATGAGAGACCCAAACACCCCTTTGGGGTTCAGCACCATCTGCATGTCAGATTATTTACACTTTCCTCTTTTAGTTCTTAACACAAGTCAGAACTAAGGGTGGGATTTGGAGGGTTATTTTTGGGGTTTCCATAATTTATTTTTAAAGTCTTTTAGGACTCCTGAGCTGACACAGTTTCCTAAGGAAGAACTTGGTTGAATGTTTGGGATGTTCATAGAATCATAGAATGGATTGGGTTGGAAAAGACCTCCCAGATCATCAAGTCCAACCCTTGGGCCAACTCCACTCCCTTTACCAGATCATGGCACTCAGTGCCACGGCCAAGCTCAGCTGAAAAACCTCCAGGGATGGGGAATCCACCCCCTCTCTGGGCAGCCCATTCCAATCCCTCAGCACTCTCTCTGCAAAGAAGTTTTTTCTGCTCTCCAACTTCAATTTGCCCTGGCAGAGCTTGAGCCCCCCGTGCCCCCTTGTCCTATTGCTGAGTGCCTGGGAGAAGAGACCAAGCCCCACCTGGCCACAACTTCCCTTCAGGCACTTCCAGACAGTGCTGAGGTCACCTCTCAGCCTCCTCTTCTCCAGCACAAACACCCCCAGCTCCCTCAGCCTCTCCCCACAGCACTTGTGCTCCACTCCCTTCTCCAGCCTCCTTGCTTTTCTCTGGCCCCGCTCCAGCCCCTCAATCTCTTGCCTCAACTCAGGGGCCCAGAACTCAACCCAACACTCAAGGTGTGGCCTCCCCAAGGCAGAGGCCAGGGGAAGGCTCACTGCCCTGGGCCTGCTGGCCACGCTACTTTGGATCCAGGCCAGGATGCCATTGGCCTTCTTGGCCACCTGGGCACACTCTTGGCTCCTGTCGAGCTTCTGGTCTGCAACAAATCTCTGCCACTCCTTAAAATTATTGAGGATAAACACTCCAGCCACACCATCTCCTCAATCAATAAATCAAACAGCTCATTATTAATTACAGCATCTTTGTAAGATTTACCAGGAAAAGAAACAATGGAATGAGAAAGAGGAAGGGAAAAAAAATCCAACCATCCACTTGTTAAAGTTTCTACTGCAATGCTGCAGGTGTTATTATTAAAACACAATAAAAATGTAAAAGGTCACAGCTGAGAAAGAAATGTAGAAATATTGTACTTGAAAAAAACAAAGTATTAAGCAGCTGGTGCAAGAGATGAGTCAGGTACTCAGAAACCTGAATAAAATTTTATATTGGAAGGGCAATTCCCCCATTCTTGAGCTTAATTGAGCTTTGTGATTATTGTCTAAATTTGGGGGAGTTTTCTTTATAATAAAAGTATTGAAACACTCAATTTTCCATGGGAATTGTGCAGAGAGAATTGTCAATAATTGGGAAATTAAAGAGACATTTCCTGGATGGTCTCCCCCATTGGGTAGTCTGGAAAAGTCGATAAGTGAACTCCAAACAGAAAATTAACATTCAAAATTTGTTTACAATCACATTTTAATTAAAGCCAGGAGGTTGCAGGTGATTCAATGTAGCCAATCCCAGCTGGTGATTCCAAGGAAAGTCTGGCTCATAAAAAAAATAAGTGAGCTTTGCAGTTTTCAAAAAGGATTCCAGATGTTTTTTTTTAAATGATGCTCAGAGTGATACCCTAATTTTGGGACATCCTGATCCCTGAATTAATGCCCTGTGTTAATGAGGCAGCAGATTTGGGGTATAAGGATCAGGATGTGTGCAAAGGTGCCATGGGACAGCCTGGGTTGCAGGAGAATTACAGCATGTAGAGAGGACACATTTAAATGAAGAGTTAAAGCCATAAACACGTTAAATCAGCCCCAAACTGCTCCAACAACACTGGGGCAAACTGGGCCACCAACGTGGTTCCTGAAGTTTAGGATCAAACAACAAATAAATCCAAATCAAACCTTCATCCAAAGAATCTTAGCTGGTTTAAACTCATGTTAATGTTGTTTTCCCAAATCCCACCAGTTTATGCAGGACATCAGAATGCATCAAAACTAAAACTTACCTTTGTGGTCGTAAAGTCAAACAGATTCCAGTCGTCCTCAGCAGTTGCCACCCAGCAGAGGGGTGACACCTCTGGGGACATCACACCTTGTCACCTTGTGTTTGCAGCACTGGAGGGAATGGGAAATTTGGACTGAAAAAAAAAAAATTAGAAAACCAGAGAGTGGGTGGATATGGAGGCAGAGGTCTCTCCTGCAGCTCTGAGGGGACACAATTACTCCATTATAAGGGGCACAACCTTGCTCTGAATTCATCAAAATACAGGCAAGGCTAATGAAAATTTATTTTCCTCCAGTCACTGTTTTGCAGAAGGTCAGGCTGATAAGGAAACCTGATGGTAGAATTGTCAGGCTTTCCATGGGAAATTCAGAAGTTCTTCATATCCTGTAATAAAGCACAACCCAAGTTCCACCTATCAATGCAGTGTGTTTGCACCTGGAATGTCATCTCCAAAAATGAGGAGTTCTGACCACTCCTTTTAATCAAAATCAGTGAGAACTAAAGACTCAAGGCAGGGAATTTGAGCCACCTCTGCAGTGTCTCAAATGATTGGTTTAAATTGTCTGAATAAAGTCAGAGATGTTCCTCAGGTTTCCTCCCTGGAATGTGGTCTGATCCTGAAATCAGCAGGGAAAATTAAAATACTGATATCTGCCATGGCCAGGCAGGTTCATGCTGAGCTCTGCCTGGCACGGGTGGGCACACCCTGGTTGGCCCCAGGGCACAGGAAGGAGGGCTGGGAACTGCTGGCACAGCTCCGGAATCCAGGAGAGAGGGGACAGCCCAGAGGGACAGAGTCCAGAGGGACAGTATCCAGCCCAGAGGGACAAAGCCCCTCCTGGAGGGACAGAGCCCAGCCTGGAGGGACAGAGCCCAGCCCGGAGGGACAGAGCCCAGCCCGGAGGGACAGAGCCCATCCTAAAGGGACAGAGCCCAGCCCGGAGGGACAGAGCCCAGCCCGGAGGGACAGAGCCCAGCCCAGAGGGACAGAGCCCAGCCCAGAGGGACAGAGCCCAGCCCGGAGGGACAAAGTCCATCCTAAAGGGACAGAGCCCAGCCTGGAGGGACAAAGATCAGTCTGGAGGGACAGAGCCCATCCTAGAGGGACAGAGAGCAGAAGGAGAGGGAGGAAGGAAAACCTTTTCATAGAGAGGAAAGAAAGCCTTTAAAGTTTCCCAGCAATTAAGTCATAAAAAGTAGCCACTTAAGAGGAACATCTGATGATGGAGAGCAACAGATGAACCAAACCAGGAGCCCCCACCCAACTCTGTCTCTGTTATGGGCACACAACCAGAGTCTGTGCCCATGATTGTGACATTTCATTAAGGCAGGACACTTTTGGCCATGTGGCCCTTTCATGAAGGAGGGCACCTCCTGCCCACCACAAAGGCAGAGCTGAGGCTTCTGCTGTGGCACGGAGGTATTTTTACCCTGCTCTTGGCTCAGGCTCAGGCTCTGCCATCTGTGGCAGCACATTTTTCATGGGCAGCAGCTCTCGATGTGGTGAGCTAAGAAAGGATTAGGCTGAAAAGGTTTGTCAGCAAATCTGGGAGGCAATGACTTCAGCAGCCCTGGGGAGAGGGGCTGGGCACTGCCACCCCCTGGGCACTGCCACCCCCTGGGGCTGCCAATCTGCCACGCATGCCCGTGCAGAAGGAGAGGAAGAAGTGCTAATATTTAAGCTGAGGGCTGGGCTTACCTGTCCTGCTCAGCTCAGGACTGGATTTCCCTGTCCTGCTCAGCTCAAGGCTGGATTTTCCTGTCCTGCTCAGCTCAGGACTGACTTACCTGTCCTGGTTAGCTCAGGGATGGATTTCCCTATCCTGGTCATCTCAAGATTCATTTCCCTGTCCTGGTCATCTCAGGATGGATTTCCCTGTCCTGCTCAGCTCAGGGCTGGACTTCCCTGTCCTGGTCAGCTCAAGACTGGATTTGCATGTCCTGGTCATCTCAGGACTGACTTACCTGTCCTGGTTAGCTCAGGGATCCTGGTCAGCTCAGGGCTGGATTTCTCTGTCCCAGTCAGCTCAGGATGGATTTCCCTGTCCTGTTCAGCTCAGGGCTGGATTTCCCTGTCCTGCTCAGGTCAGGACTGACTTACCTGTCCTGTTCAGCTCAGGGCTGGATTTCCCTGTCCTGTTCAGCTCAGGGCTGGGTTTCCCTGTCCTGCTCAGCTGTGATAAATCCCTGCAGAAAATAACACCACCATTAAACACAGCATTAATTAAGGGAAGGATAATCATTTGCTTTCTCCTGTGTGGAGAACTCCAAAGATCTCAGCCATATGTTTGGGTTCCCCCTCTCTCATAACTCAACACTAAACCCTTCCAGAATTTACAAGGGCTAATAAAAGCTCCTAATTGTGGTTCATAATCATTGGAAAGCCACAGCCAATCAAATGTACAGCCCTGAGGAGCAACAGCAGCTTTTGGAGGTGCCAATTCCACCGTGGAAGTTCCATTTGCCATCATTTCGTGTGGGTTTGTTGGGATGGCTGAGCAGGTCAGAGCTCAGTGTAAGGTGAACTCCCCACACTCCCGTTTCCTCTCTTTTGGAGTCCAATTTTTGTTTGAGAGCAAATTATTACTTTCTTATTCAAAATCTGCTTTATTTAGAGCAGGCAGAGGTGAATGTTTGGATTTTCAACTCCCATTTTGCAGGAAGTTTTGTTGTTTCTCATGTTGCCTTCCCACAGCACAAGGCAGAGCTTTCACCTTCTTTTTCTCCAGTAGAAAGATTTTGAACTTACCTTTAAAAAACAATCTGTAGCTGCATTTCCCCTTCCAAACTTGTTTAGTTTCCAGCTCACACAAGTTCTGGAGCTTTTATATTAACCCTTTCAACTTAGACAAGAAGGGAAGAGGAGACCAGTCCCTTGTGTGACTAAACTGTGATTTCTCTGAGCTTCCCCAGCCCAGGGACAGAAACAGCCGGAATATGGACAGGAAAACAGAGGCAAATTCACCTTGCAGAGGTTCATTAACGACCCAACAAAGCCCAGCAGCCTGCAGGGAATGTTCAGCAGGATGGCATCGGGCATTTCTCCTGGAATGCTGGTGGGTTTGTGTCCTGGGATGGATTCTGCCCCTCTGCTCCCTTCTGGGGACATCCCACCTGCAGAGCTGCCTCCAGCTCTGGGCTCCCACCAGGAAGGATGTGGAGCTGTTGGAGCAGGTCCAGAGATCCATGGAGATGCTCCAAGGGTTGGAGCTACTGAGTGCCATGATCTGGTAAAGGGACTGGAGTTGGCCCAAGGGTTGGACTTGATGATCTCGGAGGTCTTTTCCAACCCAGTCCATTCTGTGATTCCCTCTGGAGCCAGGCCGGGACAGCTGGGGGTGGAGAAGAGAAGGATCCAGGGAGACCTGAGAGCCCCTTCCAGAGCCTAAAGGGGCTCCAGGAGAGCTGGAAAGGGACTGGGGACAAGGGATGGAGAGATAGGACACAGGGAATGGCTTCCCAGTGCCAGAGGGCAGGGCTAGATGGAATACTGGGAAGGAATTCCTGGCTGGGATGGTGGGCAGGCCCTGGCATAAGGTGCCCAGAGAAGCTGTGGATGTATCCCAAATTCCTGGTGACCCACAGGCACATCCTCACTATTAAAGTATGTTGGCCCCTTCTCTCCATGGAGTTTCTCCTGCTTTTCTAAGGAAATACATGAACTGTAGGGAATGTGCCAGGCTGGGCTCCTGCCCCATCCATGGCACCCAAGTGCCACCTTGTGTTCAAAGGCTGCACTTCAGGGAGCTCTTGGCTCCCACTCCACCCAAAGGCAGCTCCTGCATCCCATCGGAATGCTTGGAGAGGGCATTTAACGCTGAACTAATCACATGTTGAATTAGCAGTGAAGTCATTTAATAACCAAACAGCTGCAGTTTCATAAATGTGCTTTTGGCACAAGAAATTCTCAGTTCTTACTGTGTGTGATCTCTGCAAATCCCACTCCCATCCCAGCTGGATTCAGGACTGACCATCACCATCCTCATCCCTTCACAAAAAAAAGTGATTCTCAGGGCAATTCGAGTCGCTGGAAATCTGGAGTTTTCAGGCAGGAATCAGGGAGTGGGAAATTGTAGGTTTGCAGGAAAAAATTGTGGGTTTCTAACAATGAAGTGCTCAGGAATTAAAATCAGGTTTCTTGGAAAGGCACAGCTGAGATAAATTAAAAAGCTGGAGAAGCTGAAATGTTCCTCTGGAGGTGTTAGTAAAATCCACAAGAAGATTTGCAATGTTTAATACCTGAGCTAAATTTTAAAAGCAAAAAAATTAGAAAATTAAATCAGAGCTCAGTTTTTCAGTGGGGATTAAGGCACTTTTTTTACTCACCCCCAAAGCATTTTATTTCTGGATTTCTGTTTTATCAAACACTGACCTGTGTCTACCCTGGAAGAATTTCCTTTCCTTCAGTGTGGCCACCAAACCTAAAAGTGCTGCTGTTTTTCCACCTCTCCTCAGATTTTTTCAGCCAAGAGAAGAAGGTGGGACCCTCTCTGGGCTCACCAGGGGCACGGGAGGGGCACAGAGAGAACCAAACCCCCAGCAGGGAGGGCAGAGAATCACCCAGGGCAGGGCCCAGCAGGGGCACAGAGCAAGGAGAGGAAAAATCACTGGAATGAGGGAAATTCAGGCTGAATGGGAGGGAAACAATCCCAGGAAAACAAGAGTGCATTGGGTGCAATGAGAGGAACAGCAGGCAGTGGTTTGTGCCCTGAGATGGCAATAGATGGGATTAAATAATAAAGTTTTAAGGGCTGTTTGCAGAGGTTGGGCTGGCACAGAAGGGTTTGTTGTTTCTGTGCTGAGGCTGCACAGATTTTTTTCATCTTTCTATCTCATATCTTGATTTTTCAGTGGGACCAGCAGGTCCTGGGCCTCAATACCTGGGTCAGGATGTGCCCAGTTTTAATTGCTGAAGGTAGTTGATAAATTCTGGAGTTCAGGGAAGTCAGCCCTGTGGACACAACAACAGGGGAATTAAACCTCACCAGAATACAGGAATAAATCTCTGCTTCACCAAAGCTCTGTGGCAGTGACAGAGAGGGAGAACTCTGACTGGAAAACAAGATCATCTAACGCTGCTGAGTTAGCAGGAGCATAAAGCAGAACAGGATAACTGATTTTCCAATTGCATTTCATTTGGGGAGTTTAAGACTTAAATAAAGAGAAAATCGTGGAAACTTATTGGAGCCAGAAACCATTAGGAGACTTTAACACTATATAAGTTTAAAGGGATTCTGCCAAGTGCATTTGAAGAGTTTTGAATTGTTTTTCCATGTAATTAATATCCTTGCAACATTAATTCCACTGCCTTTGAAGCTGGAAAATAACGTTTACATCCTTATCTTCACCAACACTGAACCTTCCTCCACACCCTCTGGAGATGCCACACAGTGGACTCATTTCCCTTTTGCTTTGGTTTGGGTGTTTATTGGGCACCAGCCTGACCAAGGTCTGATATTCCTCATTCCTGTTTCCCAGGGGAGTGTTGTGTGTGCTGCTCTGGGAGGTGGCACAGCCTCTCCTGCCTTTGGAGAACTGACAGGCACCAAAGACATTGAGACCTTCATGGAGACGTGAAACAACACCCTGGATCCCCTTTGGCCCAAATCTCTTCTAAAACCATTGGGAAAAGTGTTAATACCAATCAATTTTGACCATAGTGAAGGGAAACCATGGATTGGCTTGATCTTCATTTCCCTGGTATTAAGCAAACCATCAGTGCAGATGGTGGTGGGACACAGAGAACTGAGGAGCAGCTTAAGGAGCCTGATTCCAATAATTCCCAGACAAAATTCCTTCAGCTGGGGAACTTCCGCCCCACTGCAAGCAAAGCTGCTGAATCTCCAGCTGCCCTGGCATAAGGTGCCCAAGAAACCATGGATTGCTTGATCCTCATTTCCCTGGGATTAAACAAACCATCAGTGCAGTTGGCGGTGGGACACAGAGAACTGAGGAGCAGCTTAAGGAGCCTGATTCCAAT
Organism: Sakesphorus luctuosus; assembly: GCA_013396695.1. NCBI lineage: Eukaryota > Metazoa > Chordata > Aves > Passeriformes > Thamnophilidae > Sakesphorus > Sakesphorus luctuosus. The sequence goes on along the minus strand of VWZD01002046.1, from coordinate 101,885 downwards.
AATTCCCAGACAAAATTCCTTCAGCTGGGGAACTTCCGCCCCACTGCAAGCAAAGCTGCTGAATCTCCAGCTGATGGGCTTAGATGTGCCCAAGAAACCATGGATTGCTTGATCCTCATTTCCCTGGGATTAAACAAACCATCAGTGCAGTTGGCGGTGGGACACAGAGAACTGAGGAGCAGCTTGAGGAACCTGATTCCAATAATTCCCAGGCAGAATTCCTTCAGCTGAGGGAATTCTGCCCCACTGCCAGCAAAACTGATGGGCTTAGATGTGCCCAAGAAACCATGGATTCCGTGATCCTCATTTCCCTGGGATTAAACAAACCATCAGTGCAGTTGGCGGTGGGACACAGAGAACTGAGGAGCAGCTTGAGGAACCTGATTCCAATAATTCCCAGGCAGAATTCCTTCAGCTGAGGGAATTCTGCCCCACTGCCAGGCAAGCTGCTGAGTCTCCAGCTGATGTGCCCAGCAGCAGCCCAGGGGAGGTGCCAGCCAGTTCTCCAGGATCAGGGACCAAGCCCTGAAGTTCAACCTGACCAGGATTAAGTTTGGCAGCGATCAGCATTGCAGTGGCACGTGGAGTTTGTGCCTGGAACACTGACTGTGTGATCACTCTGCTGCTGTGAACGTTGCTTTGGGGGAAAATAAACCCCTCCTCCTAACAGACTGCAAAGTGGAGACAGAGTTTAATTTCCTTTTTGCTAACCACGTGTTTGGAGGTGCCTTCAGTGCCTGACTGAGCTGCCTTTTTGAGAGGAGAGAGCAATAACTCCGCTAACTCCAGTTTTCCCTTTCTTCCCACCTTCCCAGCAGGGAGATTTCATTTCTTGGTACCCACTGGGAGTGTCAGGGACCAGTGTGGCCTCCTGCTGCCAGTTCACACCACAATAACCTGTGTTTACACCCTCAGATTGAATTTTTCAGACCATCTATAAAAGCCACAGCCACTGTTGCATGGAGCAGAAAAGCCACTGGTGCTCTGCATGCTCATTCCTTCAGACACAGCTGGGCCCACTGAAACAGCTGAGCCAGGAAAGTTATAATCCTATTTATGCTTATGATGGTACTTAAAGAATTAAAAAAAAAAAAAGCCATAAGCTACTACAATTTATCTGCAGTAGATTTTATATCATTTACTTTATGACATCGATACATACAGACATCTCTCTCCAGCAAAACCACTTTGGATATTTTAAATCTCTTTATTCTTCTGGCAATTGTTTATTACCCACAGCACATTTTCAGAAATCCCTCTCAATCAGAGCTTGTAATGTGCAATACTTGAAATGCTGAGTCTTCAAGCAACCTATTCCTGGCCCAGCCCCAGTGCCATCCAGTTCGTTGGCTCTTTGAACCCCTGAAGCCAACTGGGCTCCATCTGGGCTCCCTAAATCCATTCCCAAGGCATGGTAAAACTCCCAGGCCAATTCTAAGCCCCTGTGAAAGTGACTTTGGAAACACTGTCACTGTGAGGAGCATTTTAAGGAACATTTTGCACAGGTGCTCTTACAGCTCAGCCTCTGCTTGAGGCCAAAACGAGGTGTCTTCACCAGAGAATGTTTTACCCACTTTGCTCCTTCCTCTGGTTTCAGAAGTGACGTTGCCACTTTGGGGCTTTAAGTAAGAGGCAGAGTTTAGGAGTTCAAGTGACATCAAAAAGGCTGAAGGAGTGTCTTTAATAACACTCCAAACTGACCAGTCCTCAGAGCAATGACAGGCTCAGATTTTGAGCCACACAAAGGAAATTCTGCTCCTGCTCCCTCTGGTTTTATTCCCACCTGAGTCTTTCCGCTCAGAGACCTTCACCTAAAGTCACACTGCACCAAAGATCAAGCACAACCTTCACAACCTGTGGCCACAAATGCACCTGCCTGAAGGAATGAGAAGCTTGGGGACAATTTCACCCTGGCCAAATGGGCATCATTCTTAGGAGAAAGAGCCAGTTCTTGTGAGATCCAAACCCAGGGTTGAGACCCAGACCCGGGGCTGAGACCCAAACCCAGGGTTTGGGGCTCACGCATCTAAAACTTCACATAGTCACCAGGAGCAAACAGAAGCAGCTGAAGCTTCTCTGCCTCTCCCAAAGAGGGAAACAAAACTCCTCCCTGGGGTGGGAATACCCATTGGAGGAGGCTGATGTGGGTGGAGATGGATGTGTGACTGACCAAGAAAATTGCACTCCTGAATTCACTCACTTCTTCTCAACCCCAAGTGCTGGTCATGCTGGAAACATCAACCCTCTTTCTTTGGGCCCCTGGATGGTGTTGTCCAACAAGCAGGGGAAGCCTCTCAGCTCCAGAGCAGGTTCAATCAGGACAATGGAAACAAAAAATGGTCCCTTCAAACAGACCATTTGTTTTAAACACCGTTTTTAAGCAGCAGGGTGATGACACCCAGGTCTTGCTCACACTCACGCTCCACCTTTCCAACTTACAACACTCTCAGTGTATTCATTCCTACTTGCACCTTAAAGAAGCCTTTTTGCTGCACAAATCCTGCCTTTCTGTCCTGAAAAACATACCCTAAGTTAGATGATTTTTTTAATGTCATTTTTATTCAGTGCCTCACAACAGCAGTAAAACCCAGAATGCTGAAGAATTACACTTTTAAAGAGGAGCTTCCATCAAGCAGCTATTCTTGTCCTAATGTAATATCTCATTTTCTCAGCAGTTGATTAAAACCCATTCTGTTACACTGGGATACACCCAATGACACTCCCCTGGTACAGAGATATGGAGAAGAGATAAAAGAAAATAATCTATCACTGGCAGTGCTGAGAACATTGTTAAAAGCAGATATTCAATACCTACTTATCTTTTATGTATACAGATATCCGTGGTGACAAATAGCCTATTATGGGGCATGATTGACTGCAAACAGAAAGCAGAAACTGGAAAAGAATTCTGAATAACTGAGGGCCATTTGCTGCTCCTGTTTTACAGCAGGAACTTCAGATTCCCCCCAGGAAAAGAAGGAAAGGAAAGAAAGTGATGCAGTTGTACAACTGGAGTGAATTCTGGATTCCTCCAGGAATTCCTAAACAAGAGGACTTGGGTTGGCCACTGCAGGAGATGATTCCAGCAGCATCTTTAGGTGCCTCTCCAGCAGTGCCAGGAGGCCTGGATGGTCCAGGAGCCATCAGGAGAAGGGTGAGGACTCCAGCAAAACTCATTAAATCATTAAAACATCATTAATAAGTCAGGGGCTTATCTCTGGTTAAAACTTGGTTGTAATAATGCCAAGGTCATGGGTTCAATCCCTTGTGTGGGCCATTGACTGTAGAGTTGGACTCGATGGTCCTTGTGGGTCCTTCCAACTCGGAATAGTCTGTGAATAGCTCAAGGTCATTTGTGCCCAACACCTTCAGGAAAGTTCTCACGGCTGAGAGGGAAAAATCCTTGAGCTCCTTTTGGATTTCTAGTCAAGAAAACCTATTTTAATTCTGTTTTTTATGGGCAAATGCCCATTGAGTGCCAGCGAACCACAACACTAAGTGATGGCACTGCGAGTTCTGCCATTGCCCTCCAAGGGTCCAAATGCCACAGTTCTGGGCAAATCTGGCATCCCAAAATCCATGGCATCCCCAATCCGTATGGCATCCCAAACCCATTCTGTGGCCAGAAAGGTCATCAAGTCTTTCATCAGACTTGCTTTTGCCCTAATTACTTTCCACCTTCCCATCCTTTCCTTCACTGCCTTCAAACAACACAAACTTTTCTCCTTAGACAGATGAATCTCTAATTACCCAACTGAGCTGTCTTTGCCCTTTTTTTCATGAGCATCATCTGCCCTCCCTGCCAAAGAGGAGATGCTGCTCCCACAGTGCTGAGCTAATCCAAAATCGCTGCTCCTGCCACCCAGCAGCCAATAATTCCTTTTATTCATTCCACCTAATCAATCAGCAACTCAGGAAAGCTCCCTGAATGTTTTGTATCCATCATTTGCATGGGCAGGCAATGCAGATTTAGCTCCCTTAATAATTCTTCCTACATCGAGCCATCAATCTCTCAACCTGCTCCATCATTTTTGTGGCTCTTCTGTGAATTCCTTCTGGTTTTCCCAAGTCCCTTCAGGACTGAAGTGCTGAGCTGAGAAGGCAACATTTCACCTGCACCCCAGCAGAGTTCAATGTGGAAAAAAATCAACTCCTCCGTCTTTACCAGGCATCCAAAATCAGAATTGTTTTCATTAATTCTTCCTTCTTTACCAAGGATCCAAAATCATAATGGTGTTCATTAACTCCTCCTTATCACCCATCCAAAACCATAATGGTTTTATTTGCCAGTTAAGGTCACTTTTGTATTCCAAATATGAAATTTGCGGTGGTGGCAAATAAAGCCTGAAAATCCCTGAGTCAGCTTTGCTTATTTTCTTCTCATTTCTAACGTTTTGCTGGGGAGTTCAGGTTTGAAAATAACTGCAAATACCAAAACTGCAGCAAGTTTGCTGCATTTTACCTCAAAAAATGATGAGAGAAGGAATCAGATTTCCCTGCAAACAACAGAAACCATTTGTTACAAACTTTTTGCTCAACATCCTGAATTTGTCTTTTCAATCCAAGGATTCCTGTGACCACATCCAGGTTTCTCATGGCTTTTGGGACACGAGCTGGTTTATCTGAACTTTGAAAATAAAAAACATTTTTGGAGGGATATTCAGTCTTTTTGATGCTCCTGCACCTTCCTGCTTTTCAGGCAAGGGAGACACAGAGTGAAAAGTCCCCACTGAGCCAAGAGTGTGCCCAGGTGGCCAAGAAGGCCAATGGGCTCCTGGCCTGGATCCAAAGTAGCGTGGCCAGCAGGCCCAGGGCAGTGAGCCTTCCCCTGGCCTCTGCCTTGGGGAGGCCACACCTTGAGTGTTGGGTTGAGTTCTGGGCCCCTGAGTTGAGGCAAGAGATTGAGGGGCTGGAGCGGGGCCAGAGAAGAGCAAGGAGGCTGGAGAAGGGAGTGGAGCACAAGTGCTGTGGGGAGAGGCTGAGGGAGCTGGGGGTGTTTGTGCTGGAGAAGAGGAGGCTCAGAGGTGACCTCAGCACTGTCTGGAACTGCCTGAAGGGAAGTTGTGGCCAGGTGGGGGTTGGTCTCTTCTCCCAGGCACTCAGCAATAGGACAAGGGGGCACGGGGGGCTCAAGCTCTGCCAGGGCAAGTTGAAGTTGGAGAGCAGAAGGAAATTGTTTGCAGAGAGAGTGCTCAGGCATTGGAATGGGCTGCCCAGAGAGGGGGTGGATTCCCCATCCCTGGAGGTTTTTCAGCTGAGCTTGGCCGTGGCACTGAGTGCCATGATCTGGTGACGGGACTGGAGTTGGCCCAAGGGTTGGACTTGCTGATCTCGGAGGGCTTTTCCAACCCAATCCATTCTATGAGTCTGTGATTCTAAATGGTCCACACACAGGGGAGCTGCTTCTCAAGCTGAATAAATCCCACCAACCTCCAGAAACTCAACTTCAGGCAGCACAAAAGGAAGTTCAGGAGCCAACACTTTCCCTGCCCTCATTGAAAGCTTTTACAAGTCACCTCATCCCTTCCACTCAATAAATGTTCTGATTTTTAACAGAAAGGTGAAAGGTCTCCCATTCCCAATCCCCTGAGCCACTCTTGGATGGATCCCTGCAGGAATAAGTTTGTTTCCAGACTTCCTGGTGGTCCTCACTTTTTCAACTTAAACATTTGTCAAACAAGAGCAATTTTCTCCTTAAGCAGGAGGCAGTTAATTAGTACAGAGCCTGTCATTTTGTCACATCCTGATGAACAATATGGGAGATTAAAGAGTTGCTAATTGGCTGATACTGTTTAGCAGCAATTTCAGAGTGTTAATGCACCAACATTAAAAAGTTGTTTTGATCAGACTATAAGAAAAAAAAATCAACAAAATGAGGTTTTTTTCAAGATGAAAAGGGTTGTCCCACAGGAGAAACCCCAGGGAGCACTTCCAATATGGGATCAAGGAACTTTGTAGGTATTGGAGAAATGTTGTGCCAACAGAAGAAAGTTTTTCATAAGTAATTCTTTAAATCAATAAAAATAGGGGGGAAAACAAACAAACAGAAATAGAATCAGAAAATATAATTACAAAACAAATTATGAGTATCTTTAAGGGTATAGATACAAGAGGTTATTGTAGGAGTAACAAGATCATAAAATCATTGGATGGTTTGGCTTGGAGGGACCTCAAAGCCCACCCAGTGCCACCCCTGCCATGGCAGGGACACTTGCCAGTGTCCCAGGGTGCTCCAAGCCCTGTCCAGCCTGGCCTGGGACACTCCCAGGGCTGGGGCAGCCACAGCTTCTCTGGGCACCTGTGCCAGGGCCTGCCCACCCTCCCAGCCAGGAATTCCTTCCCAATATCCCACCTAAATCTCCAGTTTGGCAGTGGGAAGCCATTCCCCATGTCCTGTCCCTCCATCCCTCATAAACAGCCCTCTCCAAGGAGATCAAACCACTCCACTGGGAAAATCTCTGACCAAAAACTGGCCAAGGTTGTCCCCAGCCAACCTGACACCCAACCAACCTCTGCAGTCCCTGAAGAGGAGCTGGAAAGTCTTGAGGCAGGACAGAGGATGCCTTTCAGTTACAACCAATTAAGCAGCAAAAGACAGGATAATGAGGGTAATTAACAACATTTGGACCAAGGCAGGATTATAAAAATTACAGCAGTGATTTTGCTGCTCTTGGTTAATGCACAGCTGGAGAGGTTGTTGGAGGTGTTGATGTCACATCCACACCAGTGAGAAAGGAAACATCAGAGGCACCAAACACATCAGGGAACTGTGCTGAGAACCACCAGAACCTTTTTCTGGGGGGAAATAGAACAAAACCACATAAACAATACTCACACATTCCATATACAATGCTCACAGCATGCAGAGTTTGGGGATACAAAAGTCTGGGTGAGCTTCAATCTTCTTTTTCAGCATCAAGGTCTTGCTAAATGTTCATATTTCTTCAGAAAACCTGGAAGGAGAGGTGGTAAAAATCCCCCCAGTTGGGAAGGTGGGGTCTACTACCTTATCTCCAGCAGAGCTTTTCTTCCACTTGGAATTCTCTGGTTCCTGCAGGGAAAAGAAGAAAAGAAAGAAAGCACAAAAGGAAATCAAACCACCTCTGTGCAGGCTCTGTGATAACCAGAGCACAGAGACTGAGGCAGAGCACCCAAATTCCTTGGGGCTGGAAAACTGGGAGCTGGATCTTAGGCAGCCTGGAGTGCTCAGGTGTGGATCTCCCATCCCCTGGAAGAGTATTTTGAATTATAAAAACACAGGAAAAATGGCAAGTGAGGGGGGAATGGGGCAAGTCAGCGTGGGGGGCAAAACTGATGGGAAATCCACCCACCCTGGGAGCTCATTTGTATCCACAGAAACATCAAAAGGCAAATCAAAGACCAAGAGGAAAGGATGGAAGTTTCTTTCCTGGCTTTGCGCCGTGAGTTGTCCCCTTTAGGAGCTGCTCCAACATCCCAATAAAATCTGGCAGGTGGCTGGGAAGGTGGTGGATGCAGTGCCACCTGCCTGGCACAGCCATGCCCACTGTGCAGGTCTGGGTGATCAGCAGGGCCAAGACTCTTTGGCAAGAGGAGGGAACAAATCATGAAGTGTCTGCTCTCAAGGTGTTCCTCTTTGGCACTTCCAAGTGCAGCCCAAGCCACTGCTGCTTTTTTTTTCCCTCCTCTCAAGAGCCCAAAATCTTCTCCTGAGGGAGGCCTGAGAAAAACCAACAATGTTTATGTGTTTGGAGGGATCCAAATGTCCCCATTCTGCAATTCCCTTGATTGGGTTTAACCCATTAATGACCGACACGCTGCTGATACTCACCGGGGTGACTGATGTTGTCTGAGCAAGGAAAAGGATCTGATGGGATGAATTTCAGCTCCAGGCAAATCTCCTGCCTTGCTTCTCTGCAGCTACTCCCCAATTTAAACCACTAATTGGAACCAGTCAACTCTTTGCATCGACAAACCAAGGGTCATTATGTTGTTCTCTCAACCTTGTGCTCGGAGATTGCATTGATCTTCATTATATTAATTAGTCAAATTATTCCTTCCTTTCTGCTGCCTTTCTGGGGAGGGAATTACCCAGGAAAGAACAATCTGGGATGAGGTGCATTGGAGATATCCCCTTTTTTCTCCTGCTTGTTTACCATTAATGGTTCTACTTCATCTGCTGCTTAACGACATTAGAGCCTCAGTGAGAAATATTATTTCCCAGAGGGGTTAGAGATTCAGGTAAGACAAAACCACAGGAGTGGTGCAGAATTCTTACCAAGTTCCCAGAGGATAAACAACCAATTCCTGCAGTTTGTGAGGTGCAGATTTAGCTCACTGAGGTGTGGGCAGCTGCTCTCAGCCAGACCCATCCCTGCCAGGGAAGGGACCCGAGGAAAGGCAATAAACGTTCATAGTCCTCTTGTTGAGTGAAACATCTGAGAATTCCTCAACCAGCATTTTTCTGTGTTCAATCTCTTGATTTCACTCCATGAACAATCTGTTTGGAAAATAACACAATATTTCAGGATGCATTTGCTGCAGGTATTTAACTCATTGTCCTCCTGACCTTTGATCAGGTCTGGAATTCATTACTTTTTCCCTCCTCCATTTCCCACAGATTTCAAGGAGAGAGAGCAGAGAGCTCCAAACTATGAGCTGGGAAGAAGGGAGGGAGAAACTGGAGTCACTGGAGCAGTGGGAATGGGACAGAATGAAATGAAATGAATAAAATGAAGCCCCTCTTCACCCAGGCAGGTGTGTCAGGGGCTCCCCTGGCACAGTGGGGGGTTCTGGGCACTCAGAAGGCACCTTCTGATCAAGGTGCCCCAGAAAGTTTTGCGGGGAAATGGGTTTGGGGCTTGATGTCCATATTACCTAAATCAGCCCTTTAATCATGGAATAGTTTGGGTTGGAAGGGACCATAAAGAGCATCTTGTCCCACCCCTGCCCTGGGCAGGGACACCTCCCACCAGCCCAGGGTGCTCCAAGCCCTGTCCAACCTGGCCTGGGACACTCGCAGGGCTGGGGCAGCCACAGCCTCTCTGGGCACCTGTGCCAGGGCCTGCCCACCCTCCCAGCCAGCAATTCCTTCCCAGTGTCCAATCTAAATCTACAGTTTGGCAGTTTGAAGCCATTTCCCTTGTGCTGTCACTCCACCCCTTGGAAATGGTCTCTCTCCATCTTTCTTGTAGCCCCATCAGGTTCTGCAAGGCCTCAATCAGGTCACTCCAAAGCTTTTCTTCTCCAGGCTGGACAATCCCAACCCTCCCAGCCTTCCCTCCCAGCAGAGCTGCTCCATCCTCTGCCCATCCTGGTGCCTCCTCTGGACTCATTCTTCAAATCTTTCCATTTATTACGTCCATGACAAACTGCCAAGTCCCCTTTGCTCATGCCAAGAACTCTGTGGTTGGTCCCTCCCTCTCACTAACCCAGAGGAGCACAGACCCTTCTGAAGTGCCCAGGCCACCACACAGCCCTTGCCCAGGCGAGGGATTAGGTGCCTATTTAGCTTTTAAAATCTGACATTTCATCTCCTAATCCCCATTTAATTTATGGGATTATTGCACCTAAAACTCATCACCTATTTGCAAATACTTCATTAGACTCCAATGAAAAGTTGGAAAGAAGGGGGAAATATTCCACTTATTTCAGCTCCAGTGCCAAATTTATTTCTTTATTAGGGACTGAAAGCATCAATTTTAATCCCACACCTAATTTCATTAATATAACTGCAATTTATTATCCGTGGGTAGGACTTCAGCACTGCATTTTGAATTTATGCTTATGGGTGGCTGCTGCTTTGAAAACCATCCTCATTTCCTAATTAACATGCAAGGTATTAAACAAATTTAATCTTTTAAAGCCAATATTTTATAAAATAGCAAGAGAAAAGAGCTTCCCACAAAATAGCAATCCATTATTTAAATAATATAAAAAAAAGCACAGTTAATTTTAACTAAAATAAATCTGTGAGATTCAAGTGGGAGCTCAAGACTTAAGGGAGGGAAAATAAAGGAGAGCACAGAAATGAAGACAAAGGTGCAGTGACAATAATTGTTCTTGAGCTTTCAGTGGGATGGGGAAGGGAGAAATTGAATTATTTAAGCAGCTCAAAGTTGTGTTCCCATGAGGGTCAGGGAAATCAGCTGCTGGTGGGTATTCCCTGCACGAAAACAAAAAGATCACAGCAGCAAAAGGAATCCTTGGTGTTAAAAAAGAAGCAGCTAAAATAAGTTAAATACAACCCCCACACTAAGGGAAAGTATTATTTTAATTTACTCAATGACATCTCTGAGGCATCACAGGAAAAAACCCAAGAGCAACAGAGAAATACCTCATTTCTCTCTTCTTTTCTCTCTCCCTTTGCTGACACCAATCCAAGGGCTTGGAAACTCCTGGAGCTGCAGGAAGCAGAGCTGGAGCTTTTTACCAGCAGGAGCAAATTTCTCCTGGGAGTTGTGACAACTCAGATCTGAACTCTTGGGGTTCAGCAAAGCACCAGCTCCCAGAATTTCAGATGTTTGTTCCAGAAACCACGACAGCCATGGAAGCAGCTCCAGCTTCACTCAGCAAACCCCCAAAGCCTGAGACTGATTCCAGTCTCCTGCTGAAATACCTGTTCCTCCCATTAATCAGCCTAAAAACAGGAAGGAAAAGTTTTAATCACTGTAAATATAACAAATGTTTATGAGCAAGTAGGTTCAGCCTGGAAAACAGTCCATGAGGGAGCCACAGAAAATAGTTTCACATTTTTCCTGCTCCCTCTTGCTCCTATTTCTGAATTTTAAACAGTCTGAAATGCTGTTAGTCCATAATGAAAACATAATAATGATGTTAAACAAAAGAGATTTCAAGACATGTGATAAAAAGCCTGCAAATGTCCCGAGGGTCTGTCTGGTCAGTGTTTGTGTCCCTCTTTATCACGAAGGAATGAGGAACAAACCCCTGTCCGTGCCATTTGTCACCCCCTGTGTCTCATCCAGTGGCCCAGAGCAATCCTGGCTCCTGGGGACACAGAGAAAGCAGCAATGCATGGAACAGTGTCCCAGTTCAGCAGGTGGGACCAGTTCATCCCTGGGTGGCTGTGACCAAAGCTGTGCATTCCAAACCCTCTGACACTGATGGTGCCCATGAATCACCCACTAAAACACCTCAGAGCTCCAGAGCAGGCACAGAGGGCAGGAAAAGGAGCCAGATCCAAACCCCTCATGGCTTTAGAGTCATCAAACTTTACTCTGGAAAACAGAGACAACTGTTCATCAAAGAAACTGTTGCTGCCTCTGGTAGACTTTGCCCTGCACGGTCCTTACTGTGTCCAGCAGAAGGCAGAGCCCTGAGGTCCAGGGGCTGAGGTCCAAAAAGTGGGAGACAAGTGAAAGAGGGAAGGAGGAAGAGAGAAAGAAAGGAAATGGCATAAAAAAAAAAATCACTGAGAGAAATTGCTTTGGTTTTAAGAGGGATTTAAAAGCACTTCCAACTAAATTGGTCCCAGTTATTCAGGCACAGGTGGCAAAGGAAGGTCCTTCTTGTAGTGGTGGCTGCCCCAGCCCTGGGAGTGTCCCAGGCCAGGCTGGACAGGGCTTGGAGCACCCTGGGCTGGTGGGAGGTGTCCCTGCCCATGGCAGGGGGTGGCACTGGGTGGGCTTTGAGGTCCCTTCCAATCCAACCATTGTGTGATTCCATGATTCTCATCTATAAACACTGAGGAATGGAAAATAGGAGATGCCTCTTCCTTCCTCCAGGAGCTCTGGGCCTTTCCACATTTAAACACTACAGATAGGGGGGAAAAAACCCAAACAGTCTCTTTCCCTATTTCCATAACAGAAAGCCTCAAAACTATGAGCTGCCCTTCAGAGATTTGCAAACCCACCTCATTCCCAGAGAATATTCCCAGGAAACGCACCCTGAAAAGTCTCCAGCCAGAGTGTGTGAAACAGCAGAGCAGCTGAACATCAGGGACCTCCCTCCCAAACATCCCTGGAGTGTCCTGGCCCAGAAAACCTCCCCTTGCAACCAAGGGCTGGGGAGAATCAGAGGATCACAGCATGCTTTGGGTTGGATGGGACCTTAAAGCTCCTCCATGGGCAGGAACAACTTCCACCATCCCAGGTGGCTCAGGATGCACCTCCCAGCTCAGCCCTGGGAATCCTGGAGGCTCAGAAACCCAAGGAATTCTCAAAGCACACTGAAAAGTACCCAAGCAGTACTTGGGCAACCCATCCCAGGTTTGCCAGGAGGCACATCCATGTTTTTTGGGGCATGGATCCCCTGATTGCAGCTGCCAGCAGGAGTTGTGCCTTCCAGAACATTCCTGCCTGCTCTAAAATGCAGATTTGCAGGTAAATGGCAGGAGCAGGAAAGGGGCTGTGAGAGCTCCTTAAAGAGATGAACTTGCTGATTATTGTGCCACTGCTGACTGTAATTCAAGCAGTTGGGAGCCTCATTTCTGTAACTGCAGCAGATTAAACAGCAGAGAAAGCTGCTTTTTGTGCTCTTGTTTCTGTGGCTGCAGGACTTGGTGATGTGCCTTTGGGGCCTGTGCTCCCCTACAGGAGGCTCAGCAATTCAAGGGCAACAACAAGGGGGTTTTTTGGTTTAATTTGTTAGAAAAGTAGCCCTGTAAAAGTCTGCAGATAATCCAAACTCCTTTACAACAGCATCTTTCCCTTACACAACAAGGGGAGGCCAGAAACGTAGCAAAATTCAGAGGGGTTTGTTCTGTTTAATAGTTTTGTTTTTCTTAACAAGGACATATTTATATTTGATGAAGACACACCTAAACCACCACTGTACAAATTATGAAAAACAAGAGGAACTTATTTTGGTGGCAGTGGAGGCCCAAGAGGCTGATCCAAACCTGTGCCTGGGGAAATTGAAGTTGGAGAGCAGAAAAAACTTCTTTGCAGAGAGAGTGCTGAGGGATTGGAATGGGCTGTCCAGAGAGGGGGTGGATTCCCCATGCCTGGAGGTTTTTCAGCTGAGCTTGGCCGTGGCACTGAGTGCCATGATCTGGTAAAGGGACTGGAGTTGGCCCAAGGGTTGGACTTGATGATCTGGGAGGTCTTTTCCAACCCAATCCATTCCATGATTCTGTGATTCTAACCCAACCCTTCAGCCTTTGGAAAATCCCCCTCCAGCTGTGCTCCAGCTGTGCAGCTCTGACACTCCAAGCAACAGGCAGGGCCAGAAATGGCCACTTCTCATCACTATTTTAGTGTCTTTTTCTACAGAAATAGCGACATAATCGAAATTTTGAGGACACTTGTTCCCAAATCCAACTGTTTCAGAGTCCAACTGCTGTCAAAATATCTTAATATTGTCCCTGAAATTGCAGCTGCTTTTAGGAACTTGATGGTTTCCATTAGAATCTTGATGGATCCTCCTGATGGAAGAAGCTTTGCACACACCAAATTATAAACTGGAGTGGAGCAGATGGTTCCATAAATATTATCCTGGCCAATTGCTAGAAACACTCTATTAGTTTTAATACCTACCTGGATTTTTACTGAAAACCACAGGCATAGAGTCGTAATACAGGGGGAAAAATATCATTAAAATAAATAGCCTTGGAATGAATAAAAAATTACTCAGCAGCTTCAGAATCCCAATGAGGACAAATGATGTAAAAGTGTCATCTCCTGACTGAAATCAGCAATTCAGTCAAAGTCAAGGCAGCAAAGTGACACCCAATTTAGTTCTGGCATTCCTAGAATATCAGAGCAGCAAGGAAACCACAAAAATAAGGCCATCAGATCCCAAGGGCAGCAGAAATTAAGTTAATGAGTCCTTCAAAACCTCCTGGGACCATTTTTAAAAGGATTTCTTTTCACTGCATCTGCTGTGCTTAAATGGAAATGAAGCAGCAGAGCCATAAAAATGCATAAACTTCCAACAATTAATTCATATAATCAGTTCAGAATGAATCCAAAACTTACCCCAAATGTCTTGAACCAGGAAAACCAACAGTCGGGCTGGAAACTCTCTGTGAGTCAGATTAATTTCCAATAATTACATTCCTTCTGGAGGAAGGAGGGGCTTTTTCAGTCCTTTCAGCCAAGCCTCCCTTTCCCACCTGACCAAAACCCCCAAAATATCAGATATTTATCATAACTTCCAGAATCTGCCTCTTTTAAACCAAATTATTTTGAGGTGTTCATTCAGCCCAGCAAGCCCAGCACACGAGGCATCACTTTGGGGATGTTCTGTTGGGATTATAATTTTAAAGGTATTTTTTTGAGAGGGATTCAGACAAAAGCTTGCTGAGGATCCCCAGGGCCACCCTGACCTGGCCTTGGGTCACTGTGTTTGCTGCTCAGCTCAGCAGGACCCACTTCAGATGCTCAGCCCATCCTCTGCATCCTCGAGGGGCACCAGAGTGGGCACTTCAGTGCTTGGCAAGGTGGCATTTTATCCACAGAGAGCTCTGAGAGCTGTGGAATGATCTCCTTTTTTATTTTGCTCCTCGAATATTGAGGGAAGTGTTAAACAAAGAGGAACCCCTGTGGTCAGTGGAGGAGCATCTCCCAGCTCCCTGGCCCTGCCCTGGGGGATGAACCCATGGATTGGGAGCTGTTTTAATGGAGCCAGAAGACACTTGGATGATAATTTACCTCTTGAAAAGGAGTCTCTCTGATGAAGTGTGTTCCAACAGGTGCTGGAGACCACTCACCGCCTTCTTCTCTAGACAAACACTTCAGGAGGAGGCATTTTCTGCTTCCCAGAGCAGCTGCTGCCATTTCTCCTCCAGTTTAGCTCCAGCATATGTTCAGGTAATTCCCTGTTGTGTTTTTACAGCCACAAACAGTAAACTCCCCAAAGCCCTGAGGAGCAGAGGGAACAGAGTGTGGGTTGTGTTTCATCACAGAGAACACAAATTAGTCGAGTCATCTGTGTCATTTCTCCACCTAACTGGGCTTCCCAAAAGGAAGAATTTCCCCCTTTGCCCCTTTTAAGTTCACCTTCTGCCTCTGGCTGAGGACACGTCACCGCCACCACCACCTTCTGCCTCTGGCTGAGGACACGTCACCGCCACCACCACCTTCTGCCTCTGGCTGAGGACACGCCACCGCCACCACCACCTTCTGCCTCTGGCTGAGGACACGTCACCACTTCAAGGGAAACAGAAATCACACAGAGCCAGGAAGTCTCAGAAATGCAACCTCAGTGGCACCTGATTCCCTGAAAACCATCATTTTTATCCCAGAAAACCAACCTTTTCCCCAGACAACCATAATTTTTATCCCTGAAAACCACCATTTTCCCTGGAAAACCATCATTTTTCCCCCTGAAAAACATTGCTTTTATCCCTGAAAACCATCATTTTTATCCCAGAAAACCAACCTTTTCCCCAGACAACCATAATTTTTATCCCTGAAAACCACCATTTTCCCTGGAAAACCATCATTTTTCCCCCTGAAAAACATTGCTTTTATCCCTGAAAACCATCATTTTTGTCCCCAAAACTCACCATTTCCATCCCTTAAAACCACAATCTCCCACGGGAAACCACCATTTTTTCCCCTGAAAACCATCACTTTTATCACTGAAAACCATCATTTTCTCTGGAAAACCATAATTTTTCCCTCTGAAAAACATTGCTTTTATCCCTGAGAACCACCATTTTCATCCCTTAAAACCACAATTTCCCACTGAAAACCACCATTTTTCCCCCCAAAACCCCACCGGTTTTCCCCCCAAAATCACCAGTTTTCCCCCCCAAACCCCAACATTTTTGTCCCTGAAAAACCACCATCTCTATCCCTGAAAAACCGCCATTTTTATCCCTGAAAAACCACCATTTTTATCCCCAAAACTCACCGTTTGCATCCCTTAAATCCACAATCTCCCATGGGAAACCACCATTTTTATCCCTGAAAACCATCACTTTTATCCCTGAAAACCATCACTTTTATCCCTGAAAACCATCACTTTTTCCCCCTGAAAACCACAATTTCTATCCCTAAATCCCACCATTTTCTGATGAAAATCAACATTTTTCCCTCTGAAAACCCCCATTTTCCCCTGAAAGCCACCATTTTTTCCCCTGAAAACCCTACTTTTATCAAACTCTTTGGAACTTTAATGTCATATTTCTGGCTGTCTCAGCAATCTTGGTGGAGCAGGAAATCAAAAATTAATATTAATGAAAATCAGTGACACTGATTAAAAAAAATGGATTCTTTCAAACCTGTAAATCCCAAACATGTAAATTATGGGTTGATTTTTGTCACCATCAGGTCACTCAACAAGAGGGAAGTCAATGATGCAGGAAAAACTCAGCTTAAGGATTCTCCAACCAGTTTTCCACTCACAAACTTCAATAATATTATGAATTTATGGGCTGTTGACTCCACTTTTTCTTACCTGGGGATGGTGATGCTTCCTAATTTGAGAGCAAATTAATTACAGAGGGAAAAAAACCACCCCAAGTTTGCACCTAAATTAACTAAATTTTCTTACCTAGGATTTTTTTTTGCTTCAATTTAATTATCCCTAGATTGTATCATCATTAAATTAAGGCTAAGCCTAATTAGTCCTCCAATTCTTGCTCCAAGAATTAATACAATTTGCCTTCCAGGAGCACTAAAGGATAAAACTGCTTGAAATTATATCTGGTTTAAAGTGTTTGTTACCTGCTTCTAATTAAAGCCATTCATCACTGGAATATCATTTGAGGGGGTTTGTTGGGTTGTGGGTTTTTTATTATTTTTATTGTTCTGATACTTAATTTTTAGCATTTAATGCTCGGCTTTCCTGGGATGGATCCCAAGAGTCTCCCAGACCAGGGACACAAAGACTCTTCAATCTCAGCCCTCCAAACAGACCTGCAACAACCTCAATTTCCAGAGCTGGTTGTGCTCTTAATTCCATTTTTCTCAATATAAGTGGCTTTAAATTTAATATTCCATTTCATTCATTGTGCATTTTGATTTTCCTGTAATTTAAATGGTCGAGCCTGGGGGTTTCACCAGCTCTTTTCTGAGAGGGAAAACAGGTTTAAAACTGCGATTAAGGCTCTTGAAACAGGCCCTGGGATACTTTGTCGCAAATATGTTATAAATCTCTTGAATAATTTGGGTCATCTTCCTTCATCAAGGAAACCGAGTCAGGCAGGAGGGAAACCACGAGCTCAGAACAGACTCTTGAAGCACTTTTGGAACAGCTTTTTGTATTGTGTAGTAAATAATTCTCATTAAGATCTTTTGGCTGGTCATTTTTAACAATAAATAATTCATGTTATATAAATATTCTCATTTTGCCAATCATTAAAACCTGCAGGACAAAAGTGGCCGATCACATCTCTGTAACTCCTTAAATTTAAACAGTTGGCACCATCCAAGGCTCAGGTTGGATTCAGGAGCACTTGGAAGGGGTTTAGAAATCCAGGGAGTCCTTTGTGTCCTCAGGACTCGAGGGCAGAGCTTGTTTCATAAATTCTGGCTGAGCCTTCCATTCCCACCCATGACATCAAGGAGAGGAACAAGAACTGCCACAAACTGCACCAGGTTGGACCTTCCCAACCTGTTCTCCAACACCTGCAATGCTTCCATGAGGATGTGGGAGCCACCAGTGAGAAATTTGGCTTCAGCTGCCAAACACACCAATCCCACAGGTTGGATTTGTGCCAAAACAGGGCTGGTGACACCACCCAGAGGGTTAGAACTCCATGAAAACAAGTTCCACATGTGCCCAGCGAGCTGCCTCCTCCTCCTTCTCCTCTTTCTCCTTCTCTTCTTCTCCTCCTTCTCCTCTTCTCGTCCTCCTCCATCTCTCATCCTCCTCCTTCTCTTCTTCTCCTCCTCCTCTCCTCCTTGTCCTTCTCCTCTTCTCCTCCTCCTCGTCCTTCTCCTCTTCTCCTCCTCCATCTCTCATCCTCCTCCTTCTCTTCTTCTCCTCCTCCTCTCCTCCTTGTCCTTCTCCTCTTCTCCTCCTCCTCGTCCTTCTCCTCTTCTCCTCCTCCATCTCTCATCCTCCTCCTTCTCTTCTTCTCCTCCTCCTCTCCTCCTTGTCCTTCTCCTCTTCTCCTCCTCCTCGTCCTTCTCCTCTTCTCCTCCTCCATCTCTCATCCTCCTCCTTCTCTTCTTCTCCTCCTCCTCTCCTCCTTGTCCTTCTCCTCTTCTCCTCCTCCTCGTCCTTCTCCTCTTCTCCTCCTCCATCTCTCATCCTCCTCCTTCTCTTCTTCTCCTCCTCCTCTCCTCCTTGTCCTTCTCCTCTTCTCCTCCTCCTCGTCCTTCTCCTCTTCTCCTCCTCCATCTCTCATCCTCCTCCTTCTCTTCTTCTCCTCCTCCTCTCCTCCTTGTCCTTCTCCTCTTCTCCTCCTCCTCGTCCTTCTCCTCTTCTCCTCCTCCATCTCTCATCCTCNTTTCTCCTCCTCCTCCTCCTTTTCTCCTCCAAGGGCAGGAACCCCCCAATTTAAAACAAATCATGGGATTCCAGGGAGCTGGGGAACCTTTAGCCCTTAATTGCTGTTCTGGCTTTGTGGGTTTAGGTTTCCAAACACGGCACCAGAGCGCCTGAAGATCCTCCTGATTAAATAATTCAAACTGTTTGCACTGTGGAACGTGTTTGAAGGGCAGAGAAACCCCTGCTAAACACTTGGAATTCACCAGCAAGCACCTCATTAACATGCCACGAGATCAAATATTCATTCCCTTCTCCTCTGTAACGAGCTCATTCAAGACAAGTGTGAGACCCCCTGTCCTGTATTAAAGGTGCCAATGTTTTATTGATGGGCACTTTCATATTCACTTCAGGCCACGCCAAAATACAAACATACAATTAATGTTCCATTAATGAGGAAGCAAAACTCCATTTCTGCATCTTGGAGGAGGCCAAAGCAGGGGTTGTGTGCTGTGATGCTGCAGCACCCCCTGCCCTGAGAGCAACCAATAATCAATATTCAATATTTAATTACTGAACCCACCTTTGCCCTGCCCAGATCTGCTCAGGGAGGAGCAGCCTTGCTCTTTCCACAGGAGCTGCAATCAGCTCCTTTTTCCTGGGAAATGAGCCCAAAAAGAGATTAAATGCAGCCCAGGACACAGGAAGGATTGTCCAGGCATGGGAATGAGCTGGGCATGTCCCGGGTCATCCAAGTCCATGATTGAACCAGTGCAAGGAACCTCCATGTGGAATGTTGCTGGGCTAATCCTTGTCCTGCAGGTGGTACCTCTGGGGGGAAATCCAGGCTGGGAGCAGTGCCAGGCTTTGGAGCCACGGGCAGGGGTTGGGATGGGGAGCAGAACTCTGTGCCACCCTCTGCCTTGGTGGGCACCTCTGTGTATCCCTGGATCCCTCTGGCAGACAAAGCTTCTCTCCTTGCACGTCCCCAGCAGGATCCAGGCAGGATCTTCTCCCCCTGTTAAACGGGGAAATCCTTTGGGGAAGTTGCTCTGAGACCACCACTGACCCCACCCTCAGCTTTCCTCCAGGGTTCATTCACTTCCACATGGACAGATGTGGACTTCTGGCAGGGATCTGAGCTGCAGGATTTCTCAGGAGTAAGAAGAATATTTCCCAAGCTGAGCAGCACATCTGCTGGAATTTATTCCCCAAAGCAGCACTGCTGACATCCCAAACTCCTGCTTTTTGCCTACTCTGGTTTTTCCCTTCAGCAACAACAAGATCTGCAACTTCTCGCTGTGTCCACCAGCAGGAGAAACACTCAGCAGCACTTATTTCCCCAGAACGGCTGAAGAAGCAGGAAATCTCAGCCAAGAGCAAACTCTTCTCCCCTCTCCTCCCAGGGACAGAGCCTGGGGCCAGGTCCCCTCCCTCCCTGGATTTCAACCATCTCCACATGTTCACAGAGCTCACACAAACCTCCTGGGGTCTAATCCAAGCCCCTCTGCAGCAAAGCTGTGGCACTCAAGTTGCCCTCAACGAGCTCCTGTTGAGCATCTCAGCCCTGCTCTCACCCTGTTTGCACATCAATTCAACACCAAGTGCTCTCACCAGCTCCTTGGGAACCCCTTGACAGGGAACGGTGCCAACCCTCGGGATGCCCTCTAAGAGGGGCTGCTGGCACTGCTGGCACAGCGGGAATGTGGTTAGAATCACAGAATCAGTTGCGCTGGAAAAGACCTCTGAGATCATCAAGTCCAAGCCTAAATCCAACCCCACTGTGATCACCAGATCATGGCACTCAGTGCCACGTCCTGTCTCACCTTAAACACCTCCAGGGATGGAGAATCCACCCCCTGCCTGGGCAGGGCATTCCAATGCCTGAGCACTCTGTCTGTAAAGAACTTCTTCCTGATACCAACCTAAACCTCCCCTGGCAGAGCTTAAGCTGTGCCCTCTTGTCCTACTGTTGGTTGCCTGAGAGAAGAGACCAATCCCCACCTGGCTCAGCTTCACCTGCTCAAGGGCTCTGCCTCCTGTGCCAGAGGTTTTCAGCTCCACCCTGGAAAGGTTCCCCTCTCCATCACACGTGGTCACCAAGGGCTGCTCTTCAGGGATGTGCCATGGGCAGGGACACCTCCCACCAGCCCAGGGTGCTCCAAGCCCTGTCCAGCCTGGCCTGGGACACTCCCAGGGCTGGGGCAGCCACAGCTTCTCTGGGCACCTGTGCCAGGGCCTGCCCACCCTCACAGTCTTAAGGTCTTGTGGCTCTGTGTGGAACAAGCAGAGGGTGTTTTGCAGCACAAAGAATTTCTTCCTCATCCCTGCTCTTGACATGCTCTCTGTCAGTTTAAAACCATCCTTGCTTTGATTTATAAGCCACACTGAAGAGTTCAGACCTTCCCCCACAAGGAGTGGCATTGCTGGGATAACCCCAACATTCCTCACCTTCCTGGCAGGATTTGCAAGGCCACAAAGATCATTATTTCCTGCATGTGCAGACAAACAGGACTAATTCCAACAGGGATTTAGTTTCAGAAGAAGCAGGTGCCAGGGAGTTTGGTTTAGAATTAATTCTTCCTGCTAAAAATAATGATTTTAAGTATTATTAAGAGGCACCAAAATTATCAGCTGTTCCAGACAGTGTGAGACATCCCTGGGTCTGATTGACTTGAAAGGTGGGACAGGAAAAACTCAACAGAAAAGCTGGATATATGCAAGAATATCCACAAGACTATCCACCCTTTCCCAACCAAAATGTCTTGCTCAGGACTGACAATCTGAGCAGGGTTTTGCTGAAGGCAGAGCAGAAACACAGCAGAAATTCCATCAGAAACATCTCCCAATCCCTCCTGAAGGGCCCTGATCTTACAGAAAGTTGACCCTGGAATAGATGCCAACACTCAAACCCAACCACACGTGGTCATACAGTTACAAAGGCACCTGGCAATGTGCCCACCTCATTTTGGAAGCTCAGCTCTTGCTATTGCTGAAAAAAGGAGGGGAAAAAGAGCCTTTTTAGGCTGAAGTAGAAAGTCTGAACCAATAATATTAGAAAATCTAATTCAGGACGAGTTTAGGACAGATCTACAAAACAGATACAGTCAAGGAAGTTGAAACTTCTCCAAAGAGATGAATGATTATCATCAATTCATGGAGATGAGGGAAATATCAGTCATTCTCAGTGTGCTTTATATCAAAAATGAAGGAGGAAATGCTCTGAATAAAGAGGAACTTGGAAGGGTTTGCCATGGCATGATGAATAATCCATTGCTTGGCTTTGGGAAATCCTGACTCCTAGACCCAAAGTCACAAGAGAAAAGAGATGCAGGGATAACAAGTTTTTACTTCTGACTCAGCAGGGGAACAATTTAACACATTTTCAGGTCTCCAGGGTTGAGAAGTGGAGGTGAAACTTCTACAAGTTCAGGTGACCAACATCTGGGTCATACTGAAGGGATGAAGTTTCCCAATCACATCATTAGCACTGTCTGAAGGTTATTTTGTTGTATTCTCCTTTCTGACATGTCCATCCAGTTGGGAATGTTGGATTTCCCTGGATCAGACACTGCATTTCCCCCTGGCAGTGGCATGACAGGAGCATGGAGGGCCCTTACTCTGCTCCCCTTCCCAAATCGTGGCTGATTTTTCAGAATGATCAATACTTTGGGGGTTTTCCTCATGTCTCTCACACAAATCTCTCTGTATAATTTTAGCACAAGGCTGGTGTGAGTGTGGAAGGGCTGGTGACCATTTCTGAGCTCTTTAGAGAGGCTCCAGATTTGTGGTGTTGCTGTTGTGCTGAGCCTCCTTCAATCCAGGCCTGGATGTGTGGGATGACAAACCTCCATTTTCCTTCCTGTATTATTCAAGTCCGTGGGAATTATCATGTCTTGACATCAGTGGTAATTCAGACAAGAAATAATTCATCCCTGGAAGTGCCCAAGGCCAGGTTGGAGCAGCCTGGGCTGGTGGGAGGTGTCCCTGCCCATGGCAGGGGTGGCATGAGATGAGTTTTAAGGTGCCCAAACCTTTCTGTGCTTCTGTGGTTCAAGAAAATCCAAACATGAATTTGTTGCATCTTCCACTCCCCAAGATATCATCCAACCTTTGATCCAAGCAGGACACAATTTCTTGGCAAAACACACACCAAAGACCTCCAACACCATCAACACCCAGCAGCAAACACGACATCCCAGTCCTGGCCAGGAGCCAGTGGGTTTAGATGCAGGAAAAAGGAGAAAACTAACACAGAGACAGTTGTGACAGCATAAAAGCCTCCTGCTCTGGGAATAAATGTGTCTGCTTCACCTTGAGGGTCATTCCTCCTCCCTGGCCCAGCTTTGCCTCCAGAGGGGTCTCCAGCAGGGCCATCACCCCGTGACAAGGCCCTTCTGCAGGGGCATCATCTCAGCAGGGACAACAGGATCGATTGGGAAGAACAAGGAGCACAATTTGCCTCCATAAAGGTGACAAATAAATGACATCACCACCCCCACCCCCCCAGGCCAGGAATGGGGTGTGACAACAATTCCAAGGCACAGGTTGCACAAAACCAAGTGGAATTAACCCCAGTGTGGCTTTTTAATGGGGTTATTGCACAAAACAAGCACTGCCACAACTCTTCTCAAAGCATTTTTTCCTCTCAGGTTCCTCAAATCAAACCAATGGCTTTACACCCATCCAATTAGAATAAGGGGGTTTAATCAAGCTGTGCATAACCACAGGGCTGCTGTTGCCTGCAAGAGCATTTGCCACAGGTCTGCACCCATTTTTTGGGGGGCAAGCAGAGGAATGAGCTGCATTTAGGGAAGCAAATTCCAGCTGCAGCTCCACAGGAATTTTTCTGCTTGAATGAGTCCAAGGAGCTGAAATTTTGGTGAGTTTGGAGCTCCAGGAGAAAAGGCAGCTTTGGAAACCAATGAAAAATTCATTGCCCTTCGAGGTCCATTTGACCACAGAACAAACTTCCAGAGGGGAGTTGGCAACTCAGGACTTTAAGATCCTATGAAAGGTTGTGAAACTTCTCTCTGGGAGAGTTGTCAGCAAGGTATTTATTATTAGGAATATCCCTTTTTATTCCCAACACCAAGTCACTGTCCCAGGTACAGCAGAAATGCCCTTTTGACCTAAAAAAAAAAATATAAGGAGAGCAGGAAGGAAGTTGGAGACTCCATAAAGTCCTCCAGACCTTCAGATTCTGCCACAGATTTGTACAGAAAGTTCATAAATAAGAAAAAGTAGAAAATCTTTATGCTAATTAGAGTCTGCCCTGCAGTTCATCTCCCTCTCAACACCCCTCACGCTGCCTCTTTCATTCCCTCCTCATTCTCCTTACAAACTCACAAGGTCTCCCTTCAAAAGCCAGAGGAATTCTGCTCATCTCTTTGAGCTAAACTTTGTTCCAGGAGGTGTGAACACCATCAAAAGCCTCCAGGTGACCTGGTTTCACACAGCCACACCTACTGGTGGAGCTTAAACAACCTCTCTGCAGGCCCCAAATTAAGTTCTCTGGTTTGCATCCCAATTAATCTCAAGTCATTAAACACATTCCCATGAGGTGCAACAAGCTGTGAGTCCAGAGCACCTGCAGAGCTGCTGTAACTTTAATTGTGAGGGTTTGGGGGAGTCAAACCCCATCTCCTGTGGCCACAGCAAACATCTCACTCTGCAGAAATTGAAATGTCAAAACGAGGAGCACCCACTCACCTGATCCACAATCCCAACTGCACCTGCCCCCGACCTGAACAGGAGGTTTCCACGTTCAGTTTTGGGGTTTGAGCCCAGGATGTGGGTTCAGAAGCTCAACATCTCCTGCCAGAAGGGTCAATGTTCCCTCTCTGCTGTACCAGCCGTGGTTGAACTTCACCTGCAGGACAACCCAAACTGCCCCAACCTCTGAGAAGGAGAATAATTGACATTTCTTCCACTGCTGACTTTTCACAGGGTGCCTGCATTTCTTTTTTCACTGACTTTCATTCTCCTTCCCTTGCAAACAGCCCCACCCTTCCCACTTGGAGCAGCCAGGGATGCCCCTTGCCAACCTCCACCCTCCCAAACTTCAAACCTTCAGCAGAAACACAACCAGCAGGAGAACTGTTGGCACTGGCACAGAACACACCAGCTACAAAATTGTGCTTCCCAAAGCACTTCAAACTTTGGCCATATGTTTATAACTTTGGGTTTTTTGCAAATTCTCTTTCAAGGAAAAAAAAAGCAGCACAATTAAAACAATCAAAAAAGGAGCCAGGAGTGAAAAGCTGTTTCAGCTGGAAAGGTGTCTCAGCCACGAGAACCTGCTTACACCAAGCTCTTATTATGTTTATATAGACAAAAATCTGGGCTCCTAATTAGCACTGGGAGCAAAAGAGATGCTGCCTGGACAGGATTTACAGTCCTGCAGCTTTACAGTATTAGTTGAGGGGTTTTTTTCCCCTAAGGAAAAGCTCTTGGAGAAGTCAAACCTCCTCCATTCAAATAATGACTGGACACGTGTCATCAAAATGCCTCCACAATGAAAAGCTTCTTTAGTTGTTCTGCTTAATTAAATCCAACTATGAAGTATATAATTCCACTAAACTTGTATTAATTAGTGGACAAAATGCAACAAAGGAAAAAAACCAACCCAGTGCTCCATAATCCAAAAAGATGCTGTAAAATAAGACCCCCTGAAACTTTAAATTCACTGTTAACACCAAGCACAGTTACAGCACATGCAATTCAGGGGTTTTACAATTTTCCTATTAAAAAAGGAACAGATCATCATTTCCAAAGCAGCCTCTGGATTCTGGGGGTATTTAAAAAGGAGAGAGACAGCCTGAAAGTTGTGGCCATGGATAACAGGGACACACAGGACTCAAGAGTTGAAAACACTGAGCAGTTCCCTCCTTTCTCACTCTGAGGGAACCTCCTTTGCTGCTCATTTTGTGCTCCCTCTGCTGAACCGCCTTTTTTTTGCTGGTTTAAGACAACCTCTGGTTCCATTCGGCCAACCTGTATCGCATCTCCCCATCCTGTCCTCCTCTGACATGGTGAACTCTCTGAGCTCAGTTTCAGGAAGGTCCTTTGGTGGATTCACAGAAGTCCCTCTGAACTTCTCCTTCCCACCCAACTCCTGGTGCCTGTGCAGAAGGACATCCTGGAGAAGATTTACAACAGCTTGGAATCAGTACCTGTGCTGGGAGGGCTGGACTGGAGTGGGGCTGTAGTCTGAGGAGAAACCTGAAAATGAAAATAAAATTCAAAAAGGAGGAAAAAACCATTATTTTTCAAGCTGCTGCAAATCTCCAGAATGGTGTGATCAACTCTGACATAATTCACAGCTTGGGCTTTTTTCCAGGGGATGTAAGACACTAATATTCCACTAAAAATAAAAACTAAAAATAAAATTAAAGTGGGTTGTATTAGAGCAGTGAAGGGTTCAGCATTGTCAGGTGTCTCCATTCCTTCCCATGGCATGAGTTGTGCCTCTCCCACCATCCCACAGACATCCAGACCAGCCCCTGGGAGACCAGGACAGCATCTCTGTCCCCAGAGCCATCCCTTCACCTTCCCCTGGGGCCAACTGTCCTGCCTGGGCTTTGGAACTTGGCATTTGAAGCTGCACCAGCTCGGCGGTGGCAGAGCCTTGCCAGGCCACAGGGAGCTTGTTTTCCCTCCTCAATGAGAAACAACCTCCTCATTAAGGTCTGGGTTCAAATTCAGATCTTGAACTGGTGATTCCTTCAGGAAAGTTGTGTGTTGTTGTTATTGTTTTTATTTTCACCCTCATATTCTGCAAGGACAGGATGGATGGAAAGGGTGGATGTCAAGGATGATGTAAAGGATGGACGTCTTTTAAACACCTGAATGCCCAAATCACACCCCCCATTTGCAGGTGGCACCACAGGTCGTGTGGGAAGCACAAGGTCTCCTCAGACACATCCATCATCCCTTGTCCTCAGGCTCCAGCAGGACCAGGAGCATTTTGTGCAGTGTCTGGATGTCCAACAGGCACAGTGGAGGCAGAGACATCATCCTGGTGTCAGGCTGAGGGTTCATTCCCCAGGAGGAAACTCATTCTTCTGCAGCAAATGATGTGATGACAATAAACACAGGAGCCATCTGGAACTGGGAGAGGCTTCTCTCAGGAGGGTTTTTAAACTGCTTTGAAGCAGAGTTTGTTGTCGCAGCCTTAAAATGTGCCTGCTAAAATATGGGAGTTTAAAAACACTTGCTAAAAATCACAGGAACTGTCATCAAAATGGACAAAGTTCTGCTCCCTGTCAGTCCTGGGAGAGAAGCAGCCAAAAATCTACCCTCAAAAACAGAAGAGCAGCAGCTCCAGGGGATGCCCAGGGGGTGGGACCTGAGCAGAATCCCTTTGGAGCACGTGGGGTAAGAATGATGTTCTTGCATTAAGGAATTAAAGGTGTCGTAACTCATCCAGCTTTATCTTAATGGGCAGGCCCTGGCACAGGGTGGGCAGAGAAGGTGTGGCTGCCCCAGCCCTGGGAGTGTCCAAGGCCAGGTTGGAGCAACCCGGGCTGGTGGAAGGTGTCCCTACCCATGGCAAGGAGTGGAATGAGATGTTCTTCAAGGTGCCTCCCACCCCAAACCATTCCCTGATCTACGAATGAAGCAAGAGCTGTTTGCTCTTCCCACACCAGCAAGGAGAGTTTCCTGGCAGATCAATGGTGGAAGGACAGGGTTGTTCTGCCAGAGCTTCTGCTCTGCAAAGGGACAACAAAACTGCTCAAGTTCTCAGCCTTCTGGTGAACTCCTCCTGCTCTGAAGGGCACGAGAAAGCAGCAAAAGGTCAGCAGAGACAATGACATTTATAAACTGCAAATGTAATTGCAGTTCCCCTCTGGGGCTGTAAATATGCTCTCAGCTATAAATAGACCATTGCCATCCCTTTTAAAAGGATCTTAATTAATTTATCAGTGATCACAGCAAACAGCTCCACAACTCTGACGTGCTCAGCTCTGTCTCCTTGAGGTGTCACACACACAAGTGGTCAGGGCCACCCAGGGGGAGAGGGGGAAGGGAGAGCCTCTTGTCAACCCAGTTTGACTTTGCCTTGCAATTAATCAACCACTAATAAGCTGGTTAATATGCACAGGTGGTTTCCCACAAAAAAAAAAATCCCTCTGCAAATCCAGCAGGCATCTTTTTCTGTCATCAAAACTCTGCAGCCAATCAATCCTCTGGGCCTTTCCCAGTTGAATCAAAGCTCCTTCTGTTCCAGACACAGCCAGGGATGGGGCAGGTCTCTGGGGCAGGACTCCTGATCACCCCAGAGAAGGGAAAACATCCCCTTCCACCCCACACTGATCTCAGGGTGGTGTGAAACCTCAGACATGGCAACTCAGAACTTTCTCTGGACTCCACTGAACCTACAGCTGCACCAAATGAAAACCTTCAAACCCACCCCAGGAATTACACCCCCCCCCAACCCTATTCCC